>CM034149.1:579054104-579633170 GCA_019776745.2 Taxus chinensis
TGGCACACAACCAGTCCCACAGTGGCTCCTGGGGGCATCCCCTTTCGTATACTACAAGTGTTATTGTTTCATTTTATACTTAGCACTTTACATTCTTGGTTATACATGCTTTGACATATGGGTTATCTTTCTAACATGCTAACAGGTACTTCATGTGCAAAATTTGTTTTGCATGATTACTTGCTACTATGGGTATCAGTTTGTTTGTACTTGTTGGTCTCTTGTTTGCTATTGTATGTGGGCCTTGCCCTTTGTTTTTTGTAAACACTTGTTTGTTTGTAGGCAGCCACTATGGCCTTGAGTGTCTTGAAAAATCATGAGTGATGTCCTATGTTCACAACCCACTTTTCGCGATATATGATTGGTTTCTTGCATGTTTTATTGCATTACATCTTACACATTGTTTGCATAGCTTACACTTGTTTTCTACATGCGTGTTTGTTCGTACTAACACTTTTTTTCCTAGCCACTTGTTTGTGTGTGCCTTTGTTTCTACCAATCACATTCCCTTCCCCCTGTAGGGCACAGTTTACGTTGTCGGTCCTCTTTTGGGTTTATATCCTCCTATCCGTGACATAGCATGTGCCCCCAAAGAGGGGGGCGTCATTTGGGTTTATACAGTTGTACCAATACAGTTTAATTGTTCATTTTTGTGTCCATGACACAATGGGTTATACAGTGAGTGGGTTCAGACCAATCTAAAGAAATATGTACATAGTGGCTTTTACAGGACATGTTGTCCTTAGCATTCTAGAGAGTAGTTATAGGTTGGAGGATACAGCGAAATTTCCTCCCTACACTACTTTGGTCAATGACGTCAGATCACCCAAAAAACTAGGTAGTACAAAGATATCTTCATACACTCTCAGGAAGCAGATACAATTTGGAGAATAACACACCTTTCTCCATACACTTTTTTGACCACAGTGGCGTGAGATCACCCAAAAAAACTCGCATTCATCAAAAATTACAGGATATCCTTTTTACACACCCTTTTTCTCATCAATGGGTGAAGTGCACATGTTCCTTTTTCATTTTTCATACTTTCATTATAGTCTTTGTACTATATACATGCGCATTTTTACATGGTTTACACATATACATGTGTATCTGACTACTTGATCATCTTCTTATTTGCAAGTCTGTCTGTATGGGAAGCAAGTAGTCAACAACAACACCACACACAAACATACTAACATGCAAGTACATCACACACATTGACATATACACACATGCTTCTACCCAAGGTTCACTCTCATCACTTCTTACACTTTTGCATCTTTAGTCTCCATGTTCCTTTTTTTTTCACTCGATGCTTAATCTAGTCCCTCAGTGCGTTTTCTACATCACTCTATATGGATATCAGGCACACATCTCTATCTACTTTATACTACTGAGCATTCTGGTCACCAACATAAAGTGGGGGAAAATGTAGACAATAAATCACGCACTTTGGGTAATTATTTAGTCTCGGGTTTCATACTACTATTCATATGGTTTTTGAGTGAAAAAGAGTACTTACTAACCCATGTATTTGACCATTTTACTTTTCTTTTATCTTTACTTTCGGTCTTTCACCTATATTTCCCGGTTGGTATTGTCACACTGTGTTTTTCCTACTATGATTAGGGCACCCTAGTCTCTCTTGGGGCACCCTGATCCTCTTTACACTTTACTCTCATCTTTTTGGCACTTTCTAGTTTTTTGAGCTTTCTATATTTTTGGTGGTCGTCCTTTTTAGGGTTAATTACGAAATTAGAACAAGAGAACCATATAAATATAAAGTTATGAGACCATAATGAGGGACTAAGCACTAAGTACTTGCTATCACCCACCTAAGGTTGCATCCATCCAAGGCATGTAGAGCCTCATTTGCATCCATCTAGCTCCATCACAAGGAACAAGGCTAGTTCATCTGCATCACACTTTAGAGGAAGGGATTTTATTTCTATTCCATGCACCATCTATTTACATCCTACAATCTAGTTATTACACATTACTCATAAGTGTGACTAGGCACAAGAGCACCCAAGGCACGATTTGCACACACACACCTTTGTTATCCCCATTTTGAGTTAACGACGAAATGGTTGGATAACCCCTACCAAAAATTTTTCTTAATACTTTTGAGTTATAACCTCTTATGAGTAAATCGGGTTATCGGATATCTCATGCATCGGAATATTCATGAGTTAAAACATGCTTTGTGTTGCTTGATTTCCGATTCCTGAATCCCGCTTTATATTGAGCAAGTCCTTTCAAATCGGGTTTTCGGAAGCTTAAAGGCATCGGAACATTCGTGTTTACAAAACATGTTTTATATGGCATGTTCTCCGATTCCCGAAACCCCGCCCCAAGTATTAAGAAAATCCTTTGTAAATCGGGTTTCGGAAGTTTAACAACATCGGAGACATTCGGTTTCTAGACATGTTTTGTGTTCCATGTTTTCTACCGACACTCAAAACCCGAAATACACCAAATCTTTTCCCATCGGGTTTCCGAACTCCTCCAACATGCTGACGTGGCACATGCTAAGCGGTCGGTGCGTTGGCACGTGCGGAGCTGATGTGTATTTATTATTGGTTTTCTTATAAATATGCGGTTTTTACACGTCATTTTCACCGTTCTTAATTTACACCGTGGATTTTTGCGCATGTTCTCCTGCTCCCAAAACCCGCAAGCTCGCGTTATCATACTGGATCGATTGTTTCATTTTCACCTGTCTCGATTGGAAGGTATTAATCGTTCCTCCTTTGTTCTTGATTTAAGAAACGTTTTCCGTGTACTTCCTTGCCGATTGTTGAAGATTTTTCTTCCTTATTTCCTCTGAATCGTTTTCAAAAGCGTTTTTGGGTTTTCTTTCTTATGGTTTAATTTTCTTCTTGCAAATATCAGGTGTACTGTTCCTTTTGAATTACAATGTTTGTCATGATTTTGGCATTATTATCAAAGAAAAGAGGTTTTATATTCAAAAACTCAAAAGGAGAAATTCTTTTTGGTGCTACCCAACTTCGGAAGCTGTTTTCAGGCTTCCGTACAATCAAACACACACCTTCTTGACAATATAATATCCACACACAATTACTATCGATACTGTCACATGGGACCCAACTTACTACTACGCTCGACCTCTTTCCAATACACAATACAAACTAGAATACCCATCAAACTCCTACAAATCAGTGATTTTATTGAATACCTATTTCACATCACACATTCAACCAATGCAACACACTACCCTATGATGCACTCTAGTTCCACGGTCCCATACTCGACTGCTGAGGGTCTACATCTCAAATGGACTTCGTCAACTCATGTGTTTAATCATACACCCACTCATTCACTTACACTCTACACTTTGCACTTTGACGATCACATATTGCTACTACACACATTTCAGACCATTTCCTGATGACACACTCTCATTTATGATTCATTCTTGACTATTGAGGGGCCATAAATAAATGAACCTCATTGCATACATGCAAATCCACTTGGGGGCATGTAACTCCTATCATTTACACTACATTCCATTTCATTTCATCCACAACATATTGCATATCTTGGTCACATTTACTATTACTTACTTCTACTTACATGTTCACTTTATTACACATGCTAGATAGTATGTCATTATCTTTATCATACACACATGCGGGTTTACTTTCCTTTCTAATTTGTGATCACAGATTATGAAAATATATTAGATACAACATGGATGCTTGGCACAATACCTGTAGACAATAAATCACGTACTTTTGGTAATTATTTAGTCTCGGTCTCATAATACTATTCATGTGGTTTTTTTAGTGAAAAAGAGTACTAATTAACCCATGTCTTTGGCCATTTTACTTTGCTTTCTATTGTTACTTTCAGTATTTCACCAGTATTTTCCCAGTCGGTGTTGTCACATTGTTTTTTTTCCTACTCTGACTGGGGCGCCCTAGGCACCCTCATCCCCTCTAGGGCGCCCTGATCCTCTTTACACTTTTACTGTAATCTTTTGGGTTATTTCTAGCCATTTGAGCTTTCTATATTTTTTTTGGTCGGACCTTTTTGGGGTTAATTACGAAATTAGAACAAGAGAACCATATAAATATAAAGTTATGAGACCATAATGAGGGACCAAGCCTTAAGCACTTACTATCACCACCTAAGGTTGCATCCATCCAAAGGCATCTAGAGATCCATTTTCATCCATCTAACTCCATCACAAGGGACAAATCTAGTTCATCTGCATCACACTTTATAGGAGGGGATTTTATTCTATTCCATGCACAATTTTTTTACATCTACATATACTTATTGTTTGCTACTCACAAAGTGCGACTGGCACAAGAGCACCTAGGGGACGATTTACACACACACACACACACACACACACACCTAGAACTACATTGGGTCTAAGATGTAGTGCAACACTCAGTTACTAAGTCCACCATTGTGGCCACTGAGGGACAATATGACCCCTTTATATGCATCTTTATTTTTTAGGGTTTTGATGCTTTGTTTGGATTTTTGCAGATGTTTCCTTCATCCATGATTTACAGTGACATCCAGTGAAGTTCAATGACATACACACAAGAAAAGGTGAACTCATGTGATCATTCAGTGACACCTCATAGGAATTTTCCTAGTCATTTCCGCTTACCAAGGCACCTAGATATTAGACCAAGGAACCCCTATCCCTCTCCAGGCACCCCAATCTGGTCAAACAACTCAAATATGTAGTTTTCTGAGATCCTATATGGTCGTTTCCTCCTCCTGTTCAGCGGGGTCTCCACTGTGACACGGTCCTGCAACATCTTTTAATCAACTAAGGCCTTCTTAACCCTCTTTGCACATTATGGTTTCACATTTCACTTGTTTAGTTTCTTGGGTATTTTCAGTATTGCATTTACTTAGTTATTTACTGCTTCTCTAACATCAAATTAGACTATTATATTTTCATTTTAGTTTAATCATTTTGGTGAACACATACTCGATCTTCATGCTTTTAGGATCCTCATTCTTTTCTTGTCATTCTAAACTCTAGTCATCATGAGCATCTCGATCAATGATTACTTGCTTGGAAATCCTGATTTACGACATAGAGTCCAACATCTTTTAGCTACTACTCGCATTCGTGCTGATATGCATCTTGACTCAGTATATCAAAATTTTATAGATGCATTTTCTCAACACATAGCATTCAAATCCAATCTTCTCACTGATGTTAACACTTTTGCCAATGACCCACTTTTGCATATCATGTGTCACATTCACAATGTGGGTGTCAAGTGTAATTTAATTGATAATGGATCTTACATCAACTTATGTCCCATGTCATTCATTGAGAATTTAGGTCTTTCTGCTCATGATGGTATTCCATCTTTTCTTTCATTGCATGCATATAATGGTTCTATTCGTCCATGCATTGGTCACATTACTTTACCTATCACTGTAGGGCCAAAACCTGTTAACATAGTATTCTTCGTCATTGAATTTCCAGTCTCTTATAACTATTTTCTTAGTAGGCCATGGCTCCATGCCATACAAGACGTTGTTTCTACTGTACATCATTATATCAAATTCATACATGATGGCATGGAATATATTGTTTTTCGTGACTGTGACCCATTCCAATATTTTGGACCGAGTTCTTAATACTAGTCTTCATATTCCACGCACTAATACCACATATGATCCTCAACCTATGAATGAACCACCTCATTTGGCACCACTTGAAGGTGTTATTTGTGTGATAAAATTCGTTTCTTCCTCTTCATCACCTCCACCCACTACTACTACTACTATGATTATTTATCGAGGGGCCTTCCCAATCTACGGACATCGCTTTATCCTATACACCTTCACATGCACCACTGCCATCAGCACGCCTGCCATTCACATGCATGATTTTCATAAATGATTCATATCGGGAACATATTCCATTTGATCCTGCTTGTGTTGACATTGTATGTACACATGAGGGTTTGATTCGACTAGACTTTGCTTTAGAGGACCTTTATCCTCCACCACATGTTCCTCATCTTTATCATGGGTTTGTTCGCATCACTACCACTTATGGCATACATGTCTTTCATGTCACGTTATTCCTTGCACACGATCCCTGATATGCACCACTTATATTAGGACAATCACAACTTTATTACATTGGGGGTACTCTTGATCCTAATCATACAAACATATATTTCCCCATGCCTTTCAGTTGTGTCTTTATTTGTAATAGTTCCTTTCTTTGCTATACACAAAAGCTCACTTGATGGTATGTACATCGGTGCCCCTTACCACCATTTATTTATGAGGAATATGCCATGGGTATGTATAATATAGGCTTCAATGGCTCGCTCCATGATCAACCTGACACCATTGCTTACTAGGTCTCTAATGTTTATCCATTCAAATTTGACACTGAAAATGATGACCTTCTACATGACATTGTGTGATTACATTATTTATCTTACACACTTGTGGGGCATAACATTCACACATTCCCCCATGTCTTAGAATCACCACATCTCTCACATTCGTGTTATAATACATCACCATCCTTGCATATGTATCTTCATCTATACTTTAGCATCATCATTACCTGATGACACACTCTTGTGCTTCAGTTCACACTTGACTATTGAGGGCTTCCTAGACACATGAACCTCCCACACTGCACCATATTCATTACACATCTTGCACTACATCTTAGCATCATAATACATATCACATGATCATCTCTCATCATTGCATATACTACACACATATACTTGTACGTGATTCACTCTAGTCTCATAGTCTATAGTGGATTGTTGAGTGTATAAATCACAAATGGACCTCATCACATTCCGTGCATTCATCATTCCACCTTCTACCATGCGACATCCCTAAGTTAGTGATATGCGTTATAGGCTAAATGGTCACCTATTCCATAATCTTGCAGTGGTATACGTTTTAGGCTGCATTATCACACATCTTCATACATCATATATAGGTTGCATATCATCATCACACATACACATTCAACACATCACGCTACACACAAAACATAGTTTGACCATTTACCGATGACACACTCTCGTTTATGGTTCATTCTTGACTACAAAGGGGGCATAAACAAATGAACCTCACTACATACACTTTTCATTCACTTAGGGGGCACACGGCTCCTATTATTCACCATGCATTCCATTCCATCCATCCATGACATATTGCATATCTTGGTTATTTTAATTCTTTCTTACACTTACTTGCACATGTTTGTCTTATTACACATGCTAGATAGATTTCTTGTATTTCATTATCTTTTAACATACACACATGTGTGTTCACGTCCTTTTCTAGTTGTGATCGTAGATACAAAGATTTTACATGTAGTATGGATACTTGGCACACAACCAGTCCCACAGTGGCTCCTGGGGGCATCCCCTTTCGTACACTACAAGTGTTATTGTTTCATTTTATACTTAGCACTTTACATTCTTGGTTATACATGCTTTGACATATGGGTTATCTTTCTAACATGCTAACGGGTACTTCATGTGCAACATTTGTTTTGCATGATTACTTGCTACCATGGGTATCAGTTTGTTTGTACTTGCTTGTCTCTTGTTTGCTATTGTATGTGGGCCTTGCCCTTTGTTTGTTGTAAACACTTGTTTGTTTGTATGCAGCCACTATGGCCTTGAGTGTCTTGAAAAATCATGAGTGATGTCCTAGGTTCGTAACCCACTTTTCACGATATATGATTGGTTTCTTGCATGTTTTATTGCATTACATCTTACACATTGTTTGCATAGCTTACAGTTGTTTTCTACATGCGTGTTTGTTCGTACTAACACTTTTTTTCCTAGCCACTTATTTGTGTATTCCTTTGTTTCTACCAATCACATTCCCTTCCCCCTGTAGGGCACAGTTTTACGTTGTCGGTCCTCTTTTAGGTTTATATCCTCCTATCCGCGACATAGCATGTGCCCCCAAAGAGGGGGGCATCATTTGGGTTTATACAGAGTACCGATACTGTTTAATTGTTCATTTTTGTGTCCATGACACAATGGGTTATACAGTGAGTGGGTTCAGACCAATCTAAATAAATATGTACATAGTGGCTTTTACAGGACATGTTGTCCTTAGCATTCTAGAGAGTAGTTATAGGTTGGAGGATACAACAAAATTTCCTCCCTACACTACTTTGGTCAATGACGTCAGATCACCCAAAAAACTAGGTATAAAAAAGATATCTTCATACACTCTCAGGAAGCAGATACAGTTTGGAGAATAACACACCTTTCTCCCTACACTTCTTTGACCACAGTGGCGTGAGATCACCCAAAAAACTCGCACTTCATCAAAAATTATAGGATATCCTTTTACACCCTTTTTCTCATCATGGGTCAAGTGCACATGTTCCTTTTTCATTTTTTCATACTTTCATTATAGTCTTTGTACTATATACATGCGCATTTTCACATGGTTTTACACATATACATGTGTATCTAACTACTTGATCATCTTCTTGTTTGTAAGTCTGTCCGTATGGGAAGCAAGTAGTCAACAACGACGACGTCAACAACAACACCACACACAACATACTAACATGCAAGTACATCACACACATTGACATATACACACATGCTTCTACCCAAGGTTCACTCTCATCACTTCTTACACTTTTACATCTTTAGTCTCCATGCTCCTTTTTTTGTCACTCGATGCTTTAATCTAGTCCCTCAGTGCGTTTTCTACATCACTCTATATGGATATCAGGCACACATCTCTATCTACTTTATACTACTCAGCATTCTAGTCACTAACATAAAGTGGGGGAAAATGTATACAATAAATCATGCACTTTGGGTAATTATTTAGTCTCGGTTTCATACTACTATTCATATGGTTTTTGAGTGAAAAAGAGTACTTATTAACCCATATATTTGACCATTTTACTTTTCTTTTGATCTTTACTTTCGGTCTTTCACCTATATTTTCCCGGTCGGTATTATCACACTGTGTTTTTCCTACTATGACTAGGGCACCCTAGTCTCCTCTGGGGCACCCTGATCCTCTTTACACTTTACTCTCATCTTTTGGGCACTTTCTAGTTTTTTGAGCTTTCTATATTTTTGGTGGTCGTCCTTTTTAGGGTTAATTACAAAATTAGAACAAGAGAACCATATAAAATATAAAGTTATGAGACCATAATGAGGGACTAAGCACTAAGTACTTGCTATCACCACCTAAGGTTGCATCCATCCAAGGCATGTAGAGCCTCATTTGCATCCATCTAGCTCCATCATAAGGAACAAGGCTAGTTCATCTGCATCACACTTTAGAGGAAGGGATTTTTATTATATGCCAGCACCATTCTATTTACTCATACATCAGTTATGACACATGACTCATAAGTGTGACTGGCACAATAGACCCAGGCACGATTGGCCCACCACACACCTTGTTCTCCCCATTTTGAGTTAACGACGAAATGGTGGATAACCCCTACACAAATTTTCTTAACACTTTTGAGTTATGACCTCTTTATGAGTAAATCGGGTTATCGGATATCTCATGCATCGGAATATTCATGAGTTTAAAACATGCTTTGTGTTGCTTGATTTCCGATTCCCGAATCCCGCTTTATATTGAGCAAGTCCTTTCAACTCGGGTTTTCGGAAGCTTAAGGCATCGGAACATTCGTGTTACAAAACATGTTTTATATGGCCTGTTCTCCGATTCCCGAAACCCGCCAAGTATATTAAGAAATCCTTTGTCAATCGGGTTTTCGGAAGTTTTAACACATCGGAACATTCGTGTTTCTAGACATGTTTGTGTTCCATGTTTTCCGACGCTCAAACCCGAAATACACCAAATCTTTTCCCATCGGGTTTCCGAACTCCTCCAACATGCTGACGTGGCACATGCTAAGCGGTCGGTGCCGTTGGCACGTGCGGAGCTGATGTGTATTATTATTAGTTTTCTTATAAATATGCGGTTTTTACACGTCATTTTCACCGTCTTAATTTTACACCGTGGATTTTGCGCATGTTCTCCTGCTCCCAAAAACCCGCAAGCTCGCGTTATCATACTGGATCGATTGTTTTCATTTTCACCTGTCTCGATTGGAAGGTATTAATCGTCCTCCTTTGTTCTTGATTTAAGAAACGTTTCCGGTGTACTTCCTTGCCGATTGTTGAAGATTTTCTTCCTTATTTCCTCTGAATCGTTTTCGAAAGCGTTTTTGGGGTTTTCTAGGGTTTTATTTTCTTCTTGCAAATATCAGTTGGTTACTGTTCCTTTTGAATACAATTGTTTGCATGATATTTGGAATATTATCAAAGAAAAAAGGTTTTATATGCAAAACTCAAAGGAGAAATTCTTTTTGTGCTACCCGGACTTCGGAAGCTGTTTTGCAGGCTTTCCTTAATCTGCCCAAAGTACAGAGAGAGCTCGAAGTTCGGGGTTCCTCAATATTCCGATCTCAACAGTGGGTACCGGGTTCTCAAAAGGTTCCGCCAGTAACACTAAGTGTCGGGTTCCGTCGAAGTTCTGTCAAAGGCAGTGCGTGTCGGGTTCCTCCAAAGTTCCGACACCTTCAGCCTGTCGGGTTCTTTTTATCTTCCGTCACCATACCTTCAATCGGGTATTTCAGCGTGCATAGCATCACCAGGGTTTTCCGAGCATCTCTTCATCCGATTTTCTTCATGACAGACCCCGGTCCATCACAAGAGAAGACCGAGAAATCAAGCAGGATGAAATATAAGTTTAAGAAACCAGAATCCCCGTCATATGTTGACTGTAATTACGATATTCGGGATACCGAATTCGGTAATGTTGACATGGACGATTTCTGGAACAGGGTGAAAAGTCCCAGTCAAACTGAATGGATGACCTCTTTAGCAAAACAGTGGCTTACCTTTGGCAGCAGGCTTTCCTCTATCGGCCCAATGTCCAGAGTTCATTCTGGCCTGTGCCTCTAACTACGACTCTGCTTCTCGTTCCGTTAGGAATCCAGCAGGAGAAGTAGTGATCAAGCTAGATGGGATTTATCTTGATGACCTCCTGAAATTACCCAATTTCGAGGAGTATGGGAATTTGAATATGAAGTCAGCCCAGAAAACCTGGGACACTAACCAGGAGAATTGTATAAGAGATGTTAACAAGAAGTTCCTGGCTAAAGCTAAGCCAGCGGTATCCCGATTTCCTAGGACTATTCCTAGGTGTGACTTTATACAAGAGATAAATGATATCATCACACTTCTTAGCCGGGCATTTGGTTTACCAGAGTCAAATCTATTTCACGGATGGATGTACCAGTTCATGGTCACCATCAAGAAGAATAAGCAAGGGATTGACTGGGGAACCTTGATCAGTGATGAGATTGATGCCCAAATGACGACGGTCTTGTCGACGGGAAAATTTTACATGTTCTCGTATGTGGCCTATGCGGCAGCCGGGATGAGGAACTATCCCGGGCTCGATACAAAAGGCAGCAGGATCACAAACCCAATCTACAAGAATTTTCCGCAAATAACGAAGAAGGGGTCTAAGGATCAGTTTAGAAGGGTTAATGATGCCTTTTTCTATGAGAACATCTGCAGACTGAACCCGGGATTGAGAAAAACAAGAGTCTCCGATGAGGCTTGGGCCGAGGTATCTAAATGGGGATGTATCTTCCTACAGTTTAGGAAGTTCACATACATTCGAATAGTGATGTATGCAGGAGAGCCTTTCCGTTTGCCTCGCTATCCTGGGGATAGATTAATTTTGTTGGAATTGGTCAGACAATTGTTGGATTTCCACAAGTTCCAACAGAGCAAGCACAAGGCAGCAGTATCCTTCCCAATTTCTATTGGGAGATATACTTGCTCGACAGCGGCTAAGGCCAAAAATGTCGAATGTGAACTTCAGGAGAAATTAAAGAAGCATATGAAATCTCGGGATGGTTTTGACATCCGAGGAGTGCTTCGGGCCTATGGAGCTCAACATCTGCACAGGCCTGATATTGAGGACATCTGGATTGATCTGCGGGACGAAGTTGCGATACGCAGAAAGGATAATAGTAGGCTTACTATTGATGAAATTCAGACACTGGGGCTTTCTGATTTGCCAGATGGCACTGCAGATAATGAAAGTGTGTTGGATATGTCCTATGATGGGCTTAACGAAGATCGATACATTTTTCCACCTATTGATTGGTCAGTTGCTGAGAAAGCCTCTATCACCGATAGGTCAGCCCTAATTTTGGCTCGTACGAAGAAATGGCTTTCTTCTTGGGGGATGAATTTCAATGATGACAAGTTTCCCAAATTGGCTGCTTTAGAGGTGGGGCCCTCCCAACAGGAAAAGGGCAAAGAATCTTCTGGGGGGCCTATAAAAATCAGGATTCCTAGGAGGAGGAAAGAAAGACAAATCTCTTCAATTGTTTCTCCAGCTGAAACGGTGGTTGTGCCAGAATCACCAACGTCACCAGAAAAAGAAGAAATTAATGTGGAAGAGGAAGGAAGTCAAATCTTGATTCCATCATCTGTTGATAGTCAGACCAAAGAAACTTTGTCTCTTGCAACCCAGGGTTTGGAGTCTGAATCTGTGCCTGCCCCTCAACAATCACTCCAATCTCCTCAATCCCCATTCACTTCTTCAAGTATGGCAGGCATTTTCTCTGGTCTCTCTCCCCTCTCTACTGGAACCCAAATAATTACCAGCTCGCCACAACTTGTGCCTCTCTTTGTTGCACCTACTACCACGTTGACTACTGTTCCCCCCTCCAATAGTAGAATCTTCTCCTCTTGAGAGTAGATTACTAGTTACTACAACATCAGCATTTCCTTCTGATACTCCACAATGGTTACTTGAGCAAACTCCCAGGAAGAGGAAGGTGATTGTACCCCTACCACCCCTTGATTTTAGCTCACTCAAGACTTCTACTGCGAAGTCAGCCAAGAAACCCAAAACAGTTTCAAGAGTTTTGGTAGATGCTTCAGGAGATAAGTTTGCAGAGATCGCCACTCCTTCAGCTGACAAAACTAGGGATGATGTAACAGCTGCTGATTATCAGATCACCAAGGTGGCTCTAGGGAAAGTAACAACAGAAGGAGCGCAACAAGATGCACGGGCTTCCATAGACGTGCTGTGCCAAAAGTTGAAAGAAACAAAGATCAGCAGAGATGAGTTTAAGAAAAAAGTGGAGCAGTTGACAGAGGTTTTGATTAAACTCTCAACACCCCTGGAATCCATACCATCTGCTTCTGCTTCTGCCGGATTCGATTTCTCATCGGTGCCTACGATTGAGAAGATTACCAGAAAAGGAAGAGTGGTTAATGAATGGATCCAAAAGTTGCTCCAACAAGGGAAGGAAGTAATTCATGACGTGGTGAAAGTTCATCAGTCCTTGGCAGAGATTCAGAAGGAAGGAGAGAAGATGGATGAGGAATTCACTGAAGAACTTGGACAGCTTGATTTGACTTGTGAAGCTCTCCAAGTGCTAAAGCAAATACCAGCACATCTCTTGGTAGAAGAAGGCGTTCTTCCACATACAGATAAACACTTTCAGCTGATCAAGGGCATCAAGTTCAGAGTAAAGATTCTCAACGAAGCCTGCAGCAAGTTGAGAGAATCAAGGGATAAATTGATCGATGGGAAAAGTGATCTGGAGGAAGAATTGCTAAAGATTTGTCCAAAGATGTCGGTTGGGAAATCAAGTGCCCTATCAGCAGATGATCTCTTCAAACAAGTTCAAGAGATTATTCAGCATGAACCTGTAGATGGATTCGACCTTGAAGTCATTGGTCAGTTTGTGAGAATTGAGCATACGTTGGAGGCCTTAAGAAAGCTCAGCAAGAGGTTGAAAAAGCTTCCCGGCGGTGCCAGTGATATCCATGAGACCTGCGAAATGTGGAATGATCTTTCCACTGCACCTGAGGAAAATGAAATGCAAGGCATTATTCGGAAGTTCCAGGAGTTCCGGAACAAACAGTCTCAGCTGGAGGAAGAGAAAGGAGAAGAATCAAAAGATGATGACTCGGATTGAGCTCCAGCGTCTCATGTCATTTCTATTTTTAGAATGACACATATTTTATTTCCATTTTATCATATTTTTAATTCAGACTTCGACTTGATCTCCTGCGTGAGAATCATGCAAAGCTGAAACTCTAGTTAGCATGCTACTTTTCAGGATCTGTTCTGTTTAAACTCTAGCTTCTTTCGTTATAAAAAGGGGATGCTTGTGCATTCAAAAAGGTCGAGAATTTTTTGAGCATTAAGAGGCTATTGGAAAGGAGAAAAACTTTGTGTTTTCTTTCAATCATTTTGAAGAATAGAAGTTGATATTGTTTTGCAGACTTTGTGTTGTGAAATATATCTTATTTAAGATATTGTTCTTACGTTCATGATCTTAGAGCTATTCTTTGCATAAAATCTCAGTGTTTCTAATTATCTCGGACACTATATTTGTGATCTAAAACTCGTATGATTATTTCGTGCTCTGTGTTTACTCGAAAGAAAATACGTTTCTCCCATTTCTTTTCTACCGTGCTTCTTTCACTGTAATAGTTTCTAACCTATTTCACGTACGAAAGCAATATCCTTGAATCGTGTGAATGTGGATTTCGGGATTTCATCCCAACCCCCAATGGTTAGATTAGTGTGAATATTGTATATATTATTTACTGTGTTTTAGATTAGCAATAAAACAGGCAGCCTCACCTGTCTTTGAGGAGGGATTCAATCCCATGCACTGTGGTTGAACCTCATATTTTGGTTTGACAAAATATCCAACCAACAGACTCCATTCTATGAAGGGCTATAAGCAACTATATGCTGCAGAGAGATCCCTTCAGAAGTACAGAAATCCATAAACCTATTATTTACATATTCACCTCCATTGTCAGTTCGAAGAACCTTGATAGACCGTTCTGCCTATTTCTCAGCAAGAGCCTTAAATTCCTAAAAAAGTTCAAAGACTTCAGACTTAAGCTTAAGAAAATATACCCAAGTATATCGTGAATAGTCATCAATGAAGGTTAGCACATAAAGAGATTTAGTGAATGAAGGAGAAGGAAATGGACCAGAAAAATCGTTGTGAACAAGGACGAGTGGCTCTCCAGGATTTTCCTTTGTCAAAGTTCTTTTTAGGATGCTTTCCAAGGGTACAACCCTCACAAAGACCCTTAGAAAACTTGACGCGAGGTAACCCGTTGACCATATCATTTTGACTCAATTGTATAAGGTAGCAATAGTTTAGATGTCCAAAACGCTCATGCCATAGCTTACTAACCTCATTTGCATGAGTGAGCAAGGCAGTGGGCATAGAATCAGAAGTAAAGTGGGAGAAGGTGTACAACCGTGAACGGTGATCTGCCTTTCCCTCAACCACTGTAGTGTCATTGTTAAGCTCACGAATAATCACTGAGTTAGGACCAAATTCCACTCGCATTCCTTCACCAAGGTGAGTAATTTGGTAAACTGATAGGAGATTGGTAGAGAGATCAGGAACACTTAACACTTGGTTAAATGTTCCCCCATCCATCTCTACCGATCCACTACCAGAAACTGACACTGTCGTGTCATTACCCATCATGATTTGGGACATTCTACAAGGTTTGATGTTGGAAAACTCAACATGCGAAGAACCCATGTGGTGCGAGGCACCGGAATCTATAATCCATGTCGATGAAGGAGCAACTTTGGCTACAAGGGCCTTTCCTTTCTTCTTATCATTTCTAGCACCTTTTACAACAGAAGACTCGGCCTTCGAAGCACTTTGTTTTATTGATTCAGGAACACTTATTTTATTTTTCTCAAGTAAATGAGATAAGTGATCAATCTATTTCTTAAAACAGTGTTGATTATCGTGACCAATCTTCTTGCAATAGGAACACAAATACTTACTTTTCTGCGCCCTAGGCTCAGAAGTCGAAGTGTTTGTGTCATTTTTAGGTTTGATCTTGGTTTCTTTCTTAGGTTGATCCTTAGTTTCTTTCTTCTTTTCAGTCTTCTTTCCCTTGCTAGTACTTGCTACAAGGGCATGTGACTTGGACTTGAGAGACCCCATTTGAATGAGTTTTTCCTGTTCTCGAATGAGTTGGGATGAAAAATAGTCAAAGGAGGGCATTGTCCAAGTATCGCCCAAAGCAGCTTTTGTAGCGTAGAAAGTTGACACAAAGACAGAATATTCAGTACCTAGCTTAGAGAGAATCGACAAGATCAGTTGAGAATATTTCTTTTCTACTTGACATCTTTTTAACAATAATCTAAAGTGAAAATTTTTTGAGAAGGCTTGTAGGTTTTCAAAGTCACTAGGATTTAACCCTAGTAGTTCGTTTTCCAACTCATGTGCTCTCATGTCATCTAGTTGTCCAAACATCGCATCCAGTGTTTTCCACGCAGATGTAGGTGTTTTAGATTCCTCAATGTGGAAGAGCAAGTCAGGAGAAACAAACATGCAAATAAGACCTAAAGCTTCATCACTACGGTTTAACCACTTAGATTTTTCAGGTTCATCATCTGGTTCAGTCTCAATTCCCATGGTGATGCGGTATAACCCTTTACCCCTTAGTTTCATTATTATTTTTTATCTCCATTCGAAAAAGTTGAACGGCATAAGCAAAGGAATTGAAAGTGCATCCATAATGAGAGAGAGAGAAAGAAATGTAGAAAAGAAACACAACCACCCAGGACAATAACAAGCCCCCTGCTTGTGGCACTTTATAGTTGAGTGCGTTGATTACAATCGTGTCCGTGTGTGCGGTTTGAAACACTTGGTAACTTATCTTGCAATTAGCATAATAATGCATAAGAGAGGAGACCACAACAGTGTTTTGTGGAGTGCAACAAAAGAGGAACACCTTAAACAAGCACAAGTAAAAAATAGAAAGGAGGTGAAAGCCAACCCTGGTGGTGAGAAAAAAAAACGTCTCACATCGTAAAAGGAAACCCCCTTGCTGCAGACTATGGCAGACGCGCTCACTAGTCGCAAGCAATAATAAGGGTCAAATACAATGTTTTAGACGAACTCAAGATGAGTCCCGATGATCTTCAGAATGCCGGAAAAGAACTCGGAAGGAAAAAAGGTGCTCAGAGTGTCACTGCACACTTGAGCGCACGAATAGAGGAAAAAGAAAAATACTAATAACCAATAATGTGAAGAAATCGATCTTTTGGAAACATCCAATTAACTTAATTTTAGAAGATAAAGGGACAAAATCGATAATAACATTAGATAATTGATTATTTTAAATTTATACTAATCTAAAAGGCTTATAATATTAAAATAAATAATTAATTAAATAGAAGGGCTCCTTAAAGAAGATCAATAAAGATTAAGCACTTTTTTTAAAAAAAAATAATTAGATCTAAATGTTAATTAAATCTAACCTTTAAAAAATCCCAAAAAATTAAACACTTTTATTAAAGGTCTTACCTTTATAATGTTTAAGCTCACTTTAAAAAAGGCCACGGGGGATGTGTAAAGCTTAATGGAATAAAACTCAAAAAGCATCCAGGTATATTAAAAGGCCACAACTACTTATAAAAATCCACGACTTTATTTAATGAAACCTGAGTTAAAATTTTTTGAGTTTTATTAGATTAGAAAAAATTAAAAAGTAACAAACGTACCTCATAAAATAAGAAAGTTACCAAAGAAGCTTCGGGCTTTGAAAAAAACGCGTGTTTTTTTTAGAGTTTGCTGCGTTGTTTGCTTTTTTTTAATGTATTATTATTTGCAGAGTTTGTTGTTTGCACAGGTAACCATGAGTAAAACACATCCACGCAGCAGCAGGCCAAGCTAAAAAGGATAATGGGTGAAGCAAATAAAAAACACAGGTGAAAAAAACAGCAGGTTCTAAATGCAGGTAGGAGGGGATGTCCATGCAGCAGCAGTCTGAGCCACCAAAGGTCCAAGATAAAGGGAATAATGCTACAATCCTCTTAACCAGGAAATGTAGAAAAAATACACAGGCCAAAGCATACAAAAGGTAGGAGAGGTTGGAAGATAGGCCAAAAAAAACACAGATTTAAAAAAAAATATATTAATTTTTGTAAAAAAAACTGAATAAGACCTTAAAAGGAACCAACCTCAAAGTAGTGTTTTCCCACTAATTACGACTGTAACCAATGAAATCCAGCAGCGAAAAGAAAATGGAAATCTACACACATGCACAAAGAACACAGCAAAACCGAAAAACTTTCCTAGAGCAAGAATGTTAGATACGTTAGCAAGGAAAAACCAGAGAATAATGATCGAAAACTTGCATGAGGAGCTAAAAAAATGAAAAAACAAGAGTAATCACAACTCAAAAAAAAATGAGTGCACGTTTACCTGATCTCAGCTCTGATACCATGAAATATTTGATGGATCGTATCAGAAACTGTGCACCACATGGAAGTTGCACTCAATTTGAATCAAAATAGCTCCAACGTAATCACAAGTAAGAATCGATCAATAACTAAATAAACTTGCATAACCGAACAAAGCTTGTTCATAAGAAAAGACAGCGGAGTGTCTTGGCATACTCATAAATGAATAGAAAAGGGGTACATATAGGGTACTAAGTAACCCTAGTGCATAACACATATGAAACCCTAAACCTAACCCTAAACCTAACCCATGTGAGATGACCCTCCAACATGAGAGGAGGACACATAGGATAACTCACACTAACACCCTCATTAAAAAATAATAAATCAAGTTTTTTGGTGTAAAGAACGTCGTGCCCATTCCAAAAAGTCGATTTTTGTAAAAAATGAAGCTCTGGGTCAAAAGATATGGCCGTTTGAAGTTCGAGGGTCTGATTTGAACTGTTTTCCTTTGCATGTAGACATTTCAACTATTTCAAGTCCTTGTGTCTCAAATTTCCTAGAAAAAAGTCTCATCTTTTTTCGATTCCCTCTTTGTGCGGTGATTTTGGCTTTTGATGTCCTGTCTGTCCCTCTGTTGACTGGGTCATCGGGGCCGTTGACTTCCACCTTACCCGATTTGCACTATGATCGGCCTTTTTGGCATTTCGGAGCCCAACTGTTCCATGTGAACCTGTATGGCTTAGACCAAAAATATCCAAATTAACTGATTTTCACTACCTGCAGCTTTTTTAGCGATGCAGGTCCTGGCTGTCACGATTTCCCGTGGACTGTCTAGGACAAAAGAAGCCCATTTTCAGATTTTTTGTAATTTTTCCTAACTTCTTGGATTTTTCTTGGACAGGGAAGTTAGAGGAAGGCAAAGGGGCACCCAAACAATCCAAGTTTTTTACTTTTCACCATTTATGTTCCTCCAAGCTTACAGAAATCATGAAAGTTATCCAATTTACCTTGAGGGGTGAATTTGGGATAACACAATGCAAATATGATAGTCACATTAATAATTAGCATCAAAGTTCTTATTATGATGCTTGTAACTATCAACCTAAAACATTGGAGGGAGAGACATGAGATTGTACACAAGTAATTATTTAAGCATAATGTGTGGAGCACAAGGTAGACATATAAATTTCCTTTTTGTATATTATGGAGAAGTAGATATAACCACAGAAGGATTACTTGGGGTATCAAGTTGTTCATCATCATTAGTATCAACGTAAAATTAAAATCCCTCAATGGGATTAAAATATAATGTACACAAATTTTCATCTGACATATTAAATGGTTCATCAAAATCATATCCATTGATATCATAATCTAAATCACAATATGTATCAATTTATTGTGGAAGATTAGAGATGTCTATAAAATCCATTGTTGTGTTTCCCCCTGATTGGGCTTTTGGTGGCTCAAAGTTCTTTAAGGTGGTGTGCAATTGTTTATGATTAAATGGTATTGTTTATAGTGTTGTCTTCATAATATGATGATTTAATTTGTGCACTAATGGTGGCTCTACCAAAAGAGGTATTGCATTCTTGTCCTCTTTTTTATTAGATAAGTCATATTGTATTTCCAAAGGTATATCATTCAATATTGTAGTATGTTAATTGGATATATGTGTTATAACTTAAGGTACTCATTAATTTTTTGGAACTTGAGATGATTGTACAATAGAATTTTTTGTATCAAAGGAAGTAAATCCCTTATTCTCAAGTTGTTGTATTCAGTATTTTAAATTATATAAATAATTTTCACGGTGTCTATTAATTCCATTATCATTTCAAAATGGTTGACCTTTGATTTTGTCAAGACAATAGTAGGGATAGTGACGAGTAGGTAAAAAAGTGATTAACTACATATCTAGTAACATATGAGACATAATATTGTTTACCATTATCTACAAACCAAAGAGGTACCTTCTATTTTGGTTTCCTTAGTAATCGACATGAATCTTTTGGAACATACACATTATTTCCTTTATGTAGGACTTTGACTTCACTTGTATGAGCACATGTATCTTAAAAAACATTTGTATAACATTATTTTCCGTGGCCTTAGAACTATATTGATCATGATGCATAAATAAATTATTGACACATGCATTAAAGAGTCCTTTAGATGTGCTATATCATCTTTGAGATATATGATCTTAGTAGTAATACATTGAAACTAAACTTGAAAATCATGGTGTAAAACTTGAATATACTATAAGTTGGCCTTATGAACTATGTCATCATTACTAAAAGAAGGATATGAAAGAAAAGTTAAAATTAAATCCACATGGGATGGTGTCAAATTATTAGGGAGAATTGTTTCTTGCACTAATTTCGTGAGAGTGTCTCTGCATGTGTGGTGATGTTTAAGAAATTAATATAATGAAACTTGGGAATTTGTAGCATGGACCATGATGGAAGAAAAAATGATATAATAAACTTCAATTAGGTAATAAATAATAATAATCACCATGTGGAGGGCTAATATGTGAGAGATCATAAATGATAAGACCCAAAAGTGATGTTCAACAAAAATTGATTGTTGTCAAACAAATAAAATGACCATATATGAAAATAATATCTTAATTCAATGAAACAAAAATAGATATTTTTTAATCTAATTATAGGGAATAAAAATACTCTAAGGAATATTCCCTAAAATGTATTTTTTGATTATGCCCTAATTACTAAAAATGGTAATTTTTGATTTCCTAAAATTGTGCTAAAATAAGTTTAAAAAAATAGGTTTTCATTAAATATATTAAAAATAATATTAATCTCAATTTGAAAATAGAATTTTTTATTCATGATATATGAAATGAAAGGTGATTCAGCAATTAGGAGTCCTAGAAAGTGATGCAGGGGCATCAAGGAAAGAAGTAACAAAATGTTCAAAATGTCTTATTAGTCATGTTTATAGAGGAAAGGGAGATGAGAATAAGTCTTGGAGTCAAAAGTGGTCAAATGTTCAGAAATTGTACTTTCCCTCCTTTATAAATTCAAAAGTTTGAAAACTTGTGGTGAAGGATTTGTCATGATAGCATGATTCAAAGAGTCATAGGAGGTTTTTGGGAGTATAATAAGTGTCTATACCTATTGGAATGAATCCTAGAGAGGAATAAGAGATAATGAAGTGTTGAAATGAGATAATTAGTGTTATTTTATATATATATATGGGCATGTAAAGGTCAAGTGAGTTATGTTGAGTCATCAAAATAATAGTTAGGGTTGATGAAAGAGGGGAGTTATGAGATAAATTTTAAGAAGAACCAGTTGGAGAATTCATTCCTTGAGGAAGAAGATGGGGGAGATCATTATGGATCATGAAATATTTTTGTAATATGAAAAACACAATGACTACTCTGTTTTGCTTAATAGTAAATTGTGTGACTGCATTTAATGTTTCCTTCAGATCTTTGAGTGGATTTTTTTGAAATGGTGATTAAGATAGGATTACAGTAAGTATGAGTTTTGCAAGAACTTGAGGTTTGTAAAGTTTGAATTGTCTATATATATTTGAATTTAGATATTGTGTGGAGGAATTTTAGGGTATTTTAGATCATAATATAAGTGATATTTATTGCTTTAATCCGCCATGAAAGAGGGTTTCTTGCATGTTGAAAATTCCTTCCTGAACTGTACATGTGCCTGAACTAAAATTGTACATTAAGGTATTATGGAAATACAACATTTTTTAATCATCATATAGTATGGTTGATGAGGAGATGTTATAGGAAATTTTTGTGAGAAGGGATTCAAGTTAGGTTTATAGTTACACTGCTCTAGTGTAAGTAGATAAGTCTGTTATTTTAAACTGTGATTGTGTTCTGGACGGAGTTACCAAAAAATTAAGAGAAGTAAAAATTTGATGATAATTTTTTATTTCATAATAAACTATAAATATAGAGGAGGCCAATATCATCCTATAGTAAATATTTTGGGTCTTAAGAACTAAAAAAATTCATTTTGTGGGGAAATTACACTTCGGGATTTCATTGTCACAGACCTAGGGTTTGGTCTTTGAAGCATTAAATCATTAAATTTCGAGGCAATATTTGAAATATAGGAATTTTGGGAAGTATATTAAAGGATTTTTAAGGGATTTAAAATGTCCATTAGTTAAATTTGGAGATTTCTCTACCATTTCCCTATAGATACATTGAATATAGTGTAAGACTTAAGAAAACTAGTCATTTAACAAAGGAAATTGTGTTTACACTTGAAGTTGGATCATGAAACCTTGGGAATAGAGAGAAGATGAAAATGGATTCCTAAAATCATATAAAAAAAATTTAAATAATATTTACAATACATGTTATAGTTGATAGTGCCTGAACCTAAAGATACTTCATTCTTTAGTATAAAATTCAAAATAATGTTGTACAATACAAACCCACAAGGATTTACTATACAATAGTAGACCTACTATACAATATAGGACATGCTTGGAATGGGGTTATACAAATTTTTGTGCCCTTTTCTGGTCAAAAAATGTGTGTCACTATTAAATGCTAAATGTTATATTATCCTGAAACTATATGAAATTATTGAAATCAAACTAAAACCCTAACCATGTGTAGGAGACCCTACAATAAGGTTAGTTTTTTGGTTGAGGTAAAATCGGTGCACTACTTACATTGTCACTACTCCAAATAATTCCCAAACCACACATAGTTAACTACATAACATGTGATATCTAGTTTATTGCAACTAGTTGAAAAGTTTAATCAACTTGACCGTGATTGAGATTATTGTGATCTTACTAGGACATTGAGTTTGGATCTTTGATTACTTGGAAATGAGGGGCACTTAACTTCTTAACCTGGTTGGGTTCTTGATAATTGTAGGGCAGTGGCATGGTCAATAGTGGATGTATTATCATATCTTTGGAAGATTAAGGAGGCCTCAGTTCCATTTGTGATAAGTGAGAACTTGTTATAAGAGCTTATGATAGTAATCAGGTCTAGTTCCTAAAGTTGGACTGAATGAGGTATGCCATAAACTTGGTTTATATATTGATATGCATGAGGTTAGTTTTGTTAACATGTAGAAAGGATAAATTGGCCCATGATGATCTAAAAACTCCCATGTGGTAAGATAGTGTAATTGAGATTGGAGTTGGAATATGTTTTGAAGTTGTTAAGACTGGATAAAGTTACATCAGGAGACCAAAAAGACAAAGTATGGTTTTTTATAGAGAAGAACAAGTGGATGAAATCTGGTAATTTTCATCATGACATGCAAGGATTAGAGTAATTATTTTATGAGATTTTAATAGAGGAATGTGACGACACATCTATTAAGTACATAAATATGCATGGATGGAGGATTCAACTGAGAGAGAGTTGAGAGAAGATGTAATGAAGTGGGAATATGATGTTCCGTTTTTATAGCCAAGAAGCAAACTCAGTAGCACCATTATGTGATAAAGGATAAGGGGTCAATGGCCTATATCTCATCTTAGTCAACCATAATCATATCATACATTTGGCGAATATTCCATCATTAGGGAAAAATTTTAAAAGAATAAGAATTTTTTGGAGTAGGTCAGTGCTATAAAATCACCTAAAGAATGTGAGTCATAAAGTTTTTTTAGGGGTCGATCTTCACCTACCATTGAAAATGAACTCCTATATGAGAACCTAGGCAATTCGCCCTGTAGCAAGGTATACTAGGAGATTTGCTGAGGTACTATTTCAAATTACTTGTCTAATATATGTGTTACTGAATGCGCGACAAGGGATGAAGTTAGCCTAGTAAATGATGTGATAAAAGAGTGATTACTGCATTTTGAGCAATGAAGGAATGAGTCTAGGAGACATGATTATGATAATGGTTAGTTAATGCAATCTTTATTGGTGTCAAGTAAGACAGGAGGTTTGCAGGTCACACAGATAAAAAACCTTACTGTCACGCGACAAGTGACAGGTTAAAGATTTGTCACAATTTAAGACGACATAACCTAAGATCTGTCACACGATCCTTAACATAGGTTCTGTTGTCAGTGCGATAGCTAGTTACAAGAGAACATGTAGTGTCATGAGGAAGCACTTAAAAAAAAATCAAAAAAAAAGTTCGCCCTTAGAAAACTGACAGGTGAAAGATTTGACTTTGATAATCCCATGATGAATATTCACCTTTGGACCTATGAAAGGGGTTCCAGGATATTCGCTAGGGATTTTCCACCTCCAATTTCTTAGATGCTTCTTAGAGAATGAACCCTAGAGGAAATTTCTACATTTGATTTTTTATAATTCTAACTTAATGTGCTGAATGTTTCATAGTGGGTGATGAGATCATGTTGGGAAACATATTATAGACAAAATTTATCTCACATCAGAGTGTTTTTTAATACATTGAATAATTATTGTAAATCTAATTTATAATGCATTAAAAACATAGATTATAGCATTGAAGATTCCATATTTGGAAAAGGAAATCAAGAATAATATTATCAATATTAAAGCAACAATGCTTAGAATAAAGACTCAAGTATGGTCATCCATGTTGTTATATTTGACATGAGAATACTTCAATAGTTTTATTTGAGTTAGGATACTTCAATATCACTCACACTCAAAGAGGAAATCTTTATCAAGGTTATCATAGAGAATATCTATTCAAATTGTAGGCCACACAAATAAGACTATACAATATAAGCTATAATAACAAATATAGTATGATTCAAGATAAAAACATGTAAGAACTTACAATATAACCAACATTACCTATTCATGCATGACAAAAGAATGTACATTAGTGATCCTAGAATCTAAGTCTTGTTCTGATGAAGAGGACTCAAAAGTGGTCAAATTTTCAAAAATTGTACTTTCCCTGCTTTATAAATTCAAAAGTTTGAAAACTTTTAGTGAAGGATTTAGCATGATAGCGTGAGTTAAAGAGTCCTAGGAGGTTTGTGGGAGTGTAATTAGTTTCTATACCTATAGGAACGAATCCTAGAAATGAATAAGATCTAATGAAGAGTTGAAATGAGATAATTAGTGTTATTTTATGTATATATGGGCATGTAAAGGTCAAGTGAGTTATGTTGAGTCATCAAAATAAAAATTAGGGTTGATGAAAGAGGGGATTTATGAGATAATTTGAAGAAGAATCAGTTGGATGATTAATTCCTCAAGGAGCAAGATGGGAGAGGTCATTATGGATCATGAAATCTTTGTTTAATATGAAAAAATTGATATGAATACTCTTATACTGTTTGACTGTACATTTAGTGCTTCTTCCAGAGCTTTGAATGGATTATTTTGAAAAAAAAATTGATTAAGATAGGATTAAATCATGATGTTCTTGGTGTGTTCTTTCTAAGGATGGAATTGAGCTTCTTGGGGTATTTTTACTGCATACATGCAAGAATTCGAGACTGTGTAATAATAATTCTGAGTTTTACAAGAACTTAATGTTTGTAAACTGTGACTTCTCTATATACATTTTCATGTCAAGATTTTTTGGATATATGTTAGGGTATGTTAGATCATAATAGAAGTTATATTGATGGTTGTACTCCACCATGAAAGATTGTTTCTTTCATGTTTGAAATTCCTTCCTAAATTGTACTTGTGCCTGAACTAAAATTGTACATTGAGGTCTTGTGGCAATACAAACTTGTTGAATCATCATAGAGTATGGTTGATTAGGATATGTTATAGGAAATTTTGGTGAGAAGGGGTTCAAATTTATTTTATATTTGCACTACTCTAGTGTAAGGAGATAAGTCTGTTCTTTTTAAATTGTGACAGTGTTCTGGGAAGAGTTACCATAAATTTAAAAGAAGTAAAAATTTGGTGACGAATTTTTCTTTCCTAATAAAATAGAAATATAGAGGAGGTCAATATCATCCTACAGTAAATATTTTGGGTCTTAATAACTAAAACAATTCATTTCTTGGGGAAATTACACTTCTCTGGATTTCACTATCACAGACCTAGAGTTTGGTCTTTGAACTATCTAATCATTGAATTTTGGGGCAAACTTTGAAACATAGGATTGTTGGGAAGTATATTAAAGGATTATGAAGGGATTTAAAATGTCCATCGGTTAAATTCAGATATTTCTGTACAAGTTCCCTATAGATACAATGAACCTAGTGTAAGGGTTAGAAAAACTATACATTTAACAAAGGAAATTGTGTTTACACTTGAAGTTGGATCATGAAACCTTGGGCATAGAGAGAAGGGGGAAATGGGTGCCTGAAAGTATATGATTTTGTGTTTTAAAACCTATTTTCAAGACAATTTATAGTTGACAGTTCTTGAGACCAAGCCTAGAAGGAGGCTTTAACATAAAAAACAAAGGTGAGTTTTGAGAATGAAGATCAGATAATTGGGTGATATAATTTGGGGGTACATTTTCTAAAAATTTAAGAGTATTTGGAGGATGTTGTATTTTTTTAAAGGGAGTCTCCACAAGTCTCTATCCATAATCTAACCAAGCTACTAGTTGTTGAGAACTCTTAAGGTAAATTTTGAGTGGATTTCCAAATAATATGAAACTTGTGATTGTTCTAACCAATGGAAACACTTTTAATGCATTGTTTGAGTTTTGAACTAGGGGAGAGGGGATTGAAAGCAATCATTAGTTTCTACAAGTCACACTTTTCTTGGATTTGGACATGATAGTGAGAAGATAGAGGATGGAACAAGGAGGTAAGAATGAGTATTTATAGGTAATTTAGTAAATTTACTATTTAAATTAGTATGTGTACATGGTGTGAGGATAGGACATTGTCTCTATGGAGTACTATTTTTCTTAACAAACCAAGTTGTGGAAATGTGAACTATTCTATACTCTAAAATAATCCCTCTAGAATAGAGAATTGGAATAATGAATGCTAATATATTTGGATTATGTAATTAATGCATGAGATTAGTTATTCTTAACATGTAGAGAGGATGAATTGGCTATGGAGCTCTACATCAGAAAGAGACCCAAAGGGTAGGAAAAACCTTAAGACCCTAGGGATATTTTTGTAAAGTAGAATTAGGGAAGGTGATAGATGAAAATCAGGGGTGGATATGAATATACAATAAATATTTGAAACCCAAGGGAAACTAAAGTTTGAACCAAAAAAATTGATGTAGTTTTTCACTCTTAATAGAAAAATATCTAGGTTTTATGAATTAAGTACACTAAAAGGATTTAAAGGGGAGCTAGAGGAGATTATTTTGATTAATTAAATTTCAAAATTAATTATGTAATATTATAATAATTGATTAATTCTTATAGCTAATGTACAAAATAATATATGGACTTGAAAATAAACAAATATACTATAGAAATTTTTAGGAACGATGGAACTAGGGAGTGCATAGGTTGTAGAAACTTTGAATCTATTTGAATGAGAAAACCATGGCAAGGAGATTCCACCTAACCAAGACCATGAGGAAGGTGAGATTATTGAGGGTGGTAAGATCAATGTTGTAAAGATACAGTAAGGTACCCATCTTTTGGGTGGGTATTTTTAAAAATGGAGCAGTTAAAAATTATAAGGGTTTGGTTCTTCATCCTAGAAAAGAAACCTTGGGGATTTTTTTTGATATACTTGATTTAGTGATGGATATAACACTTTAAATAATGGAGAATTATCTAGTTGGAAATTTTGTATGGGAAGGCCTAATGTTGATGTTATTAGAGATTGGAATGTTCAAAAATGGGCTCCTAAGGGAATTTTTTAGGTAAGTGCTATGCCTAATGGTTTTTCTATTTAATATTAATAATATTGAGGATGATTTGAAGATCCTTATTGAAGGTCCCTGGTTATTTGTTAAGTTGGGGATTTATATTAGAAAATGGTCTCCTAGCTTTAATATCAAAAAGGAAAATTTTAATCAATTTCCATTATTGGTTAGACTCCTAGGTTTACCATTGGAATTTTGGGATGAGGATATCTTAAAGGGTATTATTGCCTCATTGGGTAATTTTGTAGCCTTTGATAATGCCAATGAAAAAATCAGATTGATATGTGTAATATTTTGATTATACACTTTGAGTCTTTCTTTCCTCCCTCCATAACTCTTAAATCTAAGTTGGGTCGATGGACACAAAAAAATGAATTTGAAAGAAATCTAATTAAGTGTTACAAGTATTAAGGATGGGTTCATTTGGCACAATCGTTTCAAATAGTAATATCTTAGTTTTGGAGGGAAACTAAGACTTCGAATAAGGGAGATCATGAGAAAGGAAAAACAATAGTGACTTTAGAACAAGGTGATAAATCACTTGAAATCCTATCCCCAACTAAAACGAAACTAGTAAATGTTAAGATCACTATGCTAGATGAAATATGCAAAAAATATTTGAATGATGAGACAAAGGGTAGTTTGGTATTTAAAGAAAATTATAAAGATAGATTTGTAGTTGTTAATGTAAAAAAGTAGTAGTAGATTTGTAATTACTCTGATTATGCAATCAGAAGTGCTTCATGAAAGGTTTAATAAATCCCCTCTAGTGAGAAATCTAGACGCATATTTGGAAATGATAGATATGGAAGAAGGAAGGAGAAATTTGGAAGAGAAAATTAAAGAGATTATTTTGCAGAACCTTCAGTCGTTGAATAATTGTTTAATATTTATAGAATTCGTTAGTAAAGTTAATGAGATTGATAGGCATTTTACTAGTATTGAAGGATTTGTTCAATCTCCACAAATGGTAAAGTGGAAATTAATAATTTGAATAGTATTAAGGGGATTAAATTATGAATATATCTAATTGATCAATGTGTTTTTAGATGATAACAATAATAAGGTGACCGAAAAAGAGGATAAAAATATAAAGGGACCTTAGGTCATGTTCAGATAGGAGAAAGTTTGCAAAGAAATAGAAGAAATCCCATAATAACAATGAAGCCTGTGGGAAAAAAATTTAGACTAAATAAAAAGAACTCAAAGGCTAATACGAAATTAGATGTAAATTTTTTTAAGAAAAAGCATAATCCTCGTAAATGAATTTGATATTATGGAATGTTAGGGCACTTAATAATACCTCAAAATGTAGAATTTTAAAATATCTCAAGGCTAATAAATTATTAATGTGATGGTGTTACAAGAAATGAAAATGAGTGATATTAAATTTCTAAATATTAGACATTCCTTTTGGAAAGGTTTGGAAGGAGAAACTATGAGTTTAGTTGGGGCTTCAAGAGGGATATTTATTATTTAGGATCCTAATTTATTCAAGCATACTCCTCTTCTTTGCATGGAAAATCATTTAGCTCTTCTAATGCATGAATTAAAAAAGAAATGGTTTGTATTTTATATAAAATTTATGATCCTAATAATATCTTAAAGAGAAATCAGTTGTGGAATCATATATTTCCTTTTCATAATATTATTATTATCTAAAATTATACCCTCGGGTTAATTTTTGCTTTAATAAGCTTAAAAAATGGATTAGCCCTTTTTTGCAGGTCTGTGATGACCATATGGATGTCAATTTGCATTTTCTAAATGCACTGACCATTGGTATTCAAAAACTCGTGGGAGCGCAGTTTAAAGGGATTGATGGATTGGTTATGAAAGTCGATTGACGTTCATTTGCTGATCAAATTTAACATCAGTGGTCAGTGGGGACATATGGCTGAAGCTCAGAGGTCCATGCCCAAGGGCCATGTGGTAGAAAATCACTTATCAAAGCAGGTTACGTGTCTCTTTTCAAAGGGGGATGAGCTTAAAAGGGATTCTAAATCTACGGGATAGGTTGCATTTTTATTTTATGTTGGGTCTGGAAAATTTAGAAAAAGAAAAGGGGACATGTGGCACATTAAAAATCCATAAAAAATTTAAGTCCCCCAAACTTAGAAACTACGATGTGAAGAGCTACGTGGTGCCATTTCATTGGTTCACCCTTTGTAGTCTGACAAAAGTGAAGGCTAAGAAAATATGACATCCTAAAGTCAGGTGGAGGTTTTTTATTGGCTCACACTTTGTGTTTATCAGAGGATATTATAAAATCTCTAACAGTGCATCAAGGTGTGGGGATTCCTCATTGGCTAATGATTTGTGGATATTAGAGGCTAGAAAAAAGGACTGACACTATAAATGTTTGGATCCTTCTCATTGGTTTGCATTTCACAATGGTTAGTCAAACATGTGATTCGAAGGAGTGTGGATCCCTTTCATTAATATGTGTGTCACAAGATCTGACTAGGGTGAATTATTTGGAGCCTTCTAATTATCTCACATTTCAAAAGAGACATAAGGTAAAAAAAAGTACAATTTTTCAGTGTGAAGAGGTGTGGCATCTTTATATTGATCTGTATTTTTTTAACACAACATATTTTTTTAAAGTCAAGGAAAAGAAGAAAGGACAGATGACAAGGAAAGAAGTAAAGCCTTATATTGTGAGCCAATTGGAGGGTGACACTTGGAAAAAGGTGAAACAAGCACATATGGTAGATTTGATCCCCTAATCAATCATAGGCTACCACGTGTCAAATTTTTGTGCCTCCCGATAGGTAAATATTCAAATGGCCATATCTTTTGATCCTAAGCTCCAAATTAGACAAAATTTATATCATTGGAAATTTCTCATCGATCCCTTAAATTTGACATCATTAAAATATAATTTTTGTGGTATTTTTCAGATCAAAAGTGAAAACATGGATTTTGGAGGCAAGGAGGGTTGTTTTGACACATAAATGATCAAATCAGGTAGCTCAACCACCAGAATTGATGAAGCTTGGCTTCATTTTCTTCTGTAGGAAAACATAGACTAAATAATGGCTATGCAAGGTGCCCATGTTCTTTGCATAGGAGTTTAATGTAATTTATTGGTGTTTGAAGTCCAATAAATTTATATACCTTCCCTTTTCCCTCTTCTTTTTCTTCCTTCTCTTTCACTCAATCTATATCTGGTAAAAATATTTCATTTTGAAAGGGGGAAAATAATTATGGTAGAAAAAATCTACCATTTTTTTTTAAAACAAATTTCTTTATGCCTTTATAGAGGACTACTTGCATGAATATCATGACCTTTCTCTTGTAGTAGAATGATTTGTGCATATCCTGAAGCAATAGATGCAAGTTTTGAATGTATCTTTCATTTTTGTGTTTATTTACTTTCTTCTTGCCTCTTTATTCTTGTTGTAGATGTATTGTGTCTCTCTAGTCATTGTGAAGAGTTCATTATAGTTGTGCTTCTATGGAAATGATGTTGTAAATGTTGTTGTTAAACTGTGGAGAACCTTTATCACCCTTTCTAATATGCATTTTTCTCTCATTTTCACACAATGGAGAGTTGTTCTCACACCCTTCTTTTAGTGCATCACCTCTACAGTGTAGTTTTCTGTTACTTTCATGTTTTTCCTTTTCTCTAGTCCCTTGAACGTGGTATATTAGGAGTATTCATTATTTTACTTTCATTAGAGTTAGCTTGCACTAGTTAAGGAAGAGGAACCATCCTTCTTTAGAGGTCTATCTCAAGTAGCAAGTCCTACAACCCTAGAGATAGTACCCATGTTACCCAGTCACATTGCTTGACTTTACGCACTCAGATGTTAAGTATTAAGAGGGTGTTGTGATTTGGTTATAAAAATTATCTCTAGTTCTAATTTTATGGTGATAGGGGATTATAACACTCCTCTTACCCCTCTAGAAAAGAAAGGAGGGTTAAAGAATTATACAGAGGGTATGTAACACTTTAACAATTTTATTTTTGTCAATAATTTCATGGATGTTGATTTGAAAGGGATCAAATTTACTTGGACTAACAGAAGAGTTGGTAAGAAACTTATTCAAGCTAGATTATACATGTTTATGGTATCCATGGATTGGTTTCATATGGATATTTTCTTATTCACTCTTCCCCATATTGGTTCTAATCATAATCCTCTTTTTTCTTTGAAAGTTCAATATAGAAATGGACATCCTTTACAATTTTAAAAAAAATTGTTGACTCATGAGGATATTTATAATTTAGTTAAGGATTGGTGGAATATAAAATTTCATTTTACCACTATGTTTAGAGTGGAAAAAATGTTATTGAATGTTAAAATAAATATTAAATATTGGAATAAAAAGTGTTTTGGGAATATCTTTATTACAAAGGAAAAAATGAGGGAAAATTATTGGAGCTTCAGAATGTTATAGAAAGCTTTGGGGAGGAAAGTGATATCATTTAAAAGGAAACGTGAATTATTTCATTTTACCATTCCATTTTGGCTAAAGAAGAAAATTTTTGGAGGCAAAAATATAGGATAACTTGGTTAAAGGAGGGAGACAAGAATATAAATGTTTTCATATATCTACTCTAAAAAGGAGTATTAATAGAATTATAATTATTAAGAAAGAAGATATATTTTTGATAGACAAGTTTGATGATATTCATGAAGAGGTTGTTTCTTATTTAAAGTATTTTTATGCTCCCATGAACTCTCAAAATTAAGGTAATGAAGGAATTTTTTTGGATTGTATTCCGAATATTATCTCTGGGGAAGATAATCTTTTGCTCTCCAAAATTCCATCTAATGAAGAGATTTATTTTTCTATGAAGTTTATGAATAAAAAAAAGTCTCCTAGCCTTGATGTATTTCATATTTTTTTCCACTGTTTTTAGGATATTATCAAGGAAGATGCTTATAAAGTAGTTAAGGAATTATTCCATAAGAAATCTGTGTTGAAGGACTTGATTTTTACTTTTATTTCCTTAATTTCTAAGGCTTCAAATGTTATAAAATTTAACAATTTTTGTTCTATAATTCTATGTAATACCATTTACAAAAATTAGCGCTCTAAGATTAAATTGATTATGCCCTCTTTAATTTTGGATCAACAAGTTGGCTCTTTTATGGGAAAAAATTCATAATGTTGTCATTATTAAATAAATTATTCATTCCATTAAGTAAAGGAAAAAAATAGGCTATGATTATTAAGTTGGATATGGGTAAAGCTTATGACAGGATTTAGTGGATTTTTCTTGATAAATTGTTACAAATATTTGGTTTGGATGATTCCTTCAGATAGTTGGTTAAGGCTTGTATCTCTATAGCTCATTATCTATGTGTTGATTAATGGATCTCTTGTTGGTTTTTTTTTCTAAGTTGGTCTGTAAACTCTTCAACTTTGGAATTATCCACATAATCACAAATTAATGTTGTTGTTCTACTTTCTATTATAAAATGATAGAGATATCTACTGCATGAATTTTTATTTTTCTTATAATCAACAATTGTAGGAAAGGAAAGAATATAAACTCACAAACACCAACAAGTTTTATCCTGGAAACCTCTAGAAGAGGAAAAACCAGTCAGGAAAGGAAATTTCTCTTTCTTCCTGTTATCCCGTAAAATTGACAAGGGCAATTTTACCAATAACCATACGGAAAATTTTGTTTCGATCCCTCGTTAGGGATCCCTCGCGTTCGAAACGTTGTAAAATCCCTTCCCGGGAAATCTAGTTTTCGAACTTAGTCTTTCTGAGCCTTTTTGGCTGGGCGCATGAAATATCCTTGTAACACTAGCTTTTGATGCACCCCCCTTAAAAGCCTTTGGCGCATGGTTTTCCATGTTAACACATCTTTTGGTGCGCCAAAGGATGTTGAGTCTCTTTTGCGTGCGCCAAGGCGCACGCGCCTTATTGTTGACACAACTTTTGTTGCTCCGCTTTTTGGTGCGCCAAAGGGCGCACATAACTTCATGTCAACAATGCTTTTGGCACGCAAAGGGCGCATGCTTTCTCCTGTCGACAACAAATCTCATGCGCCTTTGAAAAAGTGGTTGGCACATTTATGACTAGTTTTTCTATATATATGTGAGTGCGCTCCCAAATGTCATCATCACTTTTGTTGAGGACGTGATCGTTCTGAACTTGTCAGCCTCTGCTCTGTCATTTTCATCGTCCTGTGGACCCATTGCAACTTTTGCTATATATCCAGGTGAGAGGTGTTATTTCTCTCTTGTGCATTTTGTGCTTTCAGGTCCTGGTGTGTTCTTGGTTTGGTTCTTGCTTGTTGGGTGGTTGTTTATATATAAATGTCTTGGCCTAGCCTCCTCCGTTTGCTGTCTGCCCCCCATGCTATCCTTCCTCTTTCCAGATCTGCTGGAGAAGGTCATTTTCTTGAAACCATGGTTGTAATCCTCTTGGTTTTAACCGTTTCGTTTGCCCACTGAGCATGTTAAAAAACAAAGAGGAGAAGAAATCTAAGAATCATGTATAACCCCCTTTAAGAGTTTAGTTTTCTGTTTTTCTCCTTGGCGCGTCTGTCACCCTTGCAACACTAAGAACAGTTGTGCCCCCATGGCGCATCTACCCACCCTATTACAAAAGCAAAATCCGTGTCAATGGCACACCCTTTCGGCCTGCTGCATCATGAGCTCATGCGCCCTCAAGGCGCGCCTTTTCCGCGTGCTACAAGTGCTGAAATTGCGCCCCAATGGCGCACCATCCGTCCATGTTGCATCCTTTTTCCATGCGCCCATGGCACACCCAGCTTCCATGCAACAAAAGTTTTTTCCACGCTAAGTATGAAGCTATAAAGGCGCAGGCGCATCCCCGATTGCAATAACACCATGTTGTGTGACTTTTTTGTGCACCGCGCCATATTCCCTTGGGTGCATCCTGTCCCAATGTAACATGCAATTCTCATGTGCCCTATATCAAATGCAATATGCGATATCCATGCGCCATGCGCCTTTGGCACCAATTTAACTTCTGCAGTACTCCTTTTCTGTGCGCCTTATCTATTTAGCCCTGTTAGCTGCAGTTTTCATGCACCCCGCGCCCTGAGCCTTAAAATCTCTAACTCTTTCTTCTGCTAACATTCCAATGGAAGATCAAATGGCTAATTCAACCTTTTTGGATTGGGTCTCACTTCTTCTTCATGCATATCAGCAACTGAGTTCAAAAGAACATATGTCTACATCCAGCAAGAGACCCACCAAACCAAGAGGAAAGGCTAAGCTTACAGAGGAAGAGATGAAGTACAAATATCAAAGGGTTAGGATGCCCGAATCACAGGCTGAATGCAGTATGGATGTCAGGGACTCAGAGTTGGGTCACATTGACATGGAAGAATTCTGGGTTAGGACTCAGAAGGTTACAAGAAGTCCGTGGATGGACAAATTAATAGGCAGTGCCCTGCATTTCGCCGGAGGAATCCCCGTCAGTGCCGTCAACAATGAATTCATGATGGTGATTGTACAGTCTTACAACAAGGACACAAGATGTGTCAAAAACAGTAAGGGCGAGGTAATCATAAACCTCACTGCCCGTCATTTTGAGATAATGCTCGGCATCCCTCACCACTGGCACTTTGTGGCCGTCAGCCAAGAAGAGTGCATCAAGGCCTGGGAAGACAATGAAGACCAATGCATGCAACTAATGAACGAAGTCTACTTAAAGAACAAGAAGGTGGTAACTCGGTGGCCCCAAATCATCCACCGCAGTGACTTCTCAGAAGAGCTCAGCGATACTATTACTTTCCTGAGCAGAGTCTTCGGGCTTTCTGACGCCCACTACTTCCATAAATGGATGTTGAGGTACTTGGAAACAATGAATAAGAATGTGCCTGAGCATCGCTTTTGCTGGGGAGAAATAATAAGCAGCACCATCTCCGAGCAGCTACAACAATTCGCCACAACGGGAGTGTTCCATATGAACTCCTACGTAGTCTACGCTTGCAGCGTCGGAAAGGGATTATCCAGGGCTAAAACGAAGTGGAATTTGGCCTCAGGTAAAAATATATGAATATTATCTAGAACTGAGGCTGGAGAATAGCATCCCTCAATTCTCCAAAATTAATGATGCTTTCTTCTATCACATCATTTGCCTATTAAGGCCAAATCTAACTCATGGTCGCACGACCAAAAACATTGTGTCAACCGTGGAGAAGTGGGGGGCCCTGTTCACCCAGTTTCCCACATTTACCTATCTGAGGGCGGTCAACTTCTTGGGCGAGCCAACCGGGCTACTGAGGTATGCTGGACCTAATCTGATTCTACTAGAGTTATCAAGGCAGCTGGTCATATACCATGAGAAATGCCTCAAAAGAAAGAAGGGCGGAACTCCTTTCCCCCTCACAGTGGGTCGGTATACATGATCCTCCCATCACAAGGAGAAGGAAATGTTTGCAGAGCTGGAGTTGCTTAATTTGAAACATGACTTCCCAGCCAGGCCTACCTTTGACCCAAGGAGCTGCTTGCCAAGGGCTAAGCTTGATCCGATCCATGTCCCTCAAATTGAGGATATTTACATTGACGTCATCCATGAGGTGGAACTCAGAAGAAAGGATCATTCTCGCTTAGCATTGGCGGAAATTATCCAATACGGAGTGGCCATTGTCCCCAAAGGCTTCCAAACTACGGAAGATGAAGTAGACAAGGTGTATAATGACACAGAAGGGGATGATTGGCCCTTCCCAGCCATTGACAGAAGAAAAAGCTCCTCAAACAATTGAGGAGAGGGTCAAGGAGACTATGCGCAGAACAGAGCACTGGTGCCGCATGAACGGGCTGATCTACCTCGGGGTAGATTTCACAACCTCCCCATTGGGCAATGCACCTCCAAGGTCCAAGAAGCGGCTAAAAGGCAAAGGTATATAAGGTGAATCCAGCACCATTCAGGAAGAAGCCCCTGAAAGTCCTCCTTCCACAGCGCCAGAACAGGTAATAACTCTGGATTCGCCAGAGAAAGAAGCAGCAGAGGATAGTCCCATACGCCCATCCACTCAGGATGTCGGCATTGCTACAACCACAGAAGTCCCTTCTATCCCTTCTTCTTCTCTTCCTTCCCCTCCTCAAGTAACTCAGGTGACCATCCCTTTGGTCATGTCCTCCGCCTCTTCTTCTACTCTTTCCCCTGCCTCTTCTTCTATCTTCTCTTCCCTCACTGATTTATCTTCTTCCATTTCTTCTCTCATTTCCGGGCTCCCTTCCCTTCCTTTGTCTTCTGCAGCTGTGGTTTCCCTTCCTCCCATGGACACTTCTTCGGCTATGCTTTCAATGCCACCCGCCGAGTGTCTCCACGTTTTTCCCCTCTTCTACTGTTGCTCCCCTCCTCCTCTATCTCTGGTCCTTCTTCTATAGGACCAGCATGGATCTCTCAGCAGCTGAGCCAGCAAAAGAGAAAAGTTCCCATCGCTCCGATGGACTTTTCAGTGATTCCGGCCAAAGGGGCAAAGAAGCAAAAGCCTGTAACACGCTTCTCTCAAAGTGATGCGAGTGAGAGAGTTATGGAAATAGCATACCCTGATCCCCTCAAGGAGAAAAAAGATCTGTCTCTGACAGATTTTACTGTGACTCAAGTCACAATGGGGGACATCTTCTGAAAGTCTCCAGGGGGAAGCTCTTTCCACAGTCGATGCCCTCTGCAAAAGGCTTCAAGAAATAAAAGAAGAGAAGAGGCTACTGAAGGAGCAGAACAAATATCTGTTTCAAGCCTTACAGAAGATGGGTAGTGCACCTCCCATGACTACCGCCGAGACTTCTGAGCTTCTCAGCCAGGAGAAAATCAATGAATATTCAAAGATGGGCGAGCAGGGTATGGCCGTTTATGCTTGGAGGAGCCAGATCCTCAAGGACAGTGAAAGAGTGATCGCCGAGTATGTCAATTCATATCTAAACATCAAAAAGGCAAACAAGGAACTCCAAATATTAGTGGGTCCCATATCAGAAGAGCTAGATCATGCTAGACTCCAACATGAGACCTTTCAACAAATGTTCGGCTGTTCAGTCAAGGATCTGGTCAAGTTCGGAGTTTTCGGCCATCCAAGGGCCCTCAACAAAACCATGTCCACTCTAGACTATAGGATAGATCAGCTGGAATTTGTTCTGGAAAAGATAGACAAGGTGAAGGAAGAGGCCTTGGATGCGATGCATCAAATGGAGCGAATTGTTCTTAACATGTCTCCAGTGCTGCTCACTCCTTCCTTTACCATGAGATCAGCTGATGAAACTATCCAGATCTTCAAGGAGATCGCTTCTCAAGGAACGGGGCTAGAGGTCACATTTGACACTGAATCTATCAACAACCTGCTGGCCTGTAGGGACTTCATCGGGTTCCTCATCGAGGCAGAGAAAGATTATTCTAAACTCCCATAAAAGCTCATAAGCGAGCGGGAGACTTGCGAAGCAATTAGCGAACGGCACAAGGATCCATCACAGGATCAATTTGGGCCCATGATTAACAAGTTTTTGGAATACCGCGCTCAGTTCCACATATCATCTCCTGAGCAGCATCAGAAGCAGGCAACCCCCTTTCGGCCGCAGGATGACGATGACGAGTAGCTGCTTCTTCTTCTTCTTCCTCTTCTTCTTCTTCTCTCTATTCTCCGACTTTCTTGTTGAAATGTCTAAAGTGTGTTGACACAAATGATGACATCATCCATGTTGCATCATGGGATGATGTCATCCATCAAGTCGTCAAAATTCAACATGACTTTTAGATATTTTGTAAATATCTTTGTAAATATTTGTTGGCTCCTTTTTTGCTTTCCTTCTCCTCTCTTCTATAAATACTAGAATACTTGTTGTATTCGGGGGTGAACATTTTTTAGATGAAAATAGAAGTGAGGAGAAAAAGACTTTGAGCTTTCTTGTAACAGAAGAAAACAGTAATACAAATATTAAGACTTTGTGCTCAATAGCTGTGTTATGTATTAGATCTTCCTTACGTTAGATCTGTATGTGTTTAATCTGTTGGATTCATATCTACTTTTCTATCATTTGCTCATCAGTATTGCTTTGTTTATTTATGCAAGTAGGTTTGGCTCTGTTTACTACCAACCCAAAAACATAAATCTTCTGACCTTTCTACTTTGGAATTCATTTCTTTTCTTCCTTCGGATCTGTTCTTTCTCTTTTCCCTCTTTCATTCCTTTCTTTTCGCAGCCTAAAACACTCTACTGGGATGAGATCCCAAACCCCCCGAAGGCAGAATCTGTGAGACTTGCATAGATTCCTACTGGTAGAATAGCAATAAACCAATTTTTCTTTGCTGACTCAAAGAGGGGCTAAGCCCTGCACACTATTGGCTCGTCTATCCATAGATCTGTCCAGGCGACAGATTTTTGGACCAACACTTCCCACTTTTATTGGCCAATTCAAAACAATAAGTACATAATTTACAATAAGTATGAAAGAGAAGTAGATAATATCTCACACTTCCTCCCAATTACTTTTCTATCTCTATCTCAACACTCCTTTCTTCTAAAAAACACAATTCTAGCACTAAAAACTTCTTGCTCACTAGCTTTCATGCTTCGATGCCCTTATACTCTTCTACAAACATGTATTTATAGCCTTTGTCATGTCCTCCTATGCACTAGAGAATGGGAAAGGTCATGGAGGAGAAGAGACATGGAAAACCTTTCAAATGTGTGGGGGTTGTGTGTTTTCATATTTGTATTTTATGTCCGAAATAGCCAGAACCACCGCCTAATGTAGACCGGTGGTCTCAGGACCTGTTATTATAAAGAAAGAACCTTCATGTGTTTATTTTCCTTCTTCATGTTGACTGGTTTGATGAAGTAGAGTCATTTTTGGATCCCTATGGATCACACCTCCCCTTCTTAGGAGGATTTTAGTCCCACAAAATCTTAGAGGGGGAGTAGATGAGGAAATAATTCCCTCACTTGCTCCTTCAAGTACCACCGGGTTTGCCTTGGTGTCTTTCCTTTCATTCCAATTTACGAAGACTCTTATGGACCTCTCCTAGTATCTCTGACCTTATGCTACAGCACTACATCCTCCTCCAATTTTCCTCATGAGTCAAAAACACAATCCTCAATAGAAGGTAGCAAATGTAGTCCTTCATCTTCATCTAGAATGGATGGCTCATATAGTTGTAAGCTCTCACAGTTTACTACAGAGTACATCCTCATGAATGATGGAAAATCAAGTCGAAAAACATTTTCTCCAACCTACTCTAATATGGTGAAGGGCCCATATTGTAGTGGCTTGAGCTTCCATGCTTGACCTTGTAGTCTCTCCTTGCTCAAGTAAAGCAAAACTCTATCTCCAACATGAAGGTTATGTTCCCTCCTATGTTGATCATGCCTAGATTTTTACTTGGCTTAAGATTTCTCTAGTTGTTCTTTGACTTTGAGATTGATTTTTTGGGTCCTCTCAATAAAAAAAAATTCTCTAGTCACCTTTGTGTCTCGTGTCTCCTCCTCATCCTACTACCCAACCATTGTGTCTAGCAGATTTATAGGTAGATATCCCAAGCATGCTTCATATGGTGACTTCATAGTAGATGTGTGTACTACCCAGTTATAGGAATGTTTAATTTAGGCTAAGGACTCATCCCAAGTCCTTGGGTATTTGTTGTTATACCCTCTGATTAATTGTACCAAAGTCTTGTTCAACACCTCTGTCTATCCATCGTTTTATGGATGGAAAGTTGTGCTCCTCTATAACCTGGTATCCATCTTGTCCCACAAATTAGTCCAAAACTTCCCCAGGAACCTAGAATCCTATTAGAAACAATAGACTTTAGAAAACCAAAATGTACCCATACATTAGCAAAGAAAATATATGTTGCCTCATGTGCTTTTACTATCTTTTTACATGCCATAAGAATACACATCTTACTAAAAATATCAACAATAACATAGAGATAGTCATGGCCGTGTTTAGACATAGGCAATCCCCCTACAAAATCCATGGAAATGTCCTCCCATGGACGAGTAGGTACTAGAAAAGGTATATACAAACCCTCCTTCCTAGTCTTAGGCTTGCTAGTACAATAAAGTTTACATTCATGTATAAATTTTGATACTTCTTCTTGCATATTGGGCCAATACACGTACCTTTACAAATGGGCTAGGGTATTACCAACGTTGAAATGTCCTACTACTTTCGAGGTATGTGCTTCTCTCATCGATAGAAGTATTTCTTCTTTAGGCACGCAAAGCTTCCCCCATCAGTAGAGCATCCCATCCTTGAGATAATGATATTCAATCCCTTTTCTTTCATTACCTTGGGACTGCAACTGTTGAAATGTCACCCCAAAGTCTCTATCCTAGGCATATGCCTCTCCGAAAGCTTCCTTCGTGAAGGGATCAATCTGAGAGATAGTGTCTAAACAGGAAAACTTCTCCTGTGTTGGCATCCTAGACAACATGTCTACCACCAAATTTATACTACCCTTCTTGTATTTTATCACCAAATGGAACTACTGAAGGAACCCCATCTATTTTTAGTTCCTTGCCTACTGTAATTTAGACTATGCTTGCAAATACTGGAGAAGTTTTTGGTCAGCGTGCACAATAGTTTCTTTACCCAACAAATAATGCTTCCATTTTTTAATTTCTTGAATTAGTGCATACATTTCCTTATCATATATTGAATATAATTTAACTGCTGAAGTGAAAGTTTTGTAATGATAGCATATGGGTTTACCTCCTTGAAGCAACATTACGCCCATAGCGTAATCACTGGCATTTGTCTCTACTTCAAAAGGCTGCTGCAAACTAGGAAGAGCAAGGACTAGAGCATGACTAATCTATTATTTCAATAACTCAAAGGATTTGGCTTGTTCATTACCCCAGTCAAAACCCTTACTATTTATGGCCATTATTTGTAGAGGTGCTGCAATTGCAGAGAATCCCATAATGAATTTCCGCATGTACTGTAATGCTCCTAAAAAGCTCCTAGTCTCTGTGGATCCTATTAGTGTTGGCCAATTAGTGATGGCTTCCAACTTCTTTGGATCCACTTATAGCTCTCCTCCTCCAACCACATGCCTAAGATAGACAAGTGAATTTTTGGAAAATTCACATTTCTTCATATTACAAAGTAGTTATTTCTCCCTGAGAACTTGCAAGACTTGTTGTAAATGAGTTAGATGTTCTTCCCATATGGCACTAAAAATAAATATATTGTCTAGATATACAATGACCCATGAATATATGAAATCCCACAATACATCATTCATCAATCTCATAAATGTAGTGGGTGCATTGCATAACCCAAAAGGAAGTACTAACCATTCATACAAACCATGTTTTTTCTTGAAGGAAGTCTTCCATATATCCTCCTCCATTCTAACTTGGTGATAACCTAACTTGAGGTCCAACTTCGTGAAGAATTTGGCATGTTGAATTTGGTCCAAGAGATCATCTATGTGGGGAAGTGGATATTTTTTCTTTATGGTGATCTTGTTCAAATTGTGTTAGTCGATGCACATTCTCCAAGAACCATCCTTCTTTGGCACCAACACAATAGGTGAACCACATGGTGAGGTGCTTGGACGTATCACCCCTTGGTCTAATAGTTCCTAGAGTTGTTTCTTTACTTCAGTAGTCTCAAGCAAGGATTTCCTATTCAACCCAATGTTTAGTAGAGGGGACTCTGGTAATAGTGGAATCTCATGCTCTACTTCCCATTTTGGTGGTAACCCACTGGGAGCTCAAAAAACTTCCTGAAAAGATTGAATAATACTATCTAAATCATGTTTTCCCTAGCTAGAAATCTCTGAAACTTATACCTCATCTTTTTTATCCTTTAACAAAAGTAAACAAAATTGATCATGATTTTCCTAAATAAGTCATTTTACTTGGTTATAACTCACCACAGTAACCCATGTCTCATGTTGGTGTGCTCGGATGTTGTAGTTGATCCCATCCTTGACCCATCCATACCATTTTTCCCTTCTCATAAATATAGCATCCCTAATATACAAGTAAGGACTTCCAAATACAACATCAAAAGCATTAAGTGGAATAATGTCAGCTTCCAAAACATCAATATACTGGGATTTTATCACAAAATCGACCTTACATCTTCTTTTTACATGAATTTCAACACCCTTCTTCACCCAACCAAAAGTATAAGAGTGTGGATGCTCATAAGTCTCAAGACCAAGATTCTTTACAACTGCTTTAGAAATCAAGTTAGACTGAGAACCGATATCAACCAAAGCATTTACCTTAGTTCTCTTGATCTAAATTTTGATCTAGAATAGTCTACTCATCTCCTCTTCCTAGCTATCCATGTTGGTGGCCATGCATCCAAGCCTTTTGTCTACATCAAATTCATCTTTGATTTCCACCTCCCCTTCTATTTTTTCAGCTGTTATGGACTTCTTTAAGTCCTTGGTTCAATTCTTCAGATGTAACTTCCAACATGTAGCATCAGTATGACCATTTATATCATAGTTCTTACAAAAATTCTTAGGATATTTACAATTATTTAAAGTAGTGCCAGCTTGTTTACCTTTCCCTTTCCAGTTACCCTTGTTACTTGTTTTCCCATACTCTTTTTTTCTGCTGATTTTTCAACTACTTTTCCCTTGTCTCTACTTCTCCTTGCTTATTTTCATCATCTATATAGTATGGCTGCACACATGCCTCATTGAGATCTTTGGGCTTTGTGGAGATGAAGTTTCTTTGAAGGTGAGTGATAAGTCCTCCTAAGTACTTAGTCAGAATATACTCATCCTCCACGTCCATGTTCAATAGCATGGTCTTCCTCAAAAACTCTGTAGTATAGTCTTGTACAATTTGACCACTGCCTTCTCTAAAATAATGCCATTTAATCATTTGGTCAGTGTTGTGGCCAATAGGATAGAAGTTAGCTCTAAGTAATTCTTTAAATTCTTGCCAAGATTTCATAATAGGATGCTTCTTCTTTTCATAAGTGGTTAGATGGGTTTCCCACCAAAAAAGAGCATGTCCCTCCATTTTGAGATGTGCAAAGGTGATCCTATGTGCCTCAATGACATTATGGATGCTAAAGTAGACTTCTAATTGTTTTAACCATTTATCAAGAAACTCTGCATCTACTTGTCCTTCAAAGCTTTTAATCTCAACTTTAAAAGGAGTATGATCATATTTTACCTTTTATCTTGCATTTGAAGTCTCTTCTTCATGCTTTTCCCCATAATCTTCCTCATGGTGGCTCTTCCCTATGCCAAAATTTTCAGCTAATCCTCAAACCACTAAGTCCATGGAGTCTTGCTTGATAGAAGCCATCTTTTGCAAATATGCAAGTTCTTCTTGCCTTCTAAACATCTTATCCATCATGATCTCTAGCATCTCGATTCTATGGACCAAGTTCTCTTCCTCCATTTGTCCCTGAATTCTTTGTTTCCACTTTTTTGTAGAAATTTTGGGATCGCAAGGTAAAGCCTCTTCATCTTTAGATCATGTCACTGTCATAAAAATCCAAGAACAAATACCACAATCCTGGATACTTGTTAGCTATGATACCAAAATGATCTGTAAACTCTTAAAATTTAGAATTATCTATAGAATCAAAAATTAATGTTGTTGTTCTACTTTCTATTAGAAAATTACAGAGATAGCTAGTGAATGAATTTTTCTTTTTCTTATAATCAACAATTGTAGGAAAGGAAAGACTATAAACTCACAAAAACCAACAAGTTTTATCCTAGAAACCTCCAAAGGAGGAAAAATGAGTTAGGAAGGGAAATTGCTTTTTCTTCCCACTTTTATTGGCCAATTAAAAATAATAAGTACAAAATTTACAATAAGTATGAAAGAGAAGTAGATAATATCTCACACTTCCTCCCAATTACTTGTTTACTCTATTTCAACACTCCTTTATTCTACAAAACAAAATTATAACACTAAGAACTTATTTCTCACTTGATTTCATGCTTTGATTCCCCTATGCTCTTCTACAAACATGTATTTATAGCCTTTCTCATGTCCTCCCATGCACTGGAGAATGGGAAATGTCATGGAGGAGAAGAGACATGAACAACCTTTCAAATTTTGGGGCTGTTCATTTCATACTTTTCTTTTCTTTTTGAAAGAGCCAAGACCTCCACCCAATGTAGACCGGTGGTCTCAGGTTCACTGCCCTAGATGGGAGGTGGTTCTGTAACCACTGCTCTACACAAAGCAGAAGTCATGTTACTATAAATACATAACCTACATGTGTTTATTTTCTTTCTTCATGCTAACTGATATGATGAAGTAGAGTCATTTTTGGATCTCTGTGGATCATAAGTACTAGGGGACTTAGATGAGGAGACCCTCTCTCCCCCCTTATGTTCATCAGGATGGATAGATCCTTAAGTAGGGATCTAAATATGGTTGGTCATAACAAATGTATTATAGGTATCTCTCCATGTTCTAGTTGTGAAAATGTAGTTCACCAACATTATGTTGATAATATTATTCTTAATGTGGAATATTTTGTGCCTGAATCTATTAGATTTAAAAGATTTTTGAAATAATATGAAGTGGTAATGGGTCATAAAGTGACTTACAGGAAAATATTTTTCTTTTTTATAAATACTTCTATGTAGATGGGCATGAAAATTGTAAATACTCTTGAATTGATTCTAAAAGTATTCCTAATTTGTATTTAGATATGCCTCTTGGTATTAAAAAACCTAAAAATATTAGATAGAACTTTCTATCTGATTGGTTCAATATGAAGTTAGTTGGGTGGAAAATTGTCTTATTCTCTCAAGCAAGAAAAATTACTTTATCGAAAATGTCATTACAAAGTCTTCTTTTGCGTGTGTGTGTCTGTCATGTATCTTTTCCATTTGTTGGTTAAAGTGGATAATAATTTTGAGAGAATTTAAAAAATGTTTCTTTGAACTAGATTTGAAATCAAAAACAGGATTCCCCTTATTTCTTGGGAAAAAGTTTACAAACCCAAATCTTTGGGGGAGTTAGGCTTGAGAAGATTGGTTTGGATGAATAATACCTTGCTTTATAAGATGTACTAGAGGTTACTGAATGAAAAAGGAGTGTGAACTAGGATTCTCCAATCTAAATATTGGTAAGGCTTGAAAGGGGAGGAGTGGTTGTTTTATCTGCCTTACAAGGGATTTCCATTTTGGAAAGCTCTTAATTGGTCAAAGGAAATTCTCATCAAAGGAAGTAAATGGAAAATTGATGATGATAGTAAACTTGGTTTTTTGGATGAAAAATGGATTCTAGAATACTCATATTAAGTATGTAACTCCTTAAAATGACATTAGAGAGGTTGTTGGATCCAAATATGGGATTAGAGTGAAAGATTACTTGAATCTAAATAGCTCTTTAAAAGGTGGAAGAAAATTATTCTTTAGGATCCTAATTTTTTGGATAAATTTAAGAATTTTAATGAGCTCCTTGATGGTTACTTTGTAAAGGATAATGAGGTTGCTGATAAAATTATTTATTTCTTTGAGATTAATGGGGATTATAATGTTAAATTTTCTTATGGACTTTTCTTTGAAGATGAGATATATGAATTCACTTGGAATAGAGTATAGAATAATAATATCATCACAAATATTAATTTATTTTGGTGGATTATTTTACATAACAAAATTATTAGAGTGAATTATTTGGTCAAGAGGGATTTCTCTTTGGCTAATAGATATGTGTTGTGTGAGAAAGATTTAGAAAAAAATTCGTATCTCTTCCTTCATTTTCCTTTCTCCTATAATATTAGAAAACATATTTTGCCTTTTTTAGTTTGATATGGGTTTTTCCCATGACTATTCATGAGTTTTAGACCCAATGGATATGTCCTTTTAAAATATTGGGGATTAAGTCCCTATGAATGTTATTTTTCTTTCCCTTTTTTGGAGTTTATGGAAGGAAAGAAATAAGAGAATATTTACAGATAAAAAGAGTAGTTTTATTAAGGTGGCTAAATTATTATTTCAATATATAAAGGAAAAAATTTTTATAATAAATCATAAGCAACACCCAATTTTTTTTAAGAAAGAGGATTGTGTCTCTTTAAAGTGGGGTTTGTCTACTGATAATTAAAATCTAGATGGTACTCCTAGATATAGGGTTTGATGGGATCCTCCAGAGGAGGATTGGATTAAGTTGAACTTTGATGGGGTTGCTAAAGGAAATTATTGGAAGGCTAGAGGTGGGGGTATTTTTTGGATTCAAGAGGTAGAATGGTGTTGGATTTCTATAGTAATTTAGGATTACAGTCAAATCATTATGTGGAAGTTGTTGTGGTTTTCTAGGTATGAAGTTAGAAGTTGAAATAAATTTTAGAAAATTAATTGTGGAAGGAGACTCTTTAAATATTATAAAGTGCATTAAAAAAATGTTGTCTCTTTCACTATCAAAGATTTTATGGATGAAATTGATATTCTTATCAATTTCTTTTCTCAAATCAAATTTCAACATATTTTTAGAGAATGAAATAAGGTGGACTGATTTTTTTTTTGCAAATAAAGGGGTTTTTAGTTCTTATTTTGTTGAGGTTGAAGGAAATCATAAGATGGAATATAATTTAAATATCATTATTATTAATTATATAGCCTTAGTTAATGTGGTCATTTTTTATGGGTATGATATTTGGAAGGTTTTAGATTAAAGTGAGGACCTTAACTTTTCATGATTGTCATTTTTACCAAAATGAATGGTAAGAGACTGATTGTGGAGGGCGGTAGGAGTTACTGATCTCGCTTCTCACATGTTACTTGGAGTGGAGATATTATCAACTCAGTAATAGCATTTACATTATTATGAGTGGCAAGAATTTAAAGGGGTGTTTGTAAATTTGTATCAGTCATTGTTGCATTGGGAGTTGATTTTCCTTTTCCTCTTTCATGGGAGGTGATTTGTTACGTATTGAGACATTCATCTGTGGAAGGAATCAAAAAGGAGGCTTGGGATTCTTTTGTAGAGAAAGGTATGGCAAAAAAATTCCAAAATTTCTCTAGTCATGATCCTTGTTTTGTCTACATGGATTTTTTTGTTACATGGAACAATGGGAAGGTTAGTATCATGGGGGTTTCATTCACTTTACGTTATGGATTTATCTCTATGGTCACCGGGTTATCAAATAAAGGGCATCGTATTTATAAACCTAAGACTAGTAAAACTGTGGAAATTGAGAAGTTTATGGGGGAAAAGGAAAGACTTGAACCAAATTTTGTTGGGTATTTAAGTGAGTCCTTGAAAAATACATGTTTGATGTTATTACTTAATCATATTGTGGAGTTTATCATGCTTGGAAGGTCGATAAAAAGCTGTGTATTCCTATCACTTTCTTATGTTGAGCTTCTTTTAGCACGTGGTATTGATTGTTATTTTCCACATTTCCTATTTTTTCCCCTCTCTAAGTCTTTCGAGAAGGGTAATTCGGTGGTTCCTATATGCTGAGGTTTAATTACTTATGTTAGCAAAGGCGAGTAAGATGGATATTACTAAATCTAATAAATATAAGGGTCTAGTGAGTGGTAAGGTTTCTTTTTCTTCTAAATTGGTGGTGTGAGGAGCAATGAGACTAATACGAAGGATTCGACTTCTTTGGAGACCCACTCCAATAATTTAGTCCAGAATGATAATATTGTGCCTCTAAAGGAGGTAGAAATTATTATGGGATTGAAGGGCCATGAGGCAATTTATAGGAATAATATTGATGTGAATGAGGATGGTTTCCATGGTCTTGAGGAGAAAGAGACGGTTTCCAATAAATGATTGGTATGGGGGACTTTAATCAGATGAAGAATGTTATTGATTTGAACAAGAATATGCTTAATAATTCCTTTAAAATATTGGAATGCAGCTAAAGATAAGGTTGACATGGCTAATAGTTTGGGTGACAGGGTTGAGAGGCTAAAGATTAAATGTTCTCAGATGGGGAAGGAGAATGAGTTCCTGAAAGCCAAATTTATGCAGATTATAGCTTGGAACTACTCTTAATATTAAGAGTACAATTGAACACTTGAAAGCTTTGAAATAGATTGTTAATATAAAGTGTGAGGAGGAGGCAAAGGAACAAAGGTAAGAAATGTAAGAGGGATGAGGGGGACTCTCCTTATGAAAAATTGAGCAACTCAATATCTGAGTTAGCTACTGAATGGAAGGAGGTGTTAAAAACTTTGGATTAATGTTTGTTGGGTTCTTTGTTGTGTCTTTGGGTTGTTGTGTCCCTCTTTTTTGTAAGCAAGTCTAATTGTTGTTATTTTGTCATTAATTTCATTGTTTCTTCTCATGATGTTTATGTGCATGTTTGGTCTACTTTTGATTCTCTCATGTTAGATCATATTGTTGTAATGTGGTAGGGTCCCCTCAACCCTCTTTTACCTATATATAAAAAATATATGGACTTGAAAGCACAAGGGGATGGGTGCACTTAGCTAATTACATATAGATATGGGAGATTCTATGTGTGGATACTGTTAAAATTAGGGGATCTGAAACTAATTATGCCTTGACACTAAAACTTTAGTTAGAAACTAGCCTATTGTATGACCGTACGAATCTTTTAGAACCATTTGTATGGTCTTGACCCTATTGTATGGTTTCATGAATTCTTAGAATATGGTGGTCACATCCAAGGGGTTAAACACATTAATCATTAAATAAGATTCAATATTAATTAAATTAATATAAAAAAATTATAATAAATGTCATAAAATAAAATAACACAGACAAAAATAATTGATGTGGAAAAACCCCCTAGGGGTAAAAAACCATGAAAACAGATAATTCCATTAATGATAAACATAATTATAGTCCATATTTCTTTCCTCACTTCTCTCCAAACCATTCACCTGAGGTGAAAACAATATGATCCACGACCATATTTAAATGACCCCATGGGTCATGAACAAATTAAGTGATGGTGTATGATTAAATTATACCCCGATTTAATATAAATCAGTTAGTAAATAACCAACTAAACATAAACATAAAGTTTATATTAAATAATTAAGAATATACTATATTCTAAATTATTTAATTATAAACTAAAGTTTATAGGAGCTTAATGTTACATTCTAACACTCTCCCTTAATATTAAGTGGGGAACCATATACTAACATTACATGTTTGTACAATAGGATTTAGAAATCCATAAACCATTAGTGAAGTTTTAGGATAGCATATCATTTTTGAAGGATTTCTAACACCCTTCATCATGCTAAAATTACCTTTTGGTACAAAAGGATTTGGAATGCATAAATTAGAAGTTATGATTTAGGCTAAGCATGATTTGTGAGACTACATCTCACAATTTCTCATGGAAAAAATCTCAAGCAATATCTCTATGAGCCTTTTATAAACACACTGGACTATACACCATAAAATTAAAGTGATAATTTTATAAAATATCGTAAAGATATTTTTACAATGTTTTACAATGGAGAAGACATATAGAGGAGAATGAGATATCAACCAGTCGGCCATTAGGAGGTGAAATTTTTATGCACACTCCCCCTCAATAGAAACTCTAAAAGGCCAAGCATTGCATGAAAATTTCATAATTTTATAGCACACAATGGATTCGTAAACATGTCTACAACTTTATTTTTAGTCAGGTAGTACTGGTGATCTATATCACTGTAGAGAACCTTCTCTCGTATAAAGTGCATATAAATATTTATATGCTTTTTTCCTTTGATGTTGAACTAGATTCTTAGCAAGAGCAATACAACTTTATCTATCACATAGAAGAGTATTACTTCCTTTCACTTCCATGTGTATCTCTTCCAATAGTCATTTTAGCCACATGGCTTCTTTTGTTGATTCTATTGCACTTCTATACTCTTCCTCGGTAGAAAAAATGGATATTGTTGGTTTCTTTTTACTACTCCAAGTAATGGCACCTGTACCAAAAAAAATTAACACATATACAATATATTTTATATCTAACACAACATCAGCAAGGTTAGAGTCACAATATCCATATACACATTATAATAAACATTTAAATATTTACTGATTTCAATTTTAACCATATATAAAACTTACATTGATAGGTTAAACACAAATTGTATAAGAACCTAAATAACAATATGATTTAATAACTAACCATGTTATATTAACAATATGTTGAGTAATTTCAATTTATCAATCTTGTAAAATATATATTAGATGCAATCAGTATTAGACGTCTCCAATGAAAACAAAAATTTATCCCGAAGTGGCATTTGATATGTATATAATACTATTTTTAGTAATCACATACTAATATACTCAACTAGATATTGATTTCAAATCCATTAACTAGTCATTAACAAGAATTATCTTTAATAATTAGTTAAAATTACTTAAAATAAGTAAATACTTTACATAAATAAACAAGATTTGAGAATACTCAAATTGATGATGATCTTTCCATTTTTAACAAGGAGATTAATTGTAACTTCAGGTTTATGACTGGCGCTTAGTAGTATTAAGTGGGCCACATATGATAAATACTAACCAAAATTATTAATAAAATCACATATAATTATCTTTGATCAAGGAAATTAAATAATATAAAGGCATGAATTAATTTAACAAGGCATACACATGTCACAAAACCAAGGGCTAAAGGAAGGACATGTGGCATAATTTTGTAGGATTTTCAACCAAATGTATTTTGTGGACCTCAAGTCTACGGAAATAAACTGAGTTTCAAATAAAAGGTTTTGGGTATGGGCATGGTTGAATTAGTCAAAGGAGACACATGGAAAATTAAAAGGTACACATGAGGGAAATAATGAAATAATCACAAAGGCACACATAGGAGAACCTTAAGCAAATCAGAAACTGCCACATGTCAACTTGTTGTTCCTCCCAAGATGCACAGGTTTAAATGGCCATAAATTTCTCACCAAATATCCAAATTATCCATGTTTGAAAGGTATATTTGATCCCTTTGATGCATCATCATCAGATTAAATAATTGATGGCATATTGTGTGAGAAAAAGATGAAAAATAGTTCATGTATTGAAAACATAGTTCTAGACTCCCAAATACCAGATTAAATTTATTTATTTATTTATTTGAAACCTTTTGAACCTTATCTGATACAATGTCATATCCGAGGGGTTAAACACATTAACCATTAAATAAGATTCAATATTAATTAAATTAATATAAAAAACATTATAAAAAAATTATAACAATTGCAATAAAAAAAAATAACACGGACATAAAAATTTAACGTGGAAAAACCCCCAAGGAGTAAAAAACCATGAAAATAGATAATTCCATTAATGAGAAACATAATTATAGTATAGATATCCTTCCTCAATTCTCTCCAAACCATTTACCGGAGGTGAAAACAATATGATCCATGATCATATATAAATAACCCCACAGGTCATGAATAAATTAAGTGACGGGGTATGATTAAATCTTACCCCGATTTAATATAAATCAGTTACTAAATAATCAATTAAACATAAAAATAAATTTTATATTAAATAATTAAGAATATAATATATTATAAATTATATAATTATAAACTAAAGTTCATAGGAACTTAATATTACGTTTTAATATATGGCTTTGTAACTTCTTGAGGTTTTCACCTGCTTGAAATCATTTATTGATTTCAAACCCTAATTGTCACTCATGTTGTGAAGCCCTCTAAATATGTTGAGTGACGTCTCAAACCCTATCCATGGGTGGAAAACCACGAAAAATAAATGTTATTTGGGTTATGGTGTAATCCTTGCACCACCAACATCGGAACTAATCCAAAGAGACTTCAAACCACACGTTTCTCTCTACCTAGCATGCGATACATGAATGAATGCAACTAGATTTGAAAATTGATAACTCCTTGATAATTCTTGAATTGATTTTGGATCTTGATATTACTTAAGTAGTTATGTTTCATTTCTTTCCAATGAGTTAAGATGATTCTTTAACCTAGTATGATGCTTTATACATATGGTGATTGTTGGCCTAATGAATGTGCATGATATTTGGAAAGAATTAGGGGGGCTTGAGTTCATTTTGTGTTCACTAAAAGATATTATGTCAATGTAGTTCCATCTTATTTTCTAGGTTGTCAAATGAGGTAGTGTTAACTTACTTGTATAATGTTCCAAAGGTAAAATGGCATGGACAAGCCAACCCATATGGAGTAAATGGCCCAAAAAATAATATAGTATTAAAATAAAATATAGATTATATGTAAATTTAAAACCATAATGTATAAGTCATATAATACCAAAAATCATGAACCAACTAAACTGTACAGTTTTATAGATGGATGAAAAACATGGGAAATGAGGGTTGCATCTTATTAGGTTGAATTTCTCTATGTATTGCATTCATTAAATTCTCATAAGTTGATGACATATCAGTTTGCATGAATAAACAATTTATACAAGAGACCTTGGGATGTCGTGAGCAGGGATAGAAAGGGTGTGTTTGTCTTAGCAAGAGTACATTGTCAAAACCAACAGTGTCAAAGAGTAAATTACCAAATTTTAGTGTCTACAATGAGAAGTTTGAGAAAAATCCTTAATTATATGAGTTCATCTTCCTATATATATGTAATGTGTTATTCCCATATGATTTAATGAAAAAGGAAGAATTATTGTGTGTTAATTATATTGTGCAAGTAATGTTATATCTCTAACTAAAGTTATTAAGGATGTGGGGTCTGGTCTTGAATTACCTATATGGTCCTTCCCCTTCTCAACCACTGACTCTGTATTAAATTTTAAATCTTTCTTTGTGTCATTTCATCTTCTTAGGGTATGTCTTATCATAATATATCTCATACAGAATACTATATAAGTAAATAAGTAAGTCATTGTCAAATTATAACTCACATAAAACTCTTACAATATATTATTACAATCATCATTCCAAAATCACACAAAGGGTTACTAAAACTAATCAAATCAGCTACGCATCATCTAGGGAAGTCCCTACTATAATTATGAAGCACTTAACTAGGTTAAGGAGTCTAGCTTCACCCATGTACAAACATGCAAATATCATATAGTCATTTCCTAAGACAGATAGAACTCACATCAACCATTCCACAAGGGTTTGAATCAACATAAGGGTTAGGTCACATACCTCATTCACACCACATCTTACTACTACCATGTATGGTACATTCTATAATACACAATTTTCCCACTATATTTGTGTTAAGATACACAAGGGTACCCCTCAGGGGTTGGTTAGGATTAAACACTTTTATGAGTAGCTAAGATAACTACATGAGGCTTGATTATGTATTAAGGATATGTAGTGCAACATTGGGATTGGTTCCACAAATGAGAGTCTCACCCCCTAAGGTGTTCTAACCTCAAACACACAAACATTATTTTCTCCTTTGGTCTACTAATTCTCTGATGAAGGCTTATGTAGGTTGTTAGTTTTTTTACTTTTTTTAATAATCACAGGTAATATCGAGGTTTTCCAAAGAAGAGTGACACACATTGATCACCATTTCTAGATAATTTAATGTAGACATTAAATCATAAACTTAGTACTTACATCATGTCTCTAAGTATGTTATTATATGCATGATTCCTGAGTAAGAAAACTAGACATTAGCAACACTTGTTTTTTTTACATTGTTTTATCCTTTTGATACTCTTATAATTTACTTTTCTGGAATGGCCACTTTACTTGTGAACATTGGACAACATGTGACCCCTATCTATATTTTTTGTTTTATCCTCTTAGCATCCCAGATAGTGTCACTTATTAGGGATAGGATCACCCATGTGTTATTGTCCCATTTGGGTGCTTCTATTATTTTCCCTCCTTTTCTCAAATTTTAAATACCAAATTATTTTTTGTTAATTGTTAATAAAAAATTCAAATAAGGGAATCATAAACTTATTCACTATTATTAGACCGAGACAACTTGGTCTATTACTTGCAATCTACTACTTGGGCAAAGAAAAATATTCAAATATTACATTTCGACTGCAATATTCACTGCATGGGAGGGGCTATTTTTGAATTACATATTACACATTAATCTTAGGGGAAAAGTAGTTTTATCTCACTATCTTTGGTGTGAGTCGCAAAACAAAAACCAAGCATCAAGGGAAATAATTCAATCACACACAGTATAACTATAAAGATTCTAAAATATAGTGTAATGCTATGTGAAAATCACATTAGGGTGACTATCGAGATCAGTCTAACTCAAGCATATGCACTATTTATTCCATCTATTGTTGTTTTATCCTTGTGCAAGTATTTAGGGTTTTTTTTTGTAGGTTCAGGTGCAATAGTGAAACCTTACAATGAAGTAGATGTGAAAAATAGTTAAAGGAAATATAAAACTTCAAACCCTAAAAATATTAGAAGAAAAAAAAATTTCAGGACACTAGCACCCAAGTCAAACACCATTGGTCAGGTGGCCATGTCCTCATCTGGGCATTCCTATCTGAAGGAGTTTCATATCCTAGTTTCTTATATAAAGCTTACTCATTACAAATCTAGAATGTTTCACTTAATTTCCATCTCAAAATCATTCTATATCTTTGAATACAATATAATTTTTATTATGCAAAATTACTAGCCTAAAAATTTAAACTTTGAAGCATGACAACAAATCCCATAGTGTAAAAACATGATTTAAAATCTGCCTGAATCCCCCTCCTAGTCAATTTTTCTTTTGTGTCGTGATCATTTTTACCTTACATGGAATCATAATATACTAAATAAGCATATTAAATTTTTCAAAGGGGTGTGATAAGGTCAATTCTTCCATTCAGCAAAGTACAAAAAAAGACTAGTTCTCCAATAAGCTTATAAAGGCCAATTTTGGTCATTTTGAGGCCCGTGTACAACTTATAGGAAGGTTATGAAAATATCATAAACATCCAGAGGTGGTATTTGAGAGAATTAAAAAAATTAGAATTAATTTAGGGATAGTCGGTGCAAAAGTAGGTTTATCAGGTATAAGGAATGAATAATCAAAATATGAAACTGAACTTGTTTAAATGATTTTGGGAGCTCTGTAAGGATTTATAAGGAAAAAATTAGGCAATAAAAATATTTAATAATCCTCTATATTATATTAACATCAAACTTGATCCAAGATCTAATGATTTCTCAAGGTAGTTAAAACTTTATAGGTGTACCTCGTTATCCTGATAAAAATGGACCATTTTTAGATTTTTAGGTAGAATAAAGGTCTGGAACTTATGAAATTGTTCTTATATTTTATTTTTGACTCATCATTCATATAAAATTTCACCTTCAAATACCATTCTAAGATCCTTAGGAGAATATTTCAAGTTTTCACTAACTTAGTGTGTACATTCTCCATACTTAGTCATTTTTACTCATTTCCACATGTCAGCACCTTACTCCAAGGTGAATTTTTTTTTCATTTTGTTCCAAGGGAGACATATGGGAAAAAATTGGTTCCCATGAGCAATCCCCCTCTACTGATCCTCCATGTGACCTCTCCTAGCTTTGTAGTGTGCTTTCCTGGCTCCTCCATCTTCCTCACACCTACCCAGATGTTACAAATTTTCATCATCTTTATCCAAGGAACCCTTTTATATCCCTATTTTCCCTTTATCCCAAGGGGATATAAGGTAAAATAAATGGTGACCATGAGCAATCCCCCTCTCCTAGTCTACTATGTGACCTCTCCCGGTTCAGTAGTGTGTTATATTGGCTCCTCCATCTCACTCACCTTCACTCTAGGGTTGTCACTTATCTCAATATTTCTCTAAGGATCCCTTTATTGTCAATTTTATCCATTTTTAACCCTTTTTACCATGAAACACTAGATCTGAACCTCACTCAATCTCTCATTTAACCCGTTTTTTATCTATGGTCTGCAAGGTGATACAAAAGTGAAATAAAGCACATTTAAGCACCATTTCTGATCATTCCTTCTGCACAATTCACCCATCCTCCATTGTTTTTTATAAACCACCTTAAAAATCATAATTTTATACCATATAGGCTTCCCACATGTTTCTATAATATACATGTCTATCAACACCAAGTTTTACACATAACTCTTCATCTAGAAGTCTGATTTCCGTGAGGTTTTTCCAGTTGTTTCATCTTCTGAATGCCTTTGGGATAACTGTGTCAATAATTTCATCAATGCCTCATATTTTTCATAGTATAAATTTTATATACCAATCCTTTAATGTTGATTTTTTTATTGTGAAGAGTTCAAGTAGACAAAAATGGTGAAAATCGAAGCATGAGATCTTGGTATGAAGTTGAATAGAATTTGAGCTCATTATTTTCACACGGTTGGCCACTTTGATGAAATTTATATTATCAAACATTATAACCTACATTAATTTATACCATGACACAACAGTGAAAATATATCAATATCCTTCTTTGTCTCTCGAAGATATGGTGGATGAAATCACTTGAAAATTTGAGAAAACAGTCCTCAAAAAATCTAGTTTCAAGCTAGCCAATTTTTGTACAATGAAGTAGCTGATTTTTACGGATATTAAGGACTATATTTATTTTCATAATTCTTCCCTCCTAAAATAATTTTTCACTTTCAAAAGTATCTAGTGGGTGAAAGGATCTGAAACTTGGAGTGAAGGATCCTCAAAAAAATTAGTTTCGTCTGAGACATTTCTTACACAGTGGAGTTTGTGATTTTTCAAGATATGGAGGAATGATTTTTTATAATTATTATACCCCATCTGATGAAAAAATAATTTTCCCACTCATTCAGATGAAGAAATCACCTAAACATTGGAGCAGGAAATTTTGGAATAAAACCCATAATTTCAAATTTGTTTTTGTTGCAAACTACCACCTATAGAGAACTTACTAAAAATAGCATTTGTTTATAGTAGGGCATGTATACAAATATAACCTTGTAAAAAGATATGAATTATTAGCATCTTTGGTCCCCTAAATAGGTAAGAAATATCATGAAGTGAAAATAGTGCAAAATTGTTAAAAATAGTAACTCCTGACCCCACCTGCTAAAAATAGAAAGTTTTGGGTTAGGATCTATTTTCACTCATCTTATTGCTTTTTTCCATCATTGCAAGATTAAGATGATATTTCATGGTTCAAATGAGAAATAAACCCCTCCTCGAACTCTCAAACCATCCTTTTTGAGAGGTACAACCTGATATAAGAAGTTGGAACGACAAGACGAGATCATCGTAAGCAATACTTGTAATATTCTCAAGCTCACTAACGATGCAAACCTTCTGAGAGTGTTTCTAAAAACTTAATCAAGATTTTGTGATGATTTTAGTGTAATTTTAAGGTTAAAATAGGTGAATCTTCCTCAATTTCCATTCATAGGTCATTCCTTCCATCTGGAGAAAGAAGTTTATTTCCATGAAGAGAAAACTAAATAATGTTGTAGGCATGTTTTCCACTCAGGTGAGATATTGGTCAAAAAAATGAATTGTGAATTGAAATATTATTTTTTCATGTTCAAAAGTGAATTGGGAAACTCACAAATTCATTCAAATATATCTATTCAATTCATCAAAGTATTCAATCCCTTGTATATTATGTTTTCCAATGGGAAACATATGAGAAAGAAGGTATGTAGTGCATCCCAAATCTGATTTCATTCAATAAGTACTCTAGAGTTTAGAAGAGTAATTAGGTTATATTCATGTTAAGCCCCATGTATTAAATAATGAGAAGTCACCTCAGTTCCACTTGATTCCATTTTCATAATAGTGTTCTTAAACACTCAATCAAACACCGATAGTATGGTCATCCTCAAAGAAAGAAATAGAGTAACCAAGACTCATTTCAGTACAACCAAGAGCCATTGAGAAAGATGCATCTAAGAAATAAAGTTCATGAGCCTTCTAAAGTTTAGAAGAGTAAATATGTTATCTTCATGCTAAGAACCATGTATTAAAGAATGAGAAATCACCTTAGTTCCACTTGATTCCAGTTTCATAATAGTGTTCTTAAACACTCAATCAAACACCGATAGTATGGTCATCCTCAAAGAAATAAATAGTGTAACCAAGACTCATTTCATTACAACCAAGAGCCATTGAGAAAGAGGCATCTGAGAAATAAGTGCATGAGCCTTCTAAGGATGATTGAATTTAAAGAATATTTTAGATCTAGGAAAGATAAGAAGGGAGGAAATCTCCATCACCTCATTCCATTCCAACAGGTGGCACTCATGGCATCTCAGTTTAGTAGAGAATTCAAAGGACAAGAGTTCATTTTAGGAACTCTCCCTCAAGGATCATGAATCAGAAAATTCTCCATCAGACAAATATTTATCTTCATCAGATCAATCAACCTCTTCTTCTCCTCCTCTTCTTCCCTCCTCCTCCCTTTCTCTCGTATGTTCTAATTCTTTGTTGGAAGGGAAATTTTCACTTTTTTTCTTATTCATTTAAATGTGATTGTAGACACTTAAAAATTGCACTAATTTATCACTTACATTTTCTTCACAAATCAAACCCATCATTTAATTCATATATCCCCTATCCTAAGTCTAAAATCCTCCATCATATTTACCTAGTGTAAATATTATCCATAGATGTAAAATCTACCCTTAAAACTACACTTAATCCATTAAAACCAAAAGATAAATAAAACAATTAAAAAACAAACCCTTTCATAACCATCTAACCTCTTCACCTCGAATAAAAAAATCCCTTAAACATTTACTTGAACTCCAAAAAATAAATAACTTTGTTTAGAAGTATTCTTACTCTTAACCACTTTACCTCTCAAAATCCAAAAAACCTATATCGTTATTGATTCAGTGTAATCGCCAACAATTATAAATAACATTTCTCTACTCTTTCTCCAGGATCCTCAATTTTGAATCTCTAAGCCCCAAATTTCTGTCTCAAGCACTAGTATCTTGCATTCCATTTGACAACACAAAGAAATCAAGGATATCAAAAGAAATTATCAAATCATTATCAATTCTTTGTCATTCCTTTGAAGACTAGCTTTCATCACCCTGGCTATAGGTAGCATTAGAGCATTCTCTGTCAACTCAAATATTCTCCTAAAAAAGGTTTGAAACATATTTTAGCTTTACATCAATCCAAGGTACATTTACAATATTTCTTTACATCTTTCTAGTCATATTTAATATTTAAATTAGTTTGAAAAACTATTCTGTATCATTGAATATTCATTTTTATTAAATTGTTATAATTCTCTGAAATCACCAGTGATTGGCCTAATCATCGGCAATTCCTATCAAAACCTTTCATTTTATCAATTCTATCAAATCCTCTATATTTAACATTGTTGTTTCAAATCATGGCTCCTTGTTAGATGGTAGCACCCAATCACTGACATCCTATTACCAACATCTATAGCCTTCCAATAGTCCAGGACCCCTTCTTCTGGGAGCAATACAACATCCTGTATGAGATCACATTTTGTGCAATACTATTTGTTGATACTGATCAATACATATGGGATCAGTTTGAATTCCTTCATGAGATTGAACAAAAGACCCAGGAATTTTGGTATGACTACTTTGAATGTGTCCAGCTTGCATCTACCCTTACTTGGGCCACTTTTGAAGCTTCTCGAGACTTTCCCATTCATTTAGAGTTCTATATATTCTCATCTTTTATCTACATATATACTTTGATTGTATATCATTATCTTCATCCATATAATTGTTTTCAATTCACTTAATTGTTATAAAACAAGTTGAAATCATCCAAGGAATCCTTTCTGGAATCCTAGAACCAACCTTTGTTGGGCATCTCATCTATCCATTTATCTAATACTTTTTATTTAGTGTCTTTGTGCATAGGTTACTTTGTAGGATAGAAGGACTTACACATACATCTGGACTTAGTCAACTTCAATCGAACATTAGTTTTAGAATCCATCTCTATGGGTATCGGTAAACCCCCATCTTTTGAGGTTGGTTTTGTTTTTATTATTTCACTAATTTGAGTAGAAAGGTAAAAAAATCTCTGAAGATTCTGGCACACCTAGTGGGACCCTAGTCCCTTCTTCATTTGATTTTTTATTTCATTTAAATCTATTTTTTTATACATTTTAGGCCTTCTCTGTAATCACCACCAATCTATTCAAATTTCTAGTGATTGTGTGAATCACCAATGATTCTATTAATAGTTGACAATCTCTATGACTAATTTTGATTACACAGTCAGCTAGCCTCTAACATCATTTCTTGTGGTGTTTTCTATTTTCTGGTAACATTTTTTGCAGGTTATTGCTTTGGAGACTCTTACTTGCTGCTTTTTCTTTTCTTAAAAAAAATATCAATTAAAAAATTTGAAAAATTAAAAAGGAAGAATTTTTTAGGTGAGTCCTTTCCCTTTCTTTTTGTTTTCTGTATTGTATTTTGTTTTCTACTCTCATTGAAGTCGATCATTCTTTTGGATTTAAAATTAGCCTTACATCTTGCTTGATCACATGGAATAATTTAAAGGATTAATTCATTGCATTCACTTAATTCTTCCCCCACACACAAGCAAACAACATCAAACATCAAATTTGCATCAAACACTCCTACCCATGTGATAACTATTGGTATTTCATCACCCAATAGGGAAACTGACTCAGTGTTCTGGCTGAGTATAAACAATTGGTTGCCAGTATATTAGCTAAGAACCCAACTCCCTTATCATGAAGGGACCATGAAGTGAGGGTGTAGGCCTCAATACTAGGCCTTGTACCAGCACCAGCATAGATTTGGGCCTCATATACCCTCAGTTCTATCAAGAACTCAATCCTTTAACACTACCTAAAACAATCCATAGATGGCCATTTCCTAGGATCTTATAAGTCATTTTACGTATTCCACTTTTTCTTAATTAATCAAGGTAATTAAACTCTTTCTGTTTGATTTTTCTTTCTATTTGTAATTAACCAATCTATATTTCTCTTAATTTGTTAGGTTATTGTGTGTTTGTTAATATGGTACTTACATGACAATAATCTCATATTCATACTTTAGAAAACATGTCGAGTCCATTCCAAAAATCCACACCATAGTACCACCAAACTTTACAACAAGACCAAACCCAACTAGATGAAGCCCAATGACTCAATGATTAATGCCAAGAACCTTTATCATTACCCTGACCTAAAAATATAGAAAACATGATAGATTATATTACACGTTCCTTTAATAACACTCAACAACATTTTCGTAATTCCTGACATTTGTTTCATAAACAAAAAAATTTTGTTTGACCTTCACCCAAAGATCAAGAACAACCACATTCTCCCAGTAGTAAATCCACTTAATCCAAAATACTTGATCCCTTTAGTACCTGGTTCTTAAATAGTGAGGATCCCATCTTCTCAAAAATACTTGACTTAAACCTCGTGGCTCTTAATTCATACCTTGTTGTTAGGGGTGTCCATATTTAATCATCATTACTTGAACTATTATCATATACACATTATTCTTTACACGATTCTTCCCTTCTCATTGATCTGAACCATGAACCTATCATCCAGTAAATATATGCATATCCTAATAGATTTCAAACAAAAAATATACTATCATGACTTCGGTCCCAATGATTACCTTTGAATTTAATGTGATTTAATCATAATACATGACCATTCAGCAACCCAACTCCTCAACTGGTTCTACACCACTTCAAAATGATACAAATGCCTCTTCACTCACACAAACCCCTCTATCTTCCTCTACCATTCAAATACCTCATGTGAGTTCTGTCGCTATCCCTATTAGCATAACTCAACCACCTCCATCTCAAAAAACCATACAACCCCTTCAAAACATTATTATGTCTATCACCTCATATGCACCTTTAATCAATACCAGCATTCTTACCTGTACTCATCCAACTTTACAATAGTTTTGGACCCCACTTATATCACAACACATACCTCAATCATCACAATCATTTGCTTCTTCCCAAACCTTATTAAAATAATCCAAGCCCCTTATACATGCATCTACTCCCCTTCAAAACATCCCACAATCATTATAACCCCTTATTTCGACTTTTGTCCCCTTTCAACAAGTGTCTCAGTATTCTCAGCCTCTTATCCACACATCTATTCCTTTTCAACACACACCACAATAATCATTTCCTAATTTTAATACATTTATCCCTCCTCAGTATCAATATATCCAACCATCACAACATTTAGTGTCACAACCTGCCTATAACATTCCTATGAACATCCCTCAACAAAACATTCCCTTCCAATAAAACATCTTGTAGAAATATCAATCATATCAGAAACCTAATCAATTCTCATTTAATCAACCTGGTTCATCCTCATCTAACACATAGCAAAAACCACAAATTGAGCCTCTTCAAGCCTTAATGAATTGCATATCTAGCCTTGAAGCCACCTCCATGGGTCCTAATAATATACTATCATACGAGTAAATATGTAATGAACATATTCACCCCTCTAAACAATATAAATCTTACCCTCCTCACTAGGAGCTTCCAAAATTCCTCAAATTCTATAATAACGAAGATCCCCAGCAACAAATATGATCCTATCATCATGCTTGTTACCTTATATCTCATGGCCAAGACCTTATGCTAAGAATATTCCTGATGTCCTTGGCACGACCTGCTTTAGATTGGTATAATAACATTGTACAATATTCCCTCTTTTCATTTGCAAAACTCACCCACTTGTTCCTTGAACACTTGATAAATATCACCTGAAAATCACCATCACGGACATATATGTTATTAAAAAATTTGAGGGTCAATCCATTTCTGAATTTGGAGCCTATTGGCGGGGTATAATCAATCAATTATCATTCTCTCTCCCACAAACAAAATTAATCAAATTATTTTCCCGTTCATGTGTAAAACACATTTCTTCCACACTCAAAATCCAATCATTTCAAATGATTGATGAAGTATTTTTAAGGGCATGTAAACTTGAACTTTGGGCTCTTGAAGAAGGTAGATTCAAACTTAGACTAAAGAAACCAAAATTTGATTTCCCATCCAAGTCATCTTCCATTCAAGACAAACCCAAATTGTCATCTAATTTCATAGTCATAAAATCTAATCCAAAGGAACATTTGACCACCGATTACTCTCACCATCAACGTAACTATACCCCTATTTGAGAGACCTATAGTGTAGTATTTGATAAAATCCTAGCTATTAATATGATCTCTCTTCTACCTATCCATCCTATTGACACTTCCATTTCCAAACCCTCTTGGTATAGAGATAACGACTATTTTAAATACCATAGGGTTAAAGGTTATGACATCGAAATGTGTGGTTCATTTTGCAATTCCCTTCAGGATCTAATTAATAAAGGAGAGCTACATTTAGATAACCCTGACTATCCTAAAAATCAAAACCTCAACATCTTCAAACAACCATTTCCAAATCATCCCCCATCAAGTAGTCAACCCCAAGAAAACAACATACAGGCCCACCATACCATAAACACCGTCAATAAAACATCACTTGTTACTGAATCCACACCCATACTCACCTCTAATAACACACCTGAATCAACATCTAAACAATCATAAACATCCCCACAATCTGTTGTCCAAAGTGAGCCTTTCGCATCCATAGATACCTCCTCTTCACCCATCCCTTCTAGGGATCCTTCGCAAGCACCTCGAAAACAACCCATCATTCAGATTATGAAAATTCCATATGATGACCTTATAATTCAGTATCATCCGCATAAGCCTTAGAGTTTCCTTCCCCCCATCTAAAAATGTCACCATTATAAATCGTTCCACCACTCCTATAAAAAGAACCAAACATCATCCCTCTATCCTCGGGCCCCATCCGTTGTCCATGCCACCTATCACCATCAAAAAATCAAAAACCACTCATCAAAAAACTACCAAAGAACCTATTCTATAGGAAACACCTCCCATAACTATTAAATTTAAATAAACATCATTTCCTTCAACCTCTGCATCAAAATAACACTATGCATCTTTTCTAGAAAAACTACTTTAACAATAACTCATAGTGTTACCTCCCCTTAAACCATCCAACACTCGAGGTTAGAAACCTTCTTTATATAATTTTGAATCCTTTTGTGACTACCATTAGACACATGGACACTCTGTAGAAGAATGTAAAGCCTTTCACATGGCCATTAAAAATCTTTGAGATAAAGGCTTCCTCCCTTCAAAGTCACATATATCAAAGAAACATCACCCAACACCTGTAAAATCATCTTCCCCTACTATCGAAGAATCTTTAAGTAATATCCTTCCCCATCAAGTTGATTGTGTTCACATTACTATCTGAGCTCATACCCACGAATCCAATCCTTCGGAGTAAAATAAATCAAAAACCTTACTCACTATCCCACCACATCTCGAAATCACCTCATCCTCGTCCAATGATGAACCTAAGGCTTCCATTCCTCTAGCCCTTGAAATATCCAACCAAACATCACAATAAAATACTAAAATATCCATTCTTGTTGCACCTGTGTCTTCCACTATGTTATCTCGTTTTAGTGATTGTAGCTAAAAATTGAGATAACCATAGGAATTTTTTTGAAAAATCTCTTAAAAATCCCTTTTGAAAGATATTTTTGGGTTTTCAAGTTTTTATTGCATGAAAACATGTTTATCTCATGCATCATGTCTCATGTTTCCTGAAACCCAAATTTCCTAAGTCCTTCATGTCGGGTTTTTGGAACTTAGAAGCATCTAAACATCTCATGCATCATGTCTCATGTTTCCCAAAACCTGAAACCTGAATTTCCTAAGTCCTTCATGTCAGGTTTTTGGAACTCAGAAGCATCTAAACATCTCATGCATCATGTCTCATGTTTCCTAAAACCCGAAACCTGAATTTCTTAAGTCCTTCATGTCAAGTTTTCGGAACTTAGAATCATCTAAACATCTCATGCATCATGCTTCATGTTTCCCAAAACCCAAAAACTGAATTTCCTAAGTCCTTCATGTTGGGTTTTCTGAACTTAGAAGCATCTATACATATCATGCATCATGTCTCATGTTTCCTAAAACCATAAATGCATCATGTCTCATGTTTCCCTAAACCTGAAATGCATCATTCTCATGCTTCCCGAAACCCGAAACCCAAAATGAAGCAAATCCTTTGTTATAGGTTGTCGGACGCTCCAAGAATGATGACATGTCATTAATGTCTAGTTGTCTAGCAGTTGGTACACATGTCAAGTGAGGTGTATTAGCAATCATTCCAATGCACCAAATGAAGCTAATATTTAGGGCACAATCCAGAAGTTCTATGAATTCTGAGACAAGCAAGCTGTGCTGGAGGAAGACAAGGATGATGAAATAGAATAAGCATAATGTTTCATGTCATTTCAATCCAGAGATGGACATGTATTTTTTATTTTCGTTTCATCACATAAGAAGCAAATTTTGACTTGGTCTCCTGCGTGAGAGTCAAGCAAAATAGGACTCTTGTTAAAAGACTATTTTCTAGGATTTATCCTGTTTTCTCTCTACTCTTTTTATTATAAATAAGGGATGCTTATGCATTCCAAAGGGTTGAGATTTTTGGAATATTGAGAACTATTGTGAAGAAAAAACTTTGTTTTTTCTTTTAATCATTTGAGGAATAGAAACCGATGCTATTTTTACAAACTTTGTGTTGTGAGATTCATCTCTCTTAAGATATTGTTCTTATGTTCAGGATCTTAAGCTATTCTTTGTTTAGAATTCTCAATTATTTTAATTGTTTTAAACATTACATTACATTTTTTATATAAAGCTCGTATGATTATTTTTTCTCTGTGTTTACTCGAAAGAAAATGTGTTCCTCTCATTTCCTTTCCATTGTGTTTCTTCCATAATAATAATTTCCTTTCCATTTCTAAAATTGCAATGTCTTCACCCTGCGTGGATACAGATTTCGGGATTCTATCCTTTAGTGTGAATATTGTATATATTATTTTTGTTGTGTTTTAGATTAGTAATAAACAGGCAGCCTCACATGTCTTTGAGGAGGGATTTAATCCAATGTACTGTGGTTAAACATCATATTTTGGCCTGACAAAATATCCAACCAACACACTACAGTACAAAAATCATCATCAAACAATTACACTATAACCCTGTTAAAATGTCACTTTACAAGATGGTTCAAACATCACCATCACATAAAAAAGTAATGATCAAATACCTCAAGTATAAATCAGCACCCAAAGATGATCTCCACTCTTTCATGTATTTTTTTTAAGTTCTCTCAAAACATCCTTAGCTATTTCCTTTGACTCTACTGAAATACCATCAATTTGGCCAGAGGATCATGACTGACATCTCTTCATTACCTATTAAATTTATTATGTCCTCATCAAGAGAGTCAAGATTGATGGGGTCATTACAATCAAAATCATCTCATCCATCACCTTCAACTAACTCCAGTTACCAAATATTGTTATTTCTCAAACACCATTCCTCCTTCAATCTTTTAATGATACAATCACACTCACTTTAGGTATTGTTATCTTGCCTCTTAAATTTAGATTCAAGAGCCTTCCTGAACACTTCTATATCATAGAGGGAGAGTTCCAGTATAATATATTTTTATGATGACCTTAGATACGCACCATGCATTATTTCCCTTTGACACTTCAATGATGCCTTAAATATGAATATGAAGGTAAGACATATACGGTCCCTACGGATCCTAATACTTTCACCAATTTTAATATGACATACCATCCAAATGACATCCTCGTCCTGAAATAAAACTCCTCCGATGAAGCATCCACCAGCACATCCATTCCATCATCCAAACTACTTAATGAATCATATCTTGGGGATGTTATAGAACATCTTTCGCTAGGAGGGTACCGTCTCCTCATGTTTAACTCATTTCACTCACCTAATATATATGGAAGACTATAAAAAAAACTATTTTATGAGTCTAACGTTGGAGACATTATCTCCTATGGCCCCATGTATCTAAAAACCACCCTCATCTATGGGGGGATAGACCATCCCTCTTCACAGTACAATTGTCAACACCACACCATGCCTTTTAAATCTGATTTTTAATCTTTATACAATCCCACCTTCATTCAAATGTACCTCCATCATTGTACATGGAAAGTTTATGGATTTAGAAACTACGAACAAGGAATAATTTATTTGATTTCCCTATATTCCCTCAAACCACATAAAACTGAACTTGAGCCATCACCATCCATAGAACTGGATGATCCCATGGACACAGAAGACACCATCTCCATCCCACTTAAATTTTTTTATTGAATAATATTTCCTTAGGTCCTTTTACTTATCAATTCAACCATGTCACCAACTAAATTCCTCTCATTTGGCTAGAAATGATTGAAGAATATTCGCCCACCATCAAGACCCTCCAATGCCACGATGATCAAGAAATACTATCCCATATAGGAGATGACAACCAAATTCCTTCAAAAAACCTTACCACCTGATAAATCAACCTTTTTTAACAAATCCACCATCGATGTAAACTTATGAACCCCTTAGGAAGCTTTCATAGTTGAATTCGGTCAATCCCTTAATCCACAAGAATGAAAAGACTTCACTAATTTCTTTCCCAAATATAGTCAGGATTTTTCCTGGTCATATAAAGATATGCCATGTATTGACCCCAATATTTTCTTACATAACATCATCACCTATCCTAATGCCAAACCCGTTAAATAGAATATCCATAGGATTCATCCCCATGTAGATATCCTTATCAAAGAAGAGTTACAACATCTTATTTCTGCTAATTTCATCATACCCATTGACTATCCAAAATGGGTCTCCAATATCATACCCATAATCAAAATCTTAGGAAATTTACACATCTACACTGGCTTCCGAGATCTCAATCTTTCCATCTCTAAAGATGAATTCCCTCTCCTAAATATTTATCAGCTATTTAACTTAATAGCTAGCCATGAAATGCTCTCCCTTATGGATGGATTTTCTAGTTACAATAAAATCCTCATTGCCACTGACGATCAACATAAAACATCCTTTATTACCACTTGGGAAGCCTTATGCTACCGTGTTATGCCTTTTAGACTTAAAAATATAAGAGCCACATATCAAAGTGCAATGACATACATCTTTCATGATCTTATCAATAAAATAGTAGAGGATTACGTTGATGATCTCTTAGGAGATTCTAAACAACACAAAGGCCATCTTACCATCTTTGAATCAATTTTCATTTGTCTTATCCATTATTTCCTTTTCCTTACCCCTACCAAGTGTGTTTCTGGTGTTCTCTTTAGTAAATTACTAGGGTTCATTATGTCTATCTAAGGTGTTGAAGTAGATCTGGCCAAAATTAAAGTAATCATTGAAATTCTTCCTCCATCAAATCTCAAACAACTACGTAGCCTTCAAGGTAAATTGTAGTATATCTGATGTTTCATATCTCAACTTTGATGCCATTTTCAACCATTTCACCACCTTCTCCACAAATATGTTGAATTTATATGGGATCTCAATTTTCAAAAGGATTTCGATGAGATCAAACACTATCTTTTATCACCACCCGTACTCATGCCCCCTCACGAAGGGGAGCTCTTTTATATTTACATATCCACCACAGATCATGCTTTAGGAGCTATGGTCACTCGTTGAGATGAGAAAGATCATGAACAAGCCATTTATTACATAATATGTACCCTCCATGAATACAAAACCTGTTATACCAAAGCTGAAAAATTATGTTGTGCTTTATACTTTCTAACCTCCAAACTACGACACTACCTACTCAATCACAGAAAAAAAATTGTCACCAGCTTTAACCCACTTAAAACCATGCACTATAAAACATACCACAGTGACTGTATAACTCAGTGGCTCATGCTTATAACTAATTTTGACCTTGAATTCATATCACAAAATTATATCAAATGTCAAGCCATCACAGACTAGCTTGTAGAAGCACCCCTTCCTAAAACTCATCTTCCTCACAAATAATTTCCTAATGAATCCAAAAAAACTATCGACAAACATGAATTCATTCCTATCAAAATTACAATCTTCTTCAATGGATCTAAATGCCAGCAAGGGGGAGGGGCCGGTGTCGTTATCCTACCTCCCTAGGGGATTACTATTCCACCATCATTTAAACTTACCTTCAAATTTACTAATAACATGGTAGAATACGAAGCTTTAATCATGGATATCACCACTGCTATCATATTAGGTGTTCATATCTTGTAAATATAAGGAGACTCACAACTTATCATCAATTAAGTCAAAGGATAATATCAATGTAAAAATAAAATCTTACAAAATTATAACGCCAATGTTTAATTTCTCCTTGGAGCCTTCGATCATTACATCATCCAAATAGTTCCATGATATTCCAAAAAAATTGCATATACTATGGCTTCTTTAGGATCCCTCATCCCAATACAAACTGAAGAATCAACTGAAAAATCCAAAGTATCTGTAGTCATTCAAATATTGGATCACCCCTTACATCAAAACAAACTCCCTCCTATCGATATTGTTGATAATCATCCACCTGATCTATGGTATTCTCAAATATTTGACTATCTTTCTAAATCTAAAATCCCCTCTGATTTATCATGAAACATTAAAAGATCATTTCTTCAATGTACCACTCACTTTTTCATCATAGGCGTTATCTTATATAAACATGGCTTTGATGGCATTTTATTAAGGTTTCTTAAATCTCACAAATCTATCAAAGCAGCCCAAGAGGTCCATGATGGTATATGTGGTGGACATTTTAGTGGTAACATTGTCGTTAAACGTGTTTTACGACTCAGTTACTATTGGTATACTACCAATCAAGATTCTTGTGCATACGTCAATAAGTGCATTAAATTCCAACAACACTTAGATCTTATCTGATGTAACCTAGAATCCACCAATACAAGCCCCAGTGTGCTGACACATCACTCATCCTGGACTGAGTGCTCACCCGAAGTGAGCAAAGGTACCAAGCCCCTCTTTAGGGTTACTATTAAAGGATGTTAGCATGATGAAGACTTAAGGCATTCAGATCTATGAGTAATATATCATTCCAAAGTGCATGTTCAGATCTAAATCTAGAGAATAATAGACTTAAAAAGTAACCATGATGAAATAAAGATGCACTACTAAACTATAACCATTATAAAACCTTGATTCAGTACATAATATTTATTATATTAAATTTAGTAATACACAGAAGCTTCTTTATAATAACAGTAGCATACATTCATGCATGTATCAAATTTGGCAACATAACCTCACTATAACATAGTTCTCACACCCTCTCTCTATGTTACACAATTCAATATATACTTATAAGGGTGGGGACTTTCCCTTCACTACTTATCTAATCCCAAAATAGGTCACATGCTATTATTAGTCACGTGCCTTTACAAAAATAGCCACACATGCAAGTGCGCTAACAATAGACTTATTTTAGTTAATTGACACTAGTAGATCTATTCTCGGCATGTATCCATACAAAGAACTTCATAGTTGATCCTCAAAAAATAGCCAATGCATGTCACACAAGTCTCCAACCGATTTGTGTGCTCCACACGCTATCTCTAAAAATAGATCCTCACAGTGAAAATGGCTAAGTCATGAACATGTTTCTGTTCTTTGAGCATGATCCTTTCTAGTACTTCTGTGCCTTTAAATTTTCTCTACTCTCTTACACAAACCTTTTGTATTTCCTTCGCTAAGTGCCAAATTCTGACTGACCAAAATTACCCCACACTAATTGCATTGTCTCCCTTACAATGGTTGTCTCCAAAATGAATCAAAGAATATGAGTAAAGAATAGCATTTTTTTTTATAAAATAAAGAATATCTTTACCCTGTAGTATCTTTTGCATTAACCTGAAGAATCAATTTTTCATATTCTTCTTTTACTTCTACCTCTAGAGTCTACCAATCATTGAGTGCAGCCTCTTCCTTCTTTGGAATATCCACTGTAATTGATTCTAACTCATCCTTTGTAATCTCTCCTTTCTCAGTCTGCAAGACCAACACAATGTTGGACATGGCATTCATTCTCCCTTCTAACAAGTTCATATTTTACATGATGAGTTTCCCAAGCTCATCCATCCTTTCCTTGTGTGGTTCTTGATCTTCTGTAAGGGCCCCGCACTTCTATTTGACAAGAGATAATCATTCTGTGTGGCCCAATGTTTCATCTTTCATGGCCTTCAGGACCTCATTATCTTCCAAAATGGTCTTGGTCCTTATAATGGCTTCTGGTACTATACAAATATTTAGTGCTTGGTCCACCTTCTTTAGTTCCTTCTACAAGCTCTAATATAATCCCTCATATGATGCAATCTTCCACATCACTAAAGCCTTTTCTCGCTCTCCTTCCTATGCTGGATATTTTGGCATTGGCTTACGCAGAGGTTCATCTTCAAGCACTAAGTCCACCAATGTACTTACATAATGTATTACTGAAGGAAATTTCTTAGGTACCTTTGGCTCTAAGTGTGGCATAGCTTTCATGACATTGTCCCCAATCTCCTCTGCCATGCTGATAAAAATAGTGTTCTTATTCTATGCCAAGTCTTTTTCCTTATTTAGGAACGATCTTTTCTCATCCTTAGTATTGATTTCCTCCTTCAGTGCCCTAATTGTTACAACTTTATCCATATTCTGTCGTGCCACTTTAATCAATACTTTCACCAAAGCATTGCTCACTTGTTCATCTGACATAATATTAGGCTTTACCATTATGTTCTTGGCCTGAGGTATCTTCTTCAACCTCCTTAAAAAACAAGACTCTTCACATACATCAAAATTTGGTTCATCCATGTGCATGTGCATCGACCATGACAGTTTCTTCCTTGTGCTCACATTTGCCATATCTTCATCCATTAACTCCCAGCTATATAACTCCTTTTGTGTCATTGTGCTTTGGAGACGGGTGCAGATAATTTTACTTGTGTCCTTTTCGTAGCCCATGACTGGTGGAAGATATTCTCCACTTTCTCTTTTTGATCTAGGTTGCTTAGGAACTTGGGCTTCAAGATTTGGAACTTGTACTATTGTGTCCTAAGTAGTCTTAGTTGTTGTCTCATATTCCTCCTTTCCTCCTTCCTCTCCATCCTTCATATCTTCATCTTCTAGTTCGTCCTTCTTCTCTGGAAGTGTTGGGGAATTTGGCATGCTTTCCTCAGAATCTTCCACTTCCTCATTCAATTTCAATTTCCTTCTTCTTTTCTCAGTTGTCTCCTTCTATGGAGAGATTCAAGGTGATCTGCGCATTGATTATGGAGTAGCACCTAGGGTCCTTTTTCTCCTGAACACTCTTTTGAAATGACCCTCTCCTTAGACTACATCCAAGTCCTCATCATCTCCTTCTTGTGGCTGAGATGGTGTAGTCGTGTGCTCAGCTTCTTCTTTATTTGGAGGTTGTCTTTTGCCTCTGTGCTCTAAACCACCACTATTGTCATTCTCATCTTCTTCATCATCTACTTGAATTTTTTCTATGGGCTTCGGCATTGGAACATTTTCCATTCTATGCCTAACTTTTGGTGGCCCTGGGAGTGTGAAATTATTCTCCACATACTTAGTGTTCTCCATCTTGGGTTTGAGTTACAGGTAAACAAGCACTGCTCCAGTTTCCCCAAATTCCAAGATTACATGAATCATGCTTATAATATCTGAGATAAGGCTCTCAATGTAGGCATTCTACCTTGGATAGACATATTTCTTTCTCAGAATGTGGTAGTCGCAATCTACCTTGTCTAAATTGAAGGTTAGGTGGCGTGCATCTAAAAACTGGTGAATTGATTCTTGGAAATACCTCATTGTGAAGGCATATGGAATTTTTCACCATGGGCTCCAAGCCCTGTCCTTCATCGCAAATCGCATGATGTAAAAATGTTGGTAGACTATAAACTGAACTGCCTTACCCACCATTGAAGGAAAATCCTTGGGTATGCACCATTCTTATTCAAACATTGTGTGGAGTTGATCATACCACATATCCACCCTCTGATTGAATGGTCCACTCATTGATCCGTCACACAAGTATTTTCCAAATCTTTCTATAGGTGACTTGTGTTCCATGGGGTACTCCCAAATCTTCTCCTTTGGCCCATCAGGCACCCCAATCTCCATAAACAATAAGGACAATAACACATCACCAAAACTTATTCTATCACCTTTCTGCACTTCATCAATGATTTTCTTTTCTATGTGATCTACAATATTGTAGACTAGCCCTTGACACATCTTCTTTATGACGTGCAACCACATTGTGTTTACTTGCAACCATCTTCCTTGGTCATTCAGCTTTGGTACAAGATGTGCAGTTGCCTGCACTACTGGGTACTTTTTTAGTTTTTCAATGTCCATGACACGTGGACCTTTGGTATACCCCAGCTTCTTTCTTATCTCCAAGATTGTGGCCTTAAAGGTTAAATCACAATCTAGTTCCACTCTTGAGGCCCTTAATCATGTCATAGTTGAAATCAAAGCACCAATGATTCTAACCCTCCATCTTGCAAAGTAGAATAATTCCTCATGGACTCTGCTCATCAACCACTGATACAATGGTTCATAATTTCCAAAGGATGGCAGCTCATACAACTAGTAGACTCCATTCTATTTTAGCAACTTCTCACCAACGTCATCATACATTGGCATATCTTCTGATATGCGCTTGTTCATTTTTTTGCTCAGCAACACATCGAGATCCTTCTTATTATCTGATGTTTGATGGTTGTAATCATTGATTTTACATTGACGGATGTGGGAATCTCATTCTTGTCCCATAATCATGTCCTCTGGATATTGTATTTCTGAGAAATTACTCTCAGGAGAAATTTCTTCTCCCACTTCAACCTTCTTCTTTCCTTTTTCTCCTACTCCAGGTGCTTTCTTTAGTACCATCTGAAAAATGTCTCTTTTCTTCCCTCTATAGTCAATTAATTTGAAACCCTAGTTTAATTCTTTATGCCCTAGTGGAAATCACATGCCCTAGCTTGTTTATAACACATCTGCTTTGCTCAAACCCTTCACCTATAGGAATGCAAGCTTCTACTATGAACAACCCTTCTCTCCACGTCTAGTTCACACTCTTTTCACCTCAACACGATTGATTGGCTTGTTTACACTTAGCCCTTTTCAAATTCTCTCGATTTCAACAGTAAAAATGAACTCGCATCCCATCCTTATATATAATTTTAAAAATTTATCACATTTATTTCTCCTCTACCTACCAACAATCCTCTCATTAATCCACTATTTTTGTTCTTTCCATATGGTACATCTTTGTGCCCAAGCTATAACCTTCTAGCACATCCTCCTACCTTTTAGTTGTAGACTTCTCTTTAGCATGCTTTCATGTGCCTAAGTACCTCATCACTTCTCATTCCATTGGTAGTCTTCACAGCCTCTACTTACCTCACATTATACTTATTTCTTCATTCCTTTATATCTATGGTCCTTGTGTCCAAAAGAAATCTCTTTTTTTTCAATTTTCCATCCTTGAATAGCACCCATAGATAATTCCTTTCATGTGTACTTATTTCCATTAGTCTTCTACTTAGATATCAACAACCTACCCCACACTAAGGGTATGTGCAGTCCTCTGCGGATAAAAATTCTTCAAATAGTAGTTAGCTTTTGGTGCATAAACGTGCTTATTACACAAACACACCAACTAAATGGACAAAGCATAGCAATAAAGAAACAAACACATTAAGGGAATGTAGAATTGAAAACATAATTTAATTGGTAGCACTGCCTTATTACAAACACCAAAAAAACTTATTTATAGTAGGGCTTTAGCCTACTCCCATTGAAATAACCCGGTAACCATGTTCCATCAAGTGCCTCTAATTGAAAAGCTCCTGATTTGAGTACATGAGTGATAACATATGGCCCTAACCAATGTACCTTGAGTTTACTTGGATGGCATAAAAACTTAGAATAAAAAGGACCACCTTTTGTCTTATCTCAAGATTTTCATCCCTGATGTGCCTGTCATACCATGCTTTCTTCCTGGCCTTCTCTTGTTTTTGACTCCAACATGTTATGGCTCATCACTCATCCAACTTGATTAACTTTTTAATTCATTCTTATAATGCTTTCTCATCAGTAATACCTCCAGTGTATATAATACACAAAGAAGGTAACATAAATTCCATAGGAAGAACTACTTCTGCTCTAAATACAAACTGAAATGGTGTGGCTTTGTTCAACCTTTTATATGTTGTTCGATATACCCAAAGTACTGTAGATACTTTATCATCCCAATCCTTTCTTCCAACATCACATATTTTTTTCAATGTCAGGTTCAAAATTTTGCTAAGCACCTCAACAGTTCCATTTTCCTGAGGATGATAGGGTGTAGTCTTATTTTGTGCAATCATGAATTCATCCAATAAAATTCTGATTATATCATTAATAAAATGTGTTCCCCTATCACTGGACAAAATTAAAGGACATCCATACCTTGTAATAATATTTTCCCATAAAAACCTGGCTATTGTAGCTATTGTACAATCCTTTGTATGGGTTGCTTTTTCCCACCTTTTCAGATAATCTTTCCAAGTTATGATGTAGCGTTATCCATTTTTGTGCGCAACTAGTGAAATAGGACCCACAAAATCTATAGCCCATTTCTCAAACAATTTTGCACTAGTATTGGATCTTAGAGTAATTTTTTCTTGTTGACCTAGTTTCCCAAGACATTTACAATGATCATAAGCCTTAAAAATTTCCTTGCAATATTTATACAATGTCTCCCACCATAATCTAGCAAGTAAAATCTTGTGCGCAATGGCATCACCTATATAGTGGCCACCTACAATACTACCATGAGCTTCTTCCATAATATATGTGTGCTATGTTCCAATACACAATGGCATAATACTTCATCCTGGCCTAACTTGTATAGGTCACCCCTAATCAATATGTAGGGGGATATGCATATAACAAGTTGTTTCTTCTCTAAGGATTTCATTTCTTCTGGTGTCGTACCTATTCGTAGAGAGAAAACAATGTCCTCTAGTTCTGATGGCACTCATTGTAACCTGTATAACTATGCATCTGACATGATATCTTCAATTTCATGTGCTTCTTCTCCTAACTATATTCTAAATAAATGGTCTAGCCTAGAATTACTTTTCCCTAGTTTTACCACAACTGCGAAATTAAATTTTTAAATAAGATTACCCACTTGTATATGTTCCCTTGTAGAATAGGCTTGTTTACCAAATACTTCAATGCCATGTGATCTGTATAAAATATGAATGGTGTAGCTAGCAAGTATTATCAAAATTTATGTAGCACATAGATCATTGACAAAGCTTTGTGCTCTGTAGTTGTGTAATTTTGTTCTGTAGGAGTCAGTTTTCTACTGGAAAAATAGATAGGATGATCTATAATACCTTCTCTAGGTTGAGCCAACACTATGTCAATGGTCGTGCCAGAGGCATCCACATGTACATGAAATGGTTATTCCCATTAAGGAAAACATAGAATAGGCATGGTAGTAATTTTCTCCTTTAACATCTCGAATGCGCGTTGCTACGATTCTCCCCAATGAAATGTACCTTTCCCTTTTAATAACTCTTCCAACAATGTGGAAACTTTGGCATAACCTTTGATAAACTTTTGATAATATCTTGTATGACCAAAAAATCCATGTACCTCACTCTAACTAGTAGGCTCTCTTAGGCCTATAATAACTACAACCTTGGTTGGATCAACTAACAAACCTTCCTTGCAGATTATGTTTCCTAATAGTATTCCAAATGGTGTAGCAAATATGCACTTCTTTATTTTCAAAGAGATACTCAATTGTCTACATATTTCAAAAATTTAAGCATAAATTTTCATAATAATCCTTAACTAATCCATACACCATCCAATCATCCAAATAAACCTATACGAAGTTGTGAATAAATTCCTTGAATGCTTGAACAACTATGCACAAAAATACAACAAGTGCATTTTTCAGACCAAAAGGCATTACAGTATAGGAAAAGCTACCCCATTTAGTAGTAAAATTATGCTTTTCCTAATCCTCCTGGGCAATCCTAACCTGATGATACCCAGAGAACCCATCCGTAAATGAATAGATTTCATGCCCTACAACTCCTAGTATTTCCTCAGTGAATGGCGTAGGAAAGGGATCAGTCACACATGTAGCATTCAGCTCTTTATAGTCCACATGCAGATCCTAATTCATCCATCCTTCTTGATATTGATCACCATTGGACTAACCCATTCTAACTCATTAAGCGGCTTGATAATCCCAAACTTCAACATTTTGTCAATCTCTTCTTTGACCTTTTCACGCAAGTTGGGGTTCATTCTGTAGGGTCTCTTTCTAATTAGGCATACACCCTCTTTAATATTTATCTTCATCTCCCCTAATGATTCATGCATGCCTTTAAGTCCATGGTACCCCCTAGGGAATAAGTCTTGATAATCCCTTAGTAACTCTATGATTTTTTCCACTTCAGAGTCTGACCAATAGTCTCCAATTATGGCTTCCTTAGGCTCAAGCATCTGACCTAATATTCACCTTCTTTGTCTTCATAGGTTCATGATAGGTGTGTGTGGATCTTATCTGCACTTCCCAACACCTCACGCCTACCTGTTGAATGGTTTACATCCATATTTTCTACTTCTTCGTCATCCACTAAGTAGACCATTTTTCCTTTTTCTTTCTCAAGGAAAGAACATTGAAGTAGTGTGGCATCGATCCTCTATCTTTCTTCAAAAAAATGTGCTCATGATGTTTCCTTCATCCAATAACTCCTAAAGAACTTATTCTTCCTTGGCACTATCTCCATAGTTAAGCACTTTATGAATCTTAATGCTTCTTGCACCAGAGGTTTAGTAGAGAAGAAGTCAAATTTTCTGGGCCATTCCTACAATTAAATCCTACCAATTTCTAGTCTCTCTATGGAGCTCTGCATATACATACCAAGCATGCACACAGCCTTGTAAAGTGGAATAAAACTTGTGCACCTAGAGCAAAGGTGGTAAAGCTTCTTGCCCCTCTGTCCAGAGTCTCTCACACTTCTGAACATGGTGCTGGATAGGTTGATTACCATGATAAGTGCAGATTTGAGTAGGTGACATTGCTCTTGAAGAACCTAGTAGCAAGAGAAATCCTAATTTCATTCCATCCTACAAGATTATCCTTGTGGGCCACCCACCATCGTGTTGTTGTCCCATGTAGTGTATATGCTAGCATATTTCTTCTTTCCAGTGGGTCTATCCATTGTTCCTCCATGGCGCGTAGGAATACCATAGGATCTCTTTCTCCTAGTGTAACAAGGGTACCGCAGTTGTTACCTATCCTCTAACATAACATGGTTTTCTGCCCTTAGGAAATATGCTCTTTACTTCGCACCCTACTAACTCATAAGTACTATGAGCCCAATTATCACAAGCAAACACTTGTAGTATCATTTTTTTAATAGACTGTGCATCCTCCCACTGAATTATTCCTTCTTTAGATGGCTCAAGCATCTCTGGATCTAGATGGCACATACATAAATCCTATTCAGATATTCTTCACTTAAGGGCTCAACATAGGCTACACGGATTTTCCATCTATTAAAGGGATAATAACTCTTTCCTCCTTGTTTTCAAAACTGATATAACCCTTGTTGAGTCGAAGATCAAAATTATTTTCATAGCACTAAGGATGCCCATGAATAGAGTTAGGAAGCTATCTGAATCTATCCAATGCTAAAACCTCAAAGTCTCTAGTGAACTTGGCTCCTTGTATGGTAATGGATGCATCTTTCAAAACTCACAATGGGATTGGCCTTATTCTTTCTAATTAGCCATGAATAATACATTAGAGGATGGCTGTAATGGGGGTCTCCCCATTTGTACCCATGCATCTAAGATAAGAACATTGACTTTCATGCACATGTATCAATCAATATATTACTCAATAGCCAACCATCCACAACAACATTCATTATTTATTTCCTTGTCATAATCTAGGCTATGAGGGGGAATATTTTCATGCATTTAGATCTATCATGTTCAGTCATCAACACTTGTGCATGTTGAGTGTTTCCTTTTAACCAATTCCTTTTAACAGTGGAATGATATTCTCCTAGTGCATAACAATTTGCACACTTCTCTCAAGTCATCCATATCAATTTGGACTTCTCTGATGCTTTCTTTCACTCCATCTTCCATGATTGCTCCTTTAAATATTGTATTTCACCTTAAAGATTACTTGAGTACCTCCATGGTTTCCTGATAAACCTCCTTCTGATGGGTAGGATCTTGGGGTACCGTGCATGTAGAACCTCCTCCTTAGTGCACATGGTAGGATTCTACTACAATGCTTCTCTAGCATACATGCCACCTCAATGTGGTTCTTGATCTTTACTTGTAACACCTCAGAATATTCTTCCAACTTAGGCATCCAGTGATTTTCCATAGTGCGTTGTATCCTAACCATCCATGCGCCTTTGTTTTCTTATTTATGTTTGCTTTCTAAGATGATCATACAAGTCTGTAGGCACTCCTCATAGCTATGAATCTTTCCACAGAAACAACATGTAATAATTTGAGGTCATTCCATGCCTATAGTGGTCACCCAGATATCTACAAGTATAACACATTCCATGAGGGAACTCACTTCTTCCACCACCAAGGCCTTGTCCTCCAAATCCACCATGGTATCCTTGACCTCTGCCATGACTTCCTTCAAAACAAACCCTTCATTCCAGATCATAGCGCGCCTGATTGTGATCCCATTCCTGATGCTCATTCTTTCCTTTAGAGTTATCTAAGACCCTTATGTCTTTCATACACCAATATCTATAGCATCATGGATCTGACCAATCAGCTGAACAGTCTTCTATTTTCATGAGTCATGGACCTAAATATTTTACAGTAGCTTTAAATGTTCTTCCTTATCACGCATTGTAGTAACGGGACAACGGCTAACATCATGGTTTAAATGGCATATCTCACAATCCAATAGCAACAAGCGCACTGGGATATACAGGGAAAACTATCCATTTTGTGTGACCTTCTACTTCACAATTTGTGCACCAAATCCATGTGCACATCTCATGTGCTGAATTTTCTGATAAGTTTCTCCAACTGCTTCCCAAAAACCATAGCTAGCGATATGTCCTTCTAAAAATGGGCTCACCCCAGTGTCTATGACTTCCAACTGCCTCAGCGTGTAAGGCTACTTCAAGTGCTTTGTGTAGATCAGTGTATGTCTTATGTGATAATGCCCTCCTAAAAGGGGTAATCAGGTCCCAACGAACCATTGTGTATGTTGGCTTGTGTGTATATCATAAGAGATATTAGATAACAAGTGTTTTAAAATGGGCATCATACTCTCTAACACTTTCAGTAGTGCCTTGCTTAATATCCTTAAGTGCACTTATACTCTTCTGCTTCAAACTTAGGGATGTGAAACTCTTTAAGGAATGCATCTTTTAAAGTTGTATAGTCTACGCAAGTCAGAAATCAGGGTCAAAAAGTTTGTACCAGATGTGTGTGCATGCCCTTGTAATGTAGTAGCAAAATATCTTTCCCTACATTCAGAAGTCATAAAAATTCCTTTACGCATGCCTCATATATTTCACACATATGCACATGTTCATCAACATCTTCTATGCCCCTATACTTTGAAGATGAAGAGACATCTCCATGTAAATATTTTGGGGTTGGTGCCAGACCCCTTCCCACTATGATCTAGAACCTCCTGTGTTTCCTCTACCTCTAGAACCACCAGATCCACCTCAGAGCTAGAGCTACCTATACCTCCTGATCCTGAACCTATAGATGGGGTCAGACACCAGATATATGTACTTCCCTATGTACCCAATAATATAATACTACAATATGTACCCCGACAGTCTGCAAAGTGTTACTACTTCTAGAAGACATAATCCAAAAATTTGTGTGCCTAAATTTTATACTGATGACACACCTACAGAAAGGTACTCCCATAAAACAATGAATCCATATATATGCACTGCCATCGATATATATACTCTTATAAGACTCACTCCTACTCTCCCACTTCTTGAATTAGCTTGTATGATATGTTTGTTCGTACTTAGATGATATGAAAACCAAGTACAAGGGCAAGGTTATCCAAGTGGATTCAGATGCAAGCTCGTATGGTCCTCAGTCATCTCTACTAATGCGCTTCTACATGAGGCTAAGGAGGGTTCCTATCATGTTTTCCCAAATGGGGGAGTTCTATGAGGCTTGGGTTCCACATCTTCTGCATGAACTTACACTCCTTCTTGAACTATCTTTCTCCATAAATGCCATTTTCTCTGCAACCTCCCACTGCTTCTCTACCTCCCTCTTGCACATTCCTCATTATACTTAAGTCCACCTTTCCTTTAAAACCTACCTTTCTGCCACTAGGTCTTCCATATTTCACCAAACCTTGCCTCTTGCCCCCACGCATGGTGGGGTTTAGTTAGCCATCATTTTACTCTCTAAATTCAAAGTTACCATTAGGATAAACTTGATCACCAGTGGAATGCCTTGACAAGTAAGTTCCCCTTGGATATCGTAAAAAACTAGAATTCAGCTACCTCTAGGCATGAATAAGTGGAAATTGAGTACTCCAAGATATAACTATTCAAAAAACCATGGAACCATGTATCCACAACGCGAGTCCAAATCAAATCAGCATCATAAAGGGCCTGAAATTCTTCCTACGTCCAAACAAGTGTGTGATACCTCCAATTTTACTTAGATGCATAAGTCAAATCAGCCACTCGTACAATTCTACTAGAAAGATAGCAAAAAATCTCTCATATAAACTTTCATACAATATTCTGTTCCACCCACACGCATGCATTAAACTCATATCCAATGTTGAACCACCATGTTATTCTTCTTCTAGATCATGTATCCACTCCTCAACACTTGCTAAGGTCAACCAGTATTTCTTCATCATGAACCATCTTGAAAACAAATAAAAAAGAGGTCCCACTCACATGGAACCAATGATGCATCCTAGAATTCACCAATACAAAGCCCAGGTGCACTGGCACATCACTCAGCCTAGACTGAGTGCTCACCCAAAGCACACAAAGGTACCAGGCCCCTCTTTAGGGTTGTTGTTGCAGGATGTTAGCATGATGAAGACTTAAGGCATTCAGATCTATGACTAATATATCATTCTACAGTGCATGTTCAGATCTAGATCTAGAGAATAACAGACTTAAAAGATAACCATGATGAAATCAAGCATGCAATACTGAACTATAACCATGATAACACCTTGATTCAGTCCATAATCTCCATTATATTAAATTCAGTAATACACAGAAGCTTCCTTACAATAACAGTAGTATACACTCATGCGCGCATCAGATTTGGCAGCATAACCTCACTATAACTCAGTTCTCACACCACTCTCTTATGCTACACAGTTCACTACATATTTATAAGGGTGGGGAATTTCCCTTCACCACTTATCTAATCCCAAAATAGGTCACATGCTATTATTAGCCACGCGCCATTACAAAAATAGCCACACATACAAGTGCGCTAACAATAGACTCTTTTAGTTAACTGTGACAGTAGTAGATCTATTCTTCATCCTGTATATCCATGCAAAGTTCTTCATAGATGATCCTCTAAAAATATCAATGCATGTCGTGCAAGTCTCCAACAGGTTTGTGTGCTCCGCACGCTATCTCCAAAAATAGATCATCATCATGAAAATGGCTAAGTCCCGAATCGTGTTTCTATTCTACGCACGTGATTCCTTTCTGGATACTTCCACACCTTTGAATGTTCTCTTCTCTCTTGCATGAACCTTTTGTATTTCCTTCACTAAGTTCCAAATTTTGACTGACCAACATTATCCATGTCCCTATTCAAGCCCTATAACTTACTCATAATCTACGGAATTTCTCGCAATCGGGGTTAGAGCTCATTGGAATTGTCAATCCAAAATCATCTCAACAACACCATTTAATTATCACATCTAATGAATATTTCAAAAAATTGGTCAAGACTATTCCCTTGACTTTAACTAAATTAAATCAGATCGTCAACTTCATTTATCAATACATCATATGTCATTTTGGTGTTCATCATAAACTTGTCACAGATAATGGAAATTACTTTAAGAATAAGGATGTTAATAAGCTATGCAATGCTTTCAACATTAAACTCAGCTTTTCATCACCATACTATCCCCAAGAAAATGTACACGTTGAAGCCTCTAAGAAGACACTTACTAAAATCCTCATGAAAACAGTAGACGACGCAGGGAAGAATTGGGATCTCTAAATCCTATTTTTTCTTTGGGCTTATCGAACTAACATCTATACCCCTATAGGTGTTATGCCCTTCTCTCTATTCTACATCTTAAAGGGGGTTCTACCCCTTGAATTTCAAATCCCATCACTTCGTGTATCACTCAAATACTTTATCCCCAACAAATAATATCGACAAGACCATCTTGCACAAATAGAATTATTAGACAAAAATTTCTAATGGCCCTGGAACATCATCAATTCTATCAATAACGTGTTAAACATTCCTACAATAAACATGTAAAATAATGTGACTTCAATATTAAATATCTCTAGCCTAAAATAAAATAAAAAACTTCACTACTCTGGAAAGGAGTAAACATGGAAAGTTTGCCCCTACAATCAGATCGGTCCATATGTCATCACTCACAAGTATGGGTCAGAAGCTTATCATCTTAGCATCCCTTTATGGTGTACCTAAAAAGGAACCTTTGAATTCCTTTCACTTGTGGCCTTTGTACTATTAACACATCAAGTGTCATGATAGTACTCACATCAAATATCATTATTCTGCCACTAGATCTAATCATATTACTCATCATAATGATTTGAAAGCATTTGGTTTTCCATCACCACTATCTTATTATCTAAACCTTAAATATGAACACCATGACTCTGTTCATCACAATATTTCACATGGCCAAGTTCCTCCTCAGTAGGAACCCTTCGATAATCATTACATCCACCCACCTTGTCTACCAACTAAAGACATGTTACAGGATACACATGTGTAGGTCTATGCACACATATTTTCCCTTCTTTTAAATGGTCTACTAGCCCCAATCCCAACAGCGAAAATAAAAAATCAAGAATATATATGGATGCTATCCTATCAAAAATAAAAAATAAAATACTAATCCCTTGAAGGACAGCTATTGAAATCATATTTTCAAAAGAAACAGTAAGTTGATCCCTCGAAGGATAACTTCCTGGAAAAACATGGATCTGATCCCTTAAAGGAATGGCTATTCATATAAATAAAAAATAAAAAAATTGTAGACCACTTCCCTCAAAGGATGGCTACAAATATAAGGCTTCTTGGCATCAATTCATTAGCCTTCAAAAAGTTATGAATATCAAAATCATTTTAGGAAAACTTCTTGCATATCGATCAACTTTCCCATCAAAGAAAACTTCCCGCACTCGATCGGTTTGTGCATCAGAAAAGGAAAAATATGTATAGCTTGGGCATAATCTCTATGAATCCATTAAAAGGAGAACCTTACTTTCTCACAAAAATCTACATATGTCAATCCTTCCTTTTGTGTCCTAGGAAGGTATATCAAATTCACTTCCATCTGTATTTAATTGATCCTACATGTGTAGTCACCACCCATTGTTAGTCTATGTGTTAACATTTGTTACAAGACCAAAAAAATTTAAATGCCTTCATGCATACTTTTTTACCCATAACATATGTATCAAATCCATATCAAAGAGAAGACGATTCACATTTTTTAATCCTACTTCAAAAATGATTTAAGTACATTTTGACCACATATTACAGTCGAGATACATCATTTTTGGAAGGACGGGTAACATTGAGGGTGTTGAAAGGACTTCACATCCTTGTACATTTGAGGATTTTTTGGAGAGGATCAATTAAAAGAAACCTTGTTACAATGACAGGGAACAAGCACATAGGAACCCAATTGAAGCCATTTATCAAAACCGGATCATATATATATATATATATATATATGCATACATCTATAATCAAAGTTCAAAGTAGCAACATAAAGAAAGTCTACGACCGTATATCGAGTCAAAGGATTCACAACCGCAGTCGTAGTACATAACAGAACCTACAGTGATAGTAGTGACCACATACGAGTCAAAGTCCAAAATACTTCAGGTCAAGCCAAAACTAACTATGCTATCGATTATAGCGAGTGAAGAAACACATGTTGTAGTACATAGTGAGTAGATGTACAATCACAACTAACACATGAAACCACTCTCATAGTAGGAACGTTGACATCTCGGGGGATTTAAACACATATGGGATATAGCACAGCAACCATGTGACTTAACTGCACTGCTCCCACCACCACCTTGAACACCGTCATCACCATCGGAGACCATTATATTTGAAGCCCCCTAGGTGGATTTACGTACATAGTCATATTTTGAGAACAAAATCCAAATACTATGCTTATATCGAGATCAACATGTCAACATCTAAACATCACATCAAAATTATCTATGAACATGTCAAATCAAACATAGTGATTAGCTCTTCAAACATCGCAACTACTGATAGTTAGCGATCACTGATCAAAACTAATCTAAACATCAAATCAAATATATCTAGTGTATGATCTGTCAACACTGCACATAAAACATAGAGTACATCATTATACCTTTGGCCTTCTTCAAAGTATCACATTGCTGATGGTACATCATCATTGATAAACTACTTAAGCATTAAAATAGAAAAATATGCATGTGAATCAAAATCATCACTCATATATATATATATATATATATATATATGGGTATAACAATGTACATCTCTGACCTGATTCAAAATGTTGTTTCTCCTTAAAATATACATCAATCATAGGCTCCAAAAAAGAGTTGTATGGCCATCAAAAATATCTACTGATGGTAACTAGACATTTGTCCCAGTCAAATGCCTCCTCAGGCACTCACTCCCATGATTCACCACCCGCACCCTCTATCCGGTCTACCTACTAGGAATGCACCCTCCATCTGGACCTCTGAATCGATGGTTATTCCTCTTGAAATCATCATATGCCCTTGTACTACCAATGATGTCTTGTCATGTCATCCTTGCCTAAAATACTATCAATAATGAGGCTCATTCAGGTAGCACTCTGTCGAACTATCTCCTCATAGTAGCCCAAATCCTCTGCATAATGACTGGTAGTTAGCCAAGCTAACAACTACCAAGTGAGTCTCATGTAACCACTAACCTCCCAGTCTATAAGGAACAATCTCCTTAGGTATATCTTGGATCAAACTAAAATTTGAAGTACTGGCATGGCTAAATACCAACCAGCTCATTCTCCCCTCCAAGCCTACCCTATACCCATCATTCTTATTGTCTCCTAGAAAGCTTATGATCATATCTACGGCCTATGTCATGTTAAAACGTCCACATATTAGGCCTCCATACTACATCACCTTATTTATAATCCTAAATAATAAATAATCTTTATAGTTCCTTATTATTTAATATAAACTAATTTTGTTTATGCTAATTGACTTATTATCTAATCAATATCATTAAATCAAGGTGTCTTTTTATGAAGGTCGCATCCCATCACTGGAATAAGTTCATGACCAGTGGGGCCAAATGGCTATATGAGCATGGGTCACAGTGATTTAAATAAAATGCCACATCACTACCATGTGGATTGATGGAGATAAGTCCAGGAGCCCACATATTTGTATAAATGAGTGTAATAGTAGTCTCGGTTAATGGACTCAAAATCTCTATTTCACTCCATGGTCTCTGCCACTACCCATGTCAGGGGTTTTCCACAGTTAAATTTACCTCCCCCAGAATCATGGAGAGAAAAACATGAGATATCCATCATCATCATCATCATCATCCATTTACACCCATCTCTTGATGGGAAATACAAATATTGATAAGAAAAATCTCCTGACACATACTTCACATCATCTACCTCATCCCCATATAAGTTCATAACACCCTCCCTCTCAGACTCATCAATATTATAAATACCCTCTCCACGTACTAGAAATATCATGATCAAATGGATATCCTCCACCATAATATTAATCTCTCATGTTGGTAACCAAAAATTATAGGTGGTAGGATTATATCTCTCCATAAATGTGAACAATAACCCTTGACATCTATGAATCTTCCTATAATCCCTCACCCCCACAATCCCACTGCCTCTACATGTTCCCAATCATCATCAATCATATCTACCCGCACCTCCTCTAAAATAATAGGTGTCTTGTCTTGAAGGGTCAACTTCACATCCACCTTCACAACATTAAAATCCACTATCCAAAACATCCAAAACTTCTATCAAAAACATCCACTTCACTATCAAACATATTTGAAAAATTCTATCTAAAAAATAGGTTTTCATTAGAAAACATGGGTTACAACTAAATCATAACCATTACTAGTGATTCAACAAATCACCAGAAATCTTTGTGAATCACCGAAAATTCCTACGATTTCAAAAGAAAATTGTTTTATGCAACAAAACAATGAACAAATCCAAAAACTAGCAAAATTCATCAAGAAAAACAAATTAAGGACTTTCCTCTACCTATGTGGACCTCCTATGTCTGATTAAAGATGCCATCACTATTTCTCACTCAATCACCCTCTTAATCACCATTTTCCAACTTAGTCACTCTCCCAAATCATGCAAATATGATCACAACAATACATTACTCATTACCACCCTTGGATTTTATAGCCCCCAAAAACCCTTTCGCATTAATCATCAATGATTCTATGAATCTCCAAAGATTCATCATAATCACCCGCGATTGTCTAAATCACTAGCGATCCCCCCTATTTTTTACATTTCTTTATATCCACATCGAATTATCCCATTTTTCAAGACATTATCTCATTTAAAATAACCCCAATCCTCAAAATTTTAAATATTAAACAAATAATCCATTTCAGGATACATAATACGTCTATGTGATGTGCGCCCTTTGGTCCCCCATCATTTGACTTCCCACTCATTACAACCTACTTTTACCGATCATATGTCCATAGGTAATGAACCATTTGGTTCCCCCTATCACTTGATTCAATGATAGCATTCCTCATCTCGATACCTCATCCTGGGAATTTTTTTTTAAAAATACATGTCAAACTTATCCAAACAACCTATCAAACTTGTGTTCCTTACACTATGTTGGAGTCACCCCATTTTGAGGGGGTCATTCCCATACAAATTAATCTATCATTGTTTTTTTCTAGCATTTTTCATGCACCAAACTACTCAAAAAAAAGGGGCAAATTTAGAAACTTAGAAATTACACTCCTTTATCACTTACATTATCTTCACAAATCAAACCCATCATTTAATTTGTATATCCCCTATCCTAAGTCTAAACTCCTCCCTCATATTTACCTAGCGTAAATATTATCCACAGCTATAAAATCTACCCTTAAATCTACACTTAACCACTTAAAACCACTTCAAAAACAAAAGACAAATAAAAAACAAACCATTTTATAACCGTCGAACCTCTTCACCTCAAATAACAACATCCCTTCAAGATTTACCCAAACTCTAAAAACCAAATAATTTAGAATTGGTCATAACCACTTTACCACTCAAAATCCTAAAAAACCTGAATCACCATTGATTCAGTTGAATCGTCAGGGATTATAAATAATATTTCTCTACTCTTTCTCCAGGATCCTCAATTTGAATCTCTAAGCCCCAACTTTCTATCTCGAGCACTAGTATATTACATTCCATCAATCAACACAAAGACATAAATGATATCACCAGACATTATCAAATCATTATCAAGTATTTTTCATTCCTTTGAAGACCATATTTCATCACTCAGGTTGTAGGTAGCATCAAAACATTCTCTATCAACTCAAATTTTCTCCAAACAAAGGTTTTAGGCATCTTTTAGCTTCACATCAATCCAAGGTACCTTTAGAATATTTCTTTACTTCTTTCCAATCACATTTAATCTTTAAATTAGTCTAAAAAACCATTTTGTATCATCGAATATTGGTTTTTTATTAAACTATTACAATTCTCTTAAATTGCCAGTGATTGGCCTAATCATTGGTGATTCCTATTAAAACTTGTCATTTTATCAATTTAATTAATTGTTTTTCAATTCTATCAAATCCTATAATTTTAAAAAAAAAATTCTAAGCATGGCTCCTTGTTAGATGGTAGTACCCGGTCTCTCACATCCAATTACCAGCATCTATAGCCTTCCAATGGTCCAACACCCCTTCTTCTGGGAACAATACAACATCTTGTATAAGCTCACACTTTGTGCAATATGATTTTCTGATACTGATTAAGACATCAAGGATCATTTTGAATTCCTTCACAAGATCAAACAAGAGACCTAGGACTTCTGGTATGACTACTTTAAACATGTCCATATTTCCTTTACCCTCGCTTAGGTCACTTTTGAAGTTTCTCAAGACTTTCCCATTCATCTATAGTTCTAAAGCTTCTCATCTTCTATCTACATTGATTGTATATCTTTATCTTCATCCATATCAATGTTGTTAATTCACTTAATTGTTATAAAATGAGATGACATCCTCCAAGGAATCCTTTCTGGATTCCTAGAACCAACCTTTTCTGGGCATCTTGTCTATCCATTTATCTAATCTTGTATGTTTAGTGTCTATAAGCCTACTCACAATGATCTCCTTATTTTTCCAACTCCCCTTTATCTCTCTCCATTGCAAATTCATCCCTTATACAAGCATCCACCACATTTTTAGTGGAGTATTCTTGTGTGATCCCTAGCCTAATACCTACCCACATCTTTAGGTTAGTTTAAAATAAATAATAGGAGCCTCCCCATATCAAAGGAGGTGTTTAGCTCTCTTAACATTGATAGAAACCAACAATTTTCCCACACAAAAAATTATTTCACCAATATTTTTTTGGTGAATCTATTGGGGAGATATTTTCCCTTATGTGCCCTTAAATATCCCTAGAAAATACAATATATATATATATATATATATATATATATATATATATATATATGTATGTATGTATGTATGTATGTATGTATGTATGTATGTATGTATGTATGTATGTATGTATGTATGTATGTATGTATGTATGTATGTATTCCAAAAATTAAAAAATCAAGTTTTAAAGAAAGATCAAATTTTGAAGATTACTATATCAAGGAATGATTCCATGTCACGTTCATTTCCCAAATCATGATGATGAAATTTCCAAATTAGTATTTAGCACCAATGATTGATAACAAAAATGAAGAAGAATATGACCACCAAGATCTGAATACTTTTGATCAGCCATCATTCTAGAAAAACTCTTGCGAAGGTAAGGATTATAACATACTGAAGGATTCTATTGCTTTGAACAAAAATATTTAACTAGCAAAGGGAAATAAGGTTAGTGTTGGCAACGAATCGCAGCACCCCGGGGACTCTACAACTTGATGGGTTGAGATTCTCAGTGTGATTGCACAACATGGAGATTTTTCCAAATGTGGGACCTTGCGAAATCAAAAAAGATCTCCAGATAAAGGTCGGTTCCTATTCCTTTATTCAGATGCACAAATAAAATGCAGAGGGTTTACTAAAACCTAATCTAACTTGCCAAGGAGACAGGGTAAGAAAATGCATAGAATAAAACCTAAACTACAAAGGTGATGCACCGAGGAATGTTAGACACTTGTTTTGCAAATTTAACACAGACCACATAGATGCAATACAAACACCATGCACAGGTAACCAAACTATAATAAGAGATCAAAATGACAGAAATGAATACATGAGAGGGTTGAGAATCAATCACAAACATATATATATATTATTGCTCAAGAGTTGATACAGTACATTACAGTGGCCAAGAGGCCAAAGAACTGGCATTACAACCCGTATGGGAGGTTTGAAAGCTCCACAAATTCTCTTGCAAGCAAGGGAAGAAGGGGAGGATGCAAAACAAAATTGTCCAAATTTTTTAAAGAGCTTCTCCTTACCATTTATATGAGGAAAAAATGAGGGAGAAGAGAATGATTCGAATTCTGCCCCAACCACCTCCAAGACTGCACCTAACTCATCATATTATGGCAGTAGGTGAGAATCTCAACAACCCAACAGTGGCGAAGTGTATTTTACATTTTTGAAGAACTTTTTCCCACCTAATTAAATATATCTAGTTGTAGTTGGGTAGAGGACGCCGAGAGCTTTCCGAAAAGTCCAACCTTGTGTGAATCCGAGCTCCCTGTGAAAAGTTATGGTGATCTGAATATTTCCCGCGTCAGGGTCTTCTGCCTGTCGGGTTCGGGGTTCTCCTCTGCATTCACATCGGGTTTGGAGGATGTCTCGACATGTGTTTGATGTTTGTGTTTTCCCGAAACCCGCTTCCACCGGTATTTCCAATATTTCCTTTTTTCGGGGGCGGAAAATGGACCTGCATGTGCATCGGGTTTGGAAGGTGGCTCGACATGTTTTTGCCCCATGCTTTCCCGACTTGTTTTCCTGACTCCAAGACCTGATTTTCCTAGGAAGTGTTTCGGGTTTGCGGAAATCTCCAGCATCGAGACATCCTTTGTAATTTGCATGCTTCATGTCTCATGTTTCCCGAAACCCGAAACCCGAATTTATTTGTGTCGTGTTTTCCAACCCCTCCGACATGCTTTCTTTGTGTCGGGTTTTCTAACCCCTCCGACATGCTTTCTTTTGTGTCTCTATATTTACACAGGGGTAAATATATAACAACAATTTGGCGACTCAACGGGATCACCTGCCTACTAGGTAGAAGATCAGTGGCCTTTTAGCAATCCATTGGGCATGGAGTCATAGGCAATAACCTGAAACCAACTTGATATCTGATCCCGAGCCCGATACCGTAACTCCTTCTCTGAGAGCACACTGAACTGTAGAAAACCAACCCAAGAGCAACAAAACCTGTGCCAAAGCACTTAGGGAAACTGAAACCTAACTACAACAAGAAAATGTGCATACGCACTTAGAGGAATTGAAATCTAGGCTAATATTTACAAGGGTAAAACTTTTTCTTTTCAGTAGAAATGTTTAAGATAGATTCCGTTAACCGGAATCAGGAGTTCTTCTCCATCCAATGTAGACAATTAGAAGGCATTACTATCCTTACATCCCATGACCATGTAGGGGCCACTCCAAATGGCATCAAACTTGGAATGCCTTCCCAGTTTTGCTCGATCTGCATCCCATTTCAGAACTAGGTCCCCTTCCTGGAAGGTCCTTGCTCTTGCTTTCTTATCAAACCATCTTTTCACTAAGGCCTGATCTTTCTCAATTGTTTAAACTACATGTTCTCTAATTTCTACCAATTCCATCAACTCTGCATACCTGGCCTCCATTGGTTCGAACTCAGCCAACTCCAACTGCTTCATGAACTCCAATGCAGGCAGTTCTAATGATATAGGCAATACTGCCTCTTTTCCATAGACCAACTTGTAAGGGGAATTACCTGTAGACCTCTTTGGTGTTATTCTGTCAGCCCATAATGCTGATTTTAGCTTGGTATGCCATGTTCTTTGATTTTCATCCAGAGTCCCCTGATGATTCTTAGCAAATTTTTGTTCATGGACTCTGCCTGTCCATTACCCTGTGGGTAATAATTGGAAGAGGTGCTCAAGTAGATTCCATTCTTGACAGCCCATTCTATAATCTTGGAACCTATGAATGCCAATGCATTGTCTGATATGATAGTGGCCGGCACACCGAACCTGGTCACTATTCCTTCATAAAATTCTAGTATATTAGACTCGTTTGCCTCTTTGAGCGCTACTGCTTCAGTCCACTTGGTGAAGTAGTCCGTTGCCGTGAGAATCCACTTGTGGCCTTGGCTTGAGTTTGGGTTGATGACCCCGATGAAGTCCAATCCCCATTGCAGAAATGGTTGGTCAACCAAGATTGGGTGCAATGGAAGCGCTGCTAGTCTTTCTTTGCCTGTGAAGAGTGCACATTTCTTACACTTTCTTATCCATGTATAGCAGTCATTGAACACCGTGGGCCAATAATACCCTGCCTTCATTATCTTGAGAGCTGTTACTCATGGGGCAAAATGTCCTCCAGAATCTCCATCGTGAAAATCTCGTAACACCCTCTCAATTTGACCAGTCCCAATGCACCTCAATAGAACCCCATTGATGTCTTTCTTAAACAAAACACCATCAACAAGCACATATGGAATGGCTTGTAATCTGAAGTATCTCCTCTTTGCTTTGCTCATTTCTGGAGGGCATAGTCCTGTCTGTAGGAAGTGTATCATATTCTGAGTCCAACAAGGAGTAGGCACATCATCATTTTCATGTTCTTGACCATCCTGTAGTACCAAGGTAGTCTCTTTTTCATCACCTGCTTCAACCTGTTGACTCAAGGCTAGTTGTTCACATAGTCCCTTTCCATGTACTAGTTTGGTGACCTTGATCTCGATGTCATATTCCATGACACGAGTTATCCACCCTGCACGCTTCTCATTCAGATCCTTGTTTAGAAGGAAGTCCTTGACTCCCGCATGAGAGACCAATAATTGGATCTTGTTGTTTGAGACTAGGTGCTTGAATTTATTTAAACTCCTGATCACTGCAAGTACATGCTTTTCAATGAAAGAGTATCTAGTTTCGTATTCCTCCAAGCCTTGACTGAAGAAAGCAACTGGTTGTTCTAATCCTTCTTTGTTTTGTTGTGCCAGGATTGCAGAAATTGTGTCTCCACCACCGAAGGCATATAGCACGAAGTCCTTGGAGAAGTCTGGATTGACGAGAGTTGGGGCTTGAGATATAGCCTCTTTTATTGCCTCAAAACTTGCCTTGCCTTCAGATGTCCACTTAAATGCCATGCTCTTCTTTAACATCAGTGTTATTGGCTTTACGAGAGCTGCAAAGTTTGGAACAAACCTGCGGACAAAATTGATCCTTCCTAAGAAGCTTTGAAGAGCCTTCTTGTGACTTGGCAATGGCAATGCTTGAATTGCTTCAACTCTTTCTGGGTCAATCGTCAACCCTTCCTTTGAAACAATATGGCCTAGAAGTTTTCCCTCGTGAGCCAAGAATATGCACTTTTTGGGATTCAATGATACCCCAAATCTTCTACATCTCTGAAATACTTGCCTCAAATGACAGAGGTGATCCGCTGCATTTTTTGAGAATACAGTGATGTCGTCAAGATATATCAGAACTATTTTATTGATCAACCCCTTAAATGCCATATCCATTGCCCTTTGGAAGGTGGCTCCAGCATTTGATAGCCCAAATGGCATCTTCTTGTAGGCATAGGTCCCCCATTTGGTGGTGAAAGCGTCTTGAATTGGTCATCTTCTTTCACCATCACCTGATTATACCCTGAGTAGCCATCTAGGAGAGAGAATCTCTCTGAACCGGATACTACTTGCAATATTTGTTCCATTGAAGGAAGTGGGTAATGGTCTTTGAGAGATGCCCTGTTGAGGTCTCGAAAGTCCACACACAACCTGATTTCTCCGCTCTTCTTCCTGACCGGAACCAAGTTTGCAACCCAGCTTGAGTGCTTGATCGGGAATATAATGCTTGCCTCTATTAGCTTGTTAAGCTCTTTCTTCATTAGAGGCTCAATGTGAGGGTTGACTGGTCTCTGCTTCTACCTGATGGGCTTAGCATCTGGATCCAATTCTATGGTATGTTGTGCCAACTTCGGATTGAATCCTCTCAAGTCTTCATAGCTCCAAGCGAAGACATCTGGAAATTCTTGGCAAAGCTGTATGAAATCTGATTTCTCCTGCTCAGTGGCCACTTTACCAATTTGAAGTGTTTTGCCTTCCCCAACCAGAATTGGCTCTGAATCTTCTCTCTTGACCTGTATGTTAGCCTTTTCCTTACAGAACTGGTCGTTAGGGTTGAAGATAGACTCCAACGTTACTAAACCCTTAGGAAGCTTGTTTGTCCGCAGCTGCACTACTTGATCCCCATACTGCTGCTCTAATCTGTCCTGATTTCTAGCTGAGAATTCAGCCTCTTCTTGTAAGAAATTGACGATCTGTTGATCGTTCTCAAACACCTGCCAGCTTGTGTTATTATCTGGAACTGCTGGCCTCACAATCACATGGATATGTGGCTGTGTTTTTTCCCTTCTGATGTTTTCAACCACATCAAACGTTGCTCCAACTGCTGCGAGCCTATCTGCGACTTCATTTTTCTTCCTGGGTATGGACACAATGTTGAAAGCTTCGAAATCCTCAATGAGGTCCCATACCCTATTCTTGTAGCTCTTTAGCAGGTCATTCTTTGTAGCATGTTGTCCCCTGACTTGGTTGACGATTAGCTCACTATCTCCAAACACCTGCAAGTTCTTTATGCCCTTTTTCCTGGCCCAATGAAGTCCATGAATCAAGGCCTCATATTCAGCTGTGTTGTTTGAACAAGAAAACTGGAAACGAAAAGCTGAATAATATTTGATGTCTTGTGGTGAAATCAACATTGCACCACCTCCAGCACCTTGTCTGCTTCTCGAACCATCGAAGAATAATTTCCAAACTTTGCTTTCATCCTTTTGTTCAGGCTGAATGATGTCAGGAATGGGTGAATTTTCTTCGTGTACACAATACACACCCAATTCAGATTCTTCAATTTCCTTGTATGGGTCAAATTCATGACTTTTGCTTGCCCATTCATCCAAAGTTAAATCAGGAATTCCCTCGACCTTAGTACCTGTTTCTAGATCATTTGAACACTCCTCCTGATCAAAAGCTGAGCAATTTGCATTGATAGGACTTGGTACATGAGGCTCAATATGGAAATTGGCAATTGGTTCTGACCTGATTGTTGCTTTGGCTCCATACCTTGTCCTAAAAATCATGTGTGACCAATCTGCAGATAAATATCCACCGATTTTTGCAGTGAAGTCCCTTGATAGACACAACGCAAAGAGTGGCGGAAGGTCAATCACAGACACATCTTGCAGAACTGTAACATTAGGACATGAATGTAGTGTTAGGCTTAACCCCTTGATGACCCCAACTGTTCCCACTGCCATTCCATCTAGCTGTACTACTCCTTTTAACACTGGTTCATACTTCAAACCTAGTTGATCCGCTATTTGCTTCGGCATCACTGAACTACTTGCCCCTGAATCTATCATGCAGTTGTGTACCAAGTGGTTTCCAACAATCAATGAAACATAGAATGGTGGAGGCTTCAAATTTTTTCTTGTCTGGCCCCCATCATGTTGCACTGCATTAGTGAGAACTTTCTCATGTCCCTGGTTTGATACATTTGTGGCAGACCAATTAGCCATTGCAGCTTGCAATAAATCTCGTTGCCCTGGGATCGCCAGTGATTCCCACATGGAAATGTTCACATGTGTCTTCTTCATTTGATCGATGATGTTGAAGGGGGATGAATTGTCCTTTTGTTGTCCCTTACTTGGTGCAAACTTTTCTGGAGCTTGAACAGGTGTATGTGTTGCTACAACAGGTACCTTAGGCTGATTTTGCACATTTGGAGCTGTGTTTGGTCTACTGACCCCTTGTTGTGTAAGAGTGGGCTGAGAAACAACTGGATTGGATGGTTGTCCCTCTTCTATGTTTCTCTTCTTTGACCGTGTGTTGGCAGCCACGCCTTGAAAAGGTTGTTGGTTAACTCCACAGAAGTCTTCCGTTTGCCAATTGGCCAATGTGGTTTCTGTTGGAGGTCCTTCTTGTTTGTTTCTTGCTGTTGATTCCCTTCTTGGCTTGGTTCTTGAGGCACACCAATGGTTTGCACCATCAAGGCTTGATTTAGTGCACCATTGAAACATGCTGACTGATTGTGAGGTAGATTGCAAGGGTAACACCAGTCGTACTCCTGTGCCATGTTATTTTGTGTTGGAACCAAGGCTCTTGAGGATGTCATTGCATTTGGATCATATGGTCGAAATGGCCTGGCAGCTTGAGGTTGTCCTTGGTTTTGGTTTTGATTTGTAGCCTGAGCTGGTGGTCTATTCTGTTGGTATGAGGGCCTAGCTTGGTACTGTGCTTGAGGCTGATATGGTCTAGCACTTTGAGCTTGCTGTCTTTTGATAGTCACTAGCTCATTTCCAAGGTTCTGTAGCTGTTTCATAACCTCCTGCAATTCCTTTGAAGTATTTGAAGAAGTTGATGCCTCATTACTGCTTTGATTTCTAGGAGTTGGAATGGGATTCAACTCTGGTGCTTGACTGGTTGTAGGATTTCCCATATCTGGATAGAGAGGCATTGGTGGCCTTGGTGCAAGCTTGCCAGCTTGGATCAAACAGTTCTCTGCTCTGATAGCTGTGTCATAGGCCCCTGGCAGCGTTGTCCCTCCCATTGATTGGATCATCATGGCTATGTCTGAATTTATAGCCTTTAAGAAATAAAGGAATGCTCCTTCGGCGGTTGGTCTAACGGCTATTGGAATCCTGTCCCATGTCCGTTGGAATCTGAAGTTGAAATCTGTCATTTGTTCATTAGGAGCCCTTTTGATTGTTGTCAGCTGTTCCAATAAAGATAAATTGTCTGCCCTCTCCCCGAATTGGTTGCAAAGAGCTGAACAAAGTTGGTTCCAATTCGTAATAGACCCTGCTGCTAGGCTCCTAAACCATTGTAAGGCCTTACCTTTGAAAGATGAAGCCAACAACTTGACTGCAACATCCATTTCATTTATTTCGTGGATTGCACATGCATTAGCAATATCCTGGATGTGATCAATAGGAGTAGTATGATTTTCTCCTGTGAAATAGGGTATATTCTTTAGCGCTGCAACTGGAATTTGATTCTGAGCATTTAGGGCAAGTGGACTACTACCCGTGAAATTGACAAAGGGATTCGGTGGTAGATGTGCCATTATGATTGGCCTAAGAACCCTGGTTGATGCGAGAAAAGGCCTACCAGGTGGAGGTGTAGACAAAGTCCTGTTAGGTGGAGATGGTGATCTTTGTGGTCTTCTTCCTCTCCTTCCTCTGCCTGGTGAAAGTTGCAAGTGGTAAAATAGCCCCTCTTCTCGAGTATTAGACCTGGTTCGAATTCTTCTCATGTGCCTGGGCAACTTGTGCTGCTACACCGCTGAATTCTATCCCTTCGGAGTCGCCAGATGTGTTAGATAACAAGCTTCTAAAAGGCTGGATTTTGCCAAGTTACACACCAAACTTGACAATATTGAAAATATAATTTAAACTTTGAAGGACCCAGAGGAGACAATCTTCAATCCGGAATTCGGGCCTTGTTGTGCAGCTGTGAATCCCCGAAAGGTACAGGCGGAACTCAGGTCATGCAATGCAACTTACAAAACCCGAATTGCCATGTGTCAGAACTTGGAACATGCCCGACACCCTGGAAAACCTGAAATGACTGTTGTCGGGAATAGGACCATGCAATGCATCCCCCAAAACCCGAAATGACTGTTGGGTCTGCTTTGATGTTCTCGGACCTCGAAAACCCGAAACACTAAAAAGCATGAAATTTTGAAAGTCAAAATCTCAAAAAACTAAAGATACCCTTTTGAAGATTACCCTCAGATCTACCAACTGGTGAAATTTTGACTTGTTTTGAGCAAGTTAAGCCCTTGAAAACTGATTTCGGAGTTCAGCCTGGAAGGTGCAAAATCCAAAATTTTAAAACTTGCAATTTCTTAGTCCGAATTTCATGAAAACTCCTTCAAATCTTGTGGAATGACCTCTTGGTCCCACCGGGCATGCCAAAACTGTTGGTGATGAATCGCAGCACCCCTGGAATGTCTGCAACTCGATGGGTTGAGACTCTTAGTGCGATTGCACAACATGGAGCTTTTCCCAAGTGTGGGACCTTGCGAAATCGGAAAAGCTCTCCGGATGAAGGCCGGTTCCTATTCCTCTGTTCAGATGCACAAATAAAATGTAGAGGGTTTACTAAAACCTAATCTAACTTGCCAAGGAGACAGGGTAAGAAAATGCATAGAATAAAACCTAAACTACAAAGGTGATGCACCGAGGAATGTTAGACACTTGTTTTGCAAATTTAACACAGACCACATAGATGCAATACAAACACCATGCACAGGTAACCAAACTGCAATAAGAGATCAAAATGACAGCAATGAATACATGAGAGGGTTGAGAATCAATCACAAACATATATATTATTGCTCAAGAGTTGATACAGTACATTGCAGTGGCCAAGAGGCAAAAGAACTGGCATTACAACCCGTATGGGAGGTTTGAAAGCTCCACAAATTCTCTTGCAAGCAAGGGAAGAAGGGAGGATGCAAAACAAAATTGTCCAACCCTTTTTAAAGAGCCTCTCCTTACCATTTATATGAGGAAAAAATGAGGGAGAAGAGAATGATTCGAATTCTGCCCCAACCACCTCCAAGACTGCACCTAACTCATCATATTATGGCGGTAGGTGAGAATCTCAACAACCCAACAGTGGCGAAGTGTATTTTACATTTTTAAGAACTTGTTCCCACCCAATTAAAGATATCCAGTCGTAGTTGGGTAGAGGACGCCGAGAGCTTTCCGAAAAGTCCAACCTTGTGTGAATCCGAGCTCCCTGTGAAAAGTTATGGCGATCTGAATATTTCCCGCGTCAGGGTCTTCTGCCTGTCGGGTTCGGGGTTCTCCTCTGCATTTGCATCGGGTTTGGAGGATGCCTCGACATGTGTTTGATGTTTGTGTTTTCCCGAAACCCGCTTCCGCCAGTATTTCCAAGTTTTCCTTTGTTTCGGGGTCGGAAAATGGACCTGCATGCGCATCGGGTTTGGAAAGTGGCTCGACATGTTTTGATGCTTTTGTGTTTTCCCGTGCTTGTATTTCCAAGGTTTCCTTTGTTTCGGCCTCAGAAAATGGTGCATTTCGGGTTTGGAAACTCTCGACATGTTTGGACATCCCTTGCGATTTGCATGTTTCATGTCGGGTTTTCATGTTTCAAGCATCGGGAATCCCTTGTCGATGACATTCTTTGTGTCATGTTTTCCCGACATGCTTTCTTTTGTGTCAGGTTTTCTGAACCCCCCGACATTTTCTTTTGTGTCGGGTTTTCTAACCCCTCCGACATGCTTTCTTTTGTGTATCTATATTTACCCGGGGGTAAATATATACAACAGTGTAGAAGAGATTTGAAATTTTATATTAAGGGCATGATGGTGAATAATCTACTAAAGGTAATGTGTTTAACTTCACATAGCTGACAGAGAAACTCAACGCTATGTCTTTTGTCTCTCTTCTTTTGGATGATTTTCTTAAATGTAGAGATAAATAAATGAAAACCTTTAAAAAGGATTTTGTGCAAAGGATCTTAAGTATTACATAAGAAAATTATGATCCCGAAACCAATCAAGAGATTTTGAATTATGTTTTTCTATGTAAAGAAGGTATGAGAATTTGGAAGCACTCCATAATAATGAAGAATAAGATATTCATATTTCAAAATAAGATCCTGATGAATCTCTACAGTATGAGGTATTTGTTCCTAAATAATCCTGTGTTTCTCATGACTGCCCCATTCTTGAGGATTCTAATTAAATTCATCCCAGCACATTGGAGGATAATAAAGAGAGTGTGAAGGTTTAACCTCCACTCATAACTTCTTTTTCTCTCAAGAAATAATTTTTGGAAGGAGGGATGTGCTCGATGAATATTTTTATTCCATGACAAATGATTCAGTGTTTGTCAAGGACTCCACAAATCATGAATATTTTCAAGAGATGAACCCCCTTGCCCTGCCTCAAGTTCTTCAATATGATGACTTTAAGGTAATCATTGAATGTTTTCTTTCTAGTTTTAGCTCTCTTTTTTATTCACAAATTCCCAATGATGAAATGGAGATGCTGAAAGAATCAAATTTCCTTCTCGATAAAATTGTAGATTAACAAATTGAGAATGACCTCTCTAAGGAATTTTTTTCCTCATCAACACTAAGGTAGTATAATGTTAATCACCTCAGCAAGCATGGATCCTTCTATTTTCCTTGCAAGGAAGAAAAATCTCTGACAGATGTTTGGGATGGAGTAGATAATTTTTCTTTTGTTACAGCCCCAACATTGTATTCTTCCTCATGCCATGAAGATGATTAAATGAATCTTTAATTGAAAGGTGTGACATTCCCATTCAGCATGGATCTCTTATCTCTATTTTAAAATGATGAAATCTAGGTATTCCTAAATTGGAAAGAAGGTATCCCCTGGATGACAAAAAATATGGATCATGAAGAGGAGAATTTTTCAAGTGATTTTTAGATATATGAATATTAGATTTCAAATCAGCTCTTTTAGGCCCATGGAAAATATTTTTAAAATGAAAGCGTAAATGAGCATGTCAACTTTGAAGGAGGAATTCGTGCAAGACATCTTGAAGATTGTGGAAGAAATTGAAGACCCTTAACTTAGTCTTGAGATCCTGACCTATGCCATGGAAATGTAAGATAAGTATGATTCAAATTGTGTTTCTCCTTTTAATCCACATATGTTAAATAACGAGATATAAAAAATTGGTAATCTCAATGTTCTTTTTGAAGCCTTGGTTGATGAGAATGAATTTGAAACTGAATCTCCCTCTTTCTCGCTCTATAAAGAAGGTTGTATTCATGGTGAATGGAAAGAAAATAAAATTCTTGAATCTCTTATACATTCCTTCCTTCATGAGGACAGTACCTCTTCCATAATAAATGAATTCAAATTCAATATTGAGTTGGTATGTATAGAAATAAATTGTTTGGAACAACAAATTGAGAAGCTTTAAGAGACTTATAAATGGGAAAAGAATCAAATCACTCTCACCACCTCTGGATGCCCCACTAATTTTTGAAATTATCTCATGTTGAAAAATTCACTCAAACATGATGAATACCTTCAAAAAAATCAAAGATTCTAATTTTGAAAACATCAGAGAGATATTCCTTATGGTCACGAAGCACCTGGTGGAGACTACTAAAGGAAAGTCTTCAAAGAAATTCATAATATGGTCACTGGATGTGAATGTGTTCTATATGTACTATCAATATGAATAAGGAATATTTTTCTATCTCTTTCTTCTCAAACCATGCAAATCCATCATGAGAACATGGCATGAGTGGATGACTATCTTTGAGCATTAGAAGTTTGAATTCATCCCATTGTTCCATAATGGTACGTACTTCTCACAACCCATTTTTGGGTGTGTGTATATTCTTACCCCATATTAATAGATTTACCTCCCCTGTAACATATTTTCCCTTTCTTTTGCGTGTTTACTTTCCATATTTTTTGTGTTTCCCCTTTTTGTTGTATGTGTTCTTATTTGTCCCTTTATGTGTTCATTGTTTGTGTTAGTAGTGAGGAATTGACTCTTTTCCCCAATACAATAAAGAGCTATTATACTCACCCATGGGATTTCTGAGGTTATCCATTGCCATTTATAGTCCAAATTGCCCACATTAAATCCATCTATTTTCATGTAAAATTACTAGCCTAAAAATTCAAACTTTCAAGCATGACAACTAAGGCCACAGTGTAAAAACATGCTTTAAAATCTTCCTGAACCCCCCTCTTGGTCAGTTTATCTTCAGTATCATGATCATATTGACCTTGAAATTCCTCCTAATATAATCAGAAATTATGTGTAATTGTTTAAAGTGATTTGATAAGGTCAATTCATGTGTTCAATAAAGTACAGAAGAATACTAGTTCTACAGTAAGCTTAGAAAGGCCAATTTTGGTCATTTCAAGGCATGTGTGCATCTTTCAGGAAGGTTATGAATTTTTTATAAACATTTAGAGGTGGAATTGGAGAAAATTTAATGTGTTTGAATTAATTTAGGGATATTTAGGAAATATTTTTTGGTTTAGGGACAGTCAACTTGTAAAAGCAAAGTTTTTATTTGTAAGGAATGAACAGTCAAATTATGAACCTAAACTTGTCTGAATGATTATGGAATATCTGTAAGGAGTTAGAAGGAAAAAAAAAAATAGGAAATGGAAATCTTAAAGAATCCTATACATGTTAGTATAATAAACCTTGATCCAATATATAATTATTTCCTAAGATAGTTCAAATTTTACAAGTGTAGCTCAGTGTCCTAATAAAAATTGGGGCCATTTTTGGAGTTTCAGGTAGAATAAAGGTATGGAACTATTACTTTGGTCTTATAATTTATTTTTTAGTAAGATTCATATAAAATTTCACCTCGAAAAACCATCCTAAGTTACCAGAGCAAAGATTTCAAGTCTCCACTGAGTTAGTGTATGTATGTTCCATACTTAGTCATGTTTACCCACTACCACATGTCAACACCTTGCTCCAAGGTTCCCTTTGTTGTAACTATTGTCCCTTTGTTCAAAGTGGGACATAGGGGAAAAGAAATGGTGCACATCAGCAATTCCCCTCTCATGTTCCTCCATGTGACCTCTCCCAACTCCTCAGGGTGCTTTCATGCCTCCTCCATCTTCCCCACACCTGCCCAAATGCTGCCACTTGTCATCATTTTTCTCTAAGGAACCATTTGTTTTCCCTATTTTACCTTTGTCCCAAGGGGATATATGGGATGTTGGTTGTGTAGCCTAATTTTAATTATTATATTAGAGCTCAAACCTACACCCACATACCAAATCGTGTCAAGCTGGGTTGTTGAGGAAACAATGGAACCATCTCCAAGTTGTGGGACCTTCTGCACTTGATAAAAACCTATAGAGAAGGTTGGTTCCTCTACTTATTTCTACCACTAAAACTAATCCTACTGCTGGAAACAAAGTTATCTATGTTACTCTAAGATTCTAAGGGACCAAGGATAGAAGAATATGCATAAGGTAAATCCTAAAGTAAGGGAAGGTGGTAGTTTCAGAAAGACAGTTGATTTCTCTCCACGAAGGGAAGGAGAGAGGGAAAACATGGGAGAGAGGGTGGATAGGCACACACCATAGTAAAGAACCATGAAGACCCAAATTCACTTTGTAGAAAACACATGAATATGGAATTTGTAAGTAGGAAATTCATACAACATGCCACAAATGCAAACAAAGAGGTGAGATGCAACAAAAATGAGAAAAGGTAAAGAGAAGTGCCAAAAAACCTAATTTTATTGCTTGAGGGACACACAGTCATTTACATTCATGGGAGAAAGTGAGAATACATTGTAGAGACCAATTCAAAGGTCTGAAACTTGTGGGAAGTCGACCACCATTTTGGCATGGTGTCGTTACAAAAAAGAGGGATTCATTTTTTTATAGTTAAAGTGGGTTGAAAGGACCCGTTCCCTATTTATAGTAGTAGAGGCCAAGCCTCAAGAATTAAGAAGAAACATTGTCAAAATAGGATACCCAAAAGCAGCTGGGTATTTCTGATCAAAATCTAGCACCTATCGATTTACACTAGAACTATATATATGTTTAAGAAGGGAATCACTCCCACAACTCCATTGAGACAGCAACACACGTTGTCAGGGATGCCTGACCCAAATTTTTCTCTTCTTCTAGTTCCAAATTCACCATGCCAGAAGCTTCAGAATTCACCCAACCTAACCAAAGAAAATAATAAGCTCCCCCTATAACCTCCCTCAACTCGGCCCACCTAGTTGGGACTGGTTCCAACGGAGCACTGAGGGCCTTCAAGTTTAGAAGCATGAGGCAGATGTAGTTTGCAACATGGTCTAAGGCATACACCACCAAATTCTCAATAAATTATAGCAGAATTACAAACCTCTTCTCAAGCTCTTTGAAAACACCCACATCCACCCCAGTCCCACCCTGCAACAAGTCCTTCGTAGCCCAAAACACCAAACTATAATTCACCAATACAGAGGCCAAATTTCCACAAAATGCAAGTCGAAGCCAATGCAGAGCCAAATTTACCACATCCAATTTTGAAGGCCAAATAATCATAAAATTTTCCACAAACATAAAGGTGATGCCACTATTAACACATGACCATCCTTTTGTAGATAGAAAAAAAAATAGCTTTGATGGCTTTTATCTCCTCCACGCACGTAATAAAAAAAATCCGCTTCAACCAGCTATCTATGATCCTAGATCGAAACACCATCTCCCTCAATTTGTATTTCAAGGCTATACATGGAAGACGTAGGGTGGCCATAGCAAGTAGAAAAAGAAAAATAAGAAAGTAGATACCCTTCACACCAGCCTTAAATAGGAAAAGCCCCTCACACAAGTAAATAATTAGATGATGGATTCAAGTAAGGTCGCATCACATGAAATCATTAACTCCAATCCTTCTCACACTTTGGCATTGAAGGACACTTTGTCCAATTGTACTTATTCAATTCCCACATTTGCCAACCTATTTGCGTAATGAGTACATTCCCAAAACACATGTTTAATGTTCTAGGTATTAAATTTCTTGAGTTTCCAAAGGATCTTTTTAATTTCTAAGTCCAATTTCCAAGATAGATCTTTCTTCTTAATGATTACATTCACAATTACTAATGAGTCCCCTTCTATCTCCAATTTATCCACTTTTAGGGAGGTAGACAATTCGAGGCCCTTTCTTAGAGCATGTAATTCTACTGAAATACAAGTATCATCCTGAAGCTTGAAGGAAGCTGCCCCAACCACAAGGCCCCTTTCATTTCTCACAAAGTAACTAGATCCTGAGGTGCCCAAATTTCCCCTAGATTCTCTGTCAAAATTGAACATGTGGAACCCCGGGGTGGGGGGATACCACTTAGCCATCATGTGAAGCAAGGCTGAAGGAATCATAGGACGTTGGGCACCCTCCCTAGGTTTAACAATTTTAGGACACCACTTCTCTAGCTCTCAATTAAAATTATAAAAGTGTTAAAAGTGGGACCAATTAGAAGAGACCACCTCAGATATAGCCCATTCTAGCCTGAGAATAACCCTTTCCACCATATTCTTTTCCTCTTGGAAGATTCTCTTGTTTCCCTCCCACCAAATATTCCAAAGGAGAAGAATAATACTACACAACCAAATAGAGGAGAGAGCATCATGATGCAAATTGACTAGCCATGCTGAAATGGCCTCAGGAAGGGTAGAAGGTTGAACCCAAGCTAGATTGATCCTGACACACAACCAGTTCTAACATTCTGCTAGAAAGGGGAAATGCAATAATAGATGGTACCAATCCTCCTCATGCTTCTCACGAAGAAATAAAATCAAGGGCCCATGAATCTCATATCTTTTCCTTCTTTCCTGGGTGAGGATTTTGCCTTTAAAGGCCATTAAGGCAAAAAGGCCAACTTTAGGATGAAAAGAGGACCAATAAGCATTCCAAATATGATTCTCTACTTCCATCTCTTCATACAATAGCTTGTAACCACAATTTGGGGAGTATTTCCTAGAGCAGGCCACAGTCCAAATAATTTCATCCTTTCCCCCATAAAGCATGATTTTTTGCTTCTGCATGATTGAATGAAAACTATCTTTAGCTTCCACTAAGATGTCCAAGTGATCAATGATTTCCCATTCCATCAAAACATGGGTATTTTATAGATCCTTCCCATAATTAGATACATATGGACCCCATTCTTCCACCAAAAGTCTCTTAATTTCCCCAAACTCAGGATTATCCCAAGCATAGGAAAACCATTCCAAGGATCATCCTAGAATAGCACCTTATCACCTTTTTCAATTTTCTAGGCCGCATTATATAGAAATACCTCTCTATATTCCACCAAGAAATTCTAAATGTGGGAACCATGAGGGTGGTTAGGTATTTGAAGAATAGATTCAGGGAGATGGTCCCCCAGATATTTATTTTCCACCACCTAACTACAAATACTAATTGGTTTCGAGAGGAGATTTCATACCAGCTTGGCGCCCAGGGCCAGATTTTGTAGGCCCAAATTAAGGATGTTGGCTCCACCCAACTCTTTTGGTTTAGACAAAGTTTCCCAACTAATCAAAGGAATTTTTATTTCCTTAGATGATATTTTCCATTGGAAATTTCTCATAATCCCAATCATCTTCGCTAGAACACCTTTGGAAATTTTAAGAATGGAAAGCATATATAGAGGGCAGGCACTGAGAACATATTTGACAAGTATGAATCTCCCTTCCAGTGACAGCCACTTCCCCTTCTAATAATTAAGCTTCGTATTAACCAAATAAAGGAGATCATTTCATAGAGAAGCCCTACCTAAGCCACCAAACAAGGGGACACCAAGATATTTGACTAGAAGGGATCCTTTTTTAAAGCCAAAAATTCTCAAAATTTTAGCCTCCAAAAGAGAGGGAACATTAAAGAAGAAGATGGAGGATTTAATAAGGCTGACCTCTTGACCTATAACAACCACATATGCATCTAGCATCCCCTTTAGCTATTTGGCCTCCAGAATACTGGCTTTACCGAACAAGAAGGTGTCATCCACAAATTTCTGATGTGAAATAGGATTCACACCCTCCGTTAATTTTAGGCCCTGTAATTTACCCTCCTGAATTCGATTGCAAATGGCCCTACCAAGAGAATTTGCCACTAAAATAAATAAAAAGGAGGATAGAGGGTCCCCCTGCCTTAATCCCCAATTTCCTTCAAAGAAACCTTCCGCATTACCATTGATCAAAATAGAGAAAGAAGGACCATAAATGCAACTATACACCTAGTTACAAAATTGATCCAAAAATCCAAACTTCCTAAGCACCCTAATAAGAAAACTCCAATTGATCTTATCATATGCCTTGCTGATATCCAATTTTAATAGCATACTCAGAAATTTATTGCTACAAAGAGAATGAATAAGCTCATGGGAAATAAAAATACCATCAAAATTTGACCTCCCGAGCACAAATCCAGTTTGTTCCTCAGAAACAAGAGGATCCAACACACCTTTAATCCTAGAAGCAATGGATTTTGAGATGATTTTGTAAGATGTATTACACAGGGAAACATGCCTAAAATCTACAAATGAAGAAGGCTAAGACATTTTAGGAAAAATACTAATAAAGGATAAATTTAGAGATTTAAGCATTGATCTAGACCTTAAGCATTCGTCCACAGCTGCCCACACATCATAACCAATAATGCTCTAGAACTTCTAAAAGAAATCTTCCTGAAATCTATTCAAGCCCGACGCTTTATTCTTGACCATAGAAAACACCACTTTCTCCACTTCACCCATGGAAAAAGGCTTAAGAAGGGCCTCATTTTGAGCATCAGAGATCAATGACAGGATATTATCCAGAAAAGAGGATTTATCTTCTTCAAAGGATGTAATATCACCACCTAAAAGGGAGGTGGAGAACCAAAACCCTTCATCTGAAATCTCCTTGTGATCAAATAGGACCACACCTTCACTATTCATGATTTTAGAGATGAAATTTGAGCACCTCCTATATTTGACCACCGAATGAAATAATTTGGAATTTCTATCTCCTCCCTTACGCCATTTCTCTCTCAATTTTTACTTCCAATATTCTTCCTCTCTCAAGAGAAGCTCACTGAGCTCGGTCAGAATATATTTTTCCTATAAAAACTCCAAGAGGGATCCATTTTAATGAGAAATACTCTATAGTTTATAGAAGAAGGAGAGAGGAGAAGGGAAAAGGAGGGAAAATCATATTCAAATCTTCAACCACCAACAACCAACAATGAATTCCTACAAATCTGCCTATAATGTTATTAGATGTGCCTCCCCATGTCTTTTTGGTGTGTAGAAGAAGGAAGGACAAATTTAAATGAAATCTAGTTGTTGAATCAATTGGATGTGTGCATTAATGACCATAAATACATTTCCCTATTTTCCACCTGCCAAATCCCGTAAAAATCTGATTTTTAAAGGTCCAATGTGTAGCCCACATCAGTAGCTTGCAAACAATCCTAAGCACGCTTTGATAGGTTACGTGTTACACATTCAATATTGATAGGTTGCCACGTGGCACTGTGAATGGTGTAGAAGAAGGTACAAAGTCATGTGAGAAAGGAAGAGGTGTGGAAGAGGTAAGTAAAATACAGGTGTGCAAAGGGGTTTGTGTATGGTAGGAAAAGGTGCATAACTATAGGAGCCAATTATGCATGCAGGTACAGGCATCAAGAAGAATGAGTGTACAAGGATAGAAGGGAAAGGGAACATGGATCAATCTAGGAAGGAGGTAAGCCCACACTGTGCAAGTGCAAAGGTTTGATGCATAATAGAATAATGTGGAACAAGGAAGGTGAGTGTGTGCATGAGGCATGCCAGACTAGGAATGAAAGTGCATCTGTAAAATGAAGGTGCAAAGCAAGTTGAAAGGAGATAGAAGAATACAGACGGAAGAAGGAGCACATAAAATTTATGCGAGGGTATGTGAAGGAATAATAAGGCATGAGGAGTTAATAAGAGGGGCATACAAGGGTGCATGGAAGAACTGTAACTAGGTAATTGTGCCCAGGGAACCACCAGAGTGTGTGCAACCTACAATAACTAAACTTCAGAGTCAGAATGAGGATGAAAGTTTTCAAAATAACTAGGGGTTATTTTGGAAAACAGTTTAATGAATTTTGGAGCCATTTTCCTACTAGATGAAGATACCAGTAGCCTTAGAAGCATCCATTGGGCATGGAGTCTACCTGGAAACATGAAGATTTGATTTGCAATCTGAACAACACCCTTGGATTCACTTCAAGCATTTTCTAAACTCTAAACCAAATCACTTCTACTCTCTTGTGAAAATGTTCTTACTTGGATTTTGAGAGTGGTAACTATACACGGACTGTTTGAACTACCTTTTCTGAAAATTGAACTTCCATCCTAGGAAACAACAAAAAGGCATGCACAAAATGCGTAATAGAAAAGGAAACAGTGTCAGAGTCAGAGAGTGCATCGAGAAAAAAATATGAAAATCATACATGTTCCAAGGGGAAACATGCAAAGTTTGTGCAAGCACTTTTTTTACTAAAATCAAACCTAAACTAACCTATACTAACTAGAGGAAAAGGGCACTCAAGTAAAACCTTTGATAAGTAGGAAAAGTAGTTTCCTTTCCTCACAAATTGTGACCCTGTAACTGATTTGGCATTGGACTTGGTCTTCATCAAGAGTGAAAATTTGACTTGCATATGGCCTTTCACCTTCCCCAAAGTATCAATGAACAAAATATATACCTCCTTTGGTTTGATTTAAATTTTTATTCAAGAGGCATTGTTGTTGACCTTTGGCATGACAAAGCTCTACCTCATTCTCTGAAATGAGCATGACTGGTGGCAATTTTGTCTTTGGATCTATACTAGCTAGGTATCTCATCAAGCACGACTTGATCCTTGTGATTTCCCCATTTTCTTGAATCTCAATCTTGTAGATGGGATCATTATGCATAATATTGTCTTGAATATGACTACTTACAGGTTGGATAGCGCGTGGTTCTACCTCTGCAAGTAAATTTTTCCCTTTCAAAAAAGCATACTCTGAAATTGGTTGATCTTCTGTTAAAATAGGTACCCTCTTGTTCTCACTTTGCATGGTCCTATCCTCCCAATAAGATTCATACCATTCTTTGACAATTCTATAGTCATCAAACATGATGAAATTGGTTGGGTATGGTGCATAGGTAGGGGATGTTTATTTTTTCATTGGTATATAGAGGGGAATCAGAAGGAGATGGGAGGAAGGATATGGGAATGAATTGTGTGGGATAAATGGGAGCGCACGTGACATGGATGGAAGGTGCACACGTAAAAGAAGTGGGGGTGTACATGGAAGGGAGATGAAAGTGATATGGAAGGGGAGAGGGTGAAGGAAAGGAATTATCAATGGGGGTAGCACATAGAAATCTAGGAACATGGATAGCAAGTTGAGATGATGTAGGTTGGAGAGGAGGAATCAAAAGGATATAGGATGGTAGTGCAGAGTTTCCCCATTGACACGGTTTCCTAGCACTAGATTTGTGAGCCTCTATTAACTACGTTCACTTTATAAAATGAGGAAACATCTCAACACTAAAGTGTAACTTCTGTTGGGTGCTAAACTAGCCTAGCACAGGGTTAACCCATGGACAAGGGACCTTTAAGAAAAATCTATCTATCATTATAGAGCATTTAACTCTAATTTGTATCATGTTCATCTCCATTTCTTGCACCTACCTCCAAAAATCAGTGTCTACTATGGAGTATACACCATCATCTACAAAATCATGTTCTTCATAAACATTTTGGTTAGGAAAATAGCCATTTTCATTAATGGGATTTGGGTCATATGCATATTCTTAATGGGGCTCAAAGAATTTATTTGGAGGATTTTGAAACTATGGGGATGGAGGAAAAGAGTTCTGCTATTACAAATGGAAATTCTAAGAGGGGGAAAAATTCATGACTACACAACTTCAAAAGAGGAAAATGGAACGATGGAAGAAGGAGATATGGGTGAGAAGGAGGGGGATTGGTCTTTGAATGAGATAATGGGTGCCTTAGATCAATGGAGTCACTAGATGTGCTTAGAAATTCCTCCAAAGGTTGGATCTCAACAATAACACATCAAAGTTGCTGAGATGAAATAGCTCTTCAAATTGGTCCCACCAGGCATGCCAAAAACTATTGGCTCTCAAACCTGCACCCACATACTAGATCACATCAATCTGGGTCATTGAGGAAATAATGAGGCCATCTCCAAGTTGTGGGACCTTGTGTGCTTAAGAGAGACCTCTAAAGAAGGTTGGTTCCTCTACCTATTTCTACCACTAAAACTACTCCTAATGCTAGAAATGAAGTTATCTACGCTACTCTATGATTCTAAGGGACCAGGGATAGAAGGAGATGCATAAGAGAAACCCTAAGCTAAGGGAAGGAGGTAGTTCTAAAATGAGGGTCGATTGCTCTCCGTGAGGGTAAGGAGAGAGGGAAAACATGGGAGATAGTGCAGACAGGTGCATGCCACAAATAAGAACCACACAAACCCAAATTCTCTTCATAGAAAAAACATGAAGATGGAACCTGCAAGCAAGAAATGCACACAGCATGCCACAAACGCAAACAGAGAGGTGAGACATAAAAAAAATGAGAAAAGGGTAGTGCGAAGTGCCACAAACCCAGATTTTATTCCTTGAGGGATACACAGTCATTGAAATTCATGTGAGGAGGTGAGAATATATTGCAGAGACCAATTCCAAGGTCTGAAACTCGTGGGAGATTGTCCACCATTTTGGCATGGTGTCGTTACAAAAAAGAGGGGTTTTTTTTAATGAGTAATACTCTATAATTTATAGAAGAAGAAGGATAAAAGAGAAGGGGGAAATGAGGGAAATTCATATTCAAATATTCAACCACCAACAACCAGAAATGAATGCCTACAAATCTTCATGTAATGTTGTCAGATGCACCTCCCAATGTATTTTTGGCATGTAGAAGAAAGAATAAGGAAAAATTTAAATGAAATTTGGTGGTTGAATTGATTGTATGTGTGCAATAATGACCAAAAATACATTTCCCTATTTTCTACCTATCAAATCCCACCAAAATCTTATTTTGAAAGGTCAAACATGTAGCCCACGTCAGCAGCTTTCAAACAAGCCTAGACTCACTTAAATAGGTTATGTGTTGCACACTCAATCTTTACAGGTTGCCATGTGACACTATGACTAGCGCAGAAGAAGGTATGAAGGTGTGTGTAAAAGGAAGAGGCACAAAAGAGGTAAGTAGAAGATGTGTGCATAAAGTGTTTTGAGCACGAAAGGAAAATATGCATAGCTGTAGAAGCCAAGTATGTAAGCGAGTGCAGGAATCAAGAAGAATGACCACGCAAGGATAGAAGGGAAAGGGCATTTGGATCAATCCATGAATGAGGGAAGTGCATAACATGTAATTTCAAAGGATTGATGTGTAATGGAATAATACATAATAAGGAAGGTGCGTGCATACATGAGGCATGCTAGACTGGGAATAAAAGTGGGTGTGCAAAAGGAAGGCATGAAGCAAGTTGAAAATAGATAGAATAATACAAAGGGAATTAGGAGCACATGAAATCTTATTGAGGGAATGTGAAGGAAAAATAAGGCATGAGGAGGCAGCAAGAGGAGTGCGCAAGGGTGTATAAAATAACTGTAAGCAGGAAAAATGTGCCTAGGGAACCACCAGAGTGTGCACAACCTATAATAACTGAACATCGGAGTCAAAATGAGGATGAAATTTTTCAAAATAGCTAGGGGTTTGTTTTGGAAAACAAGTTAATACTCATATCCCGATGTACTCACAAAATCTATGCACTTGGGTACATTTTTAGGTCTTAAATCATGTTAACATTTACATTATTCCTAAGCAAGAAAACTAGTGATTGACAACCCCTTTATCCTTTTTCTTTGTCTTCTATACTTTATTGGATTCATAAAGCTTTAACTCTTGTCAAAATTTCCTTTTTTTATATTTCTATGGCCTTAAACACTATCACCCAGTTTAAACAATAACGTCAGGCTCTCCTGTCCTCCTGGGTGCTCTTATCCCTCTTTATCTTTTCGTTGCCCCTTTGGAACCCTGTTTCTTATTAATTAATTTTTATTACTTTGGGTCAGTCTTTAAGTTATCAATTACAAAAATTAAACAAGGGAATTCTATAAATACATAGTTATTCTTTCAAAATGAGGGGCCAAGCACTAGTATTATCTAGTATCACCTAATCTTTCATCCAAAGTCACAAAAGCATTTCAAAGAATTCATCTAGCACATTCACTTAAGGGAAAAGGGCTGCATTCTTCTACATACACAGCATAGGAAGGTGAATTTTATTATATTCCATCAACACATTCTATACATTTATTACATTCTAGATCTATCTCTCTATCATTAGTGTAACTTACAGAAGGGAATCTTAGAGCATCATTACACACACAATCATGGAAAACTACATGGAGTCTGAGATGTAGTGTAGCGCTTGGTCATAAGTTCACTCTTTTGGTGACCGCTGAGGTAATTCTGACTCCCCATTATGCATTTTCCTTTTTAGGTTGATGTGGTATATGGACATGTAGGTGAACTTATTTCTTACAGGTTATAGGTACATTTAGTGATAAAGGAATGAAACCATAGAGACTAACAACAAACCTCCTCACGTACAAAAGAAACTATATCTAGACCATTCACATAGACACTAGTGCCCAGACATAGCCACCATCACCTGAGTTCTCCTATCTACTTATGGGTGCTCCTACCTTGCATAGTTTCATGCCTCAGAACCTCTAGCAAGCCCTAACGATAATCTTTTTGTCTTGTTTTAATCATTCACCTACCTATTTCACTTCTATATTGTGAAAAATCATCTAATTCATTCTCTCTCTCTCTCTCTCTCTCTCTCTCTCTCTCTCAGGGTTTCAATATTATTGCATTCTTGTTGCTTTTCCATTTACTGTATTTTATTATTTACACATCATTTATTACAGTAGTTACTCTACAATAAGATTTAATTCCAAAAATATTTAATCATTTGGTGAACCCTACTCATGATTAAAAAAACTCGGGTCCTCATTTTTCCTACCCTATCTGATATTCCTTAATGGATCCTAAAAACATCTAGTATCCTTATATCAATTGTTTCAAATGCATCCACCTTGCAAATATGTTCTCCAAAACTTCCTAAACACTATTTATTTCCCTTCCAATATGCCACATGTATAAGTAATTTTCATCTTCAATCATCTCTTTGAATACCCTATCCTTCGTGATACTCCATCCAATCAACCCATCTTCGAGTCTATTAAATCATTACACCATGATTTTTAATATAATTTTCAAGCTATGGAAACCACAGTTATATCCCTCACAGCTTAAATCCAACATATTAAGGATGTTTCTCAAGCCCATGCTAGTTATTCTTCTACACCTCATCCTAATCTTATGTCTTCTCCATGTGCTCATATAAGTGAACCCCAAGTCTTATTGCTATCACCACCTCTCAAGTTTGATATAAATGCCAAGTAACATTATATTCTTCTTGAGCTCCTAAATCACCAGTTCATCAACATGTGAACTATTTATTATCACTTACCAAATATATGGGACTCTCATTTTGTAATTATCATAGAATTAATGGACATCATGACAATGATTTATATGCTTTAAAATGAAGAATTAAGCACCTTGAGCATCATGGTTTTATTTCATTTACTACACAACATTTTTCTACATGTTCCTCTTCAATTGCTAAATCCCAATATGCTCCCAAATCCAATCCCTCTATGTCTAATGAGAATCATGCCATAACTACTCATTTTCCTTCTACAGTCAATCAAGAGCCACCTATCCAACCCATTCCAACTAAGAAACCTCCTTTAAAAATCCATCCTCCACCCCCTCCTCCTATCAAGTCTTCTACAACATTACCAACTCCAGCTAAGCAACCTCTTTTAAAAGTAATTCCTCCTCTCAATTTTTCTACAGTGTTGCCAAATCCAAATCAGAAACCATCAACTAAGCAAGATCAACCAATTCATCTTGTGATAGCTAACCTCTTTAAAATTCCTTCAAACAACTCAAAATCCAACCCTGTTCCTACTCCTACGTATCTTCATGATGACTCTATCTATCCTCAAGACACACTCAAACTCTCCCACAATGGCATTGTATCTCTCGCATCATCACATAAATCTCCATTACTTGCGCTCTTAGGTGGCACTGTTCTTTCTCCCCCCTTTTCATTGCTATAAGTTGTCACTAGTGTCTACTACTACACTTGATCTAGAGGAAAATTTAAAGGAAGAAAGTTCCCAAACCCTCCTGGGATTGATACTATGGGGAAGATCACTCCAAGATATTTCCATCAAACAAAAGAACACAAAAACTAGAGCCTATACAAAAAAATTTGCACTGGTCAAATTTTGGTCAAAATGTGGGCTCAACAGATTCAATTGGCTTATCAAACAGTGACACCTGGATAAAGTGGAATCAAGTGAAAGGTGAAAAATTTGGGCTTTATTACTCTAGTCTTTAACGACGTTCGATAACTGTCATCATTTCCAATACGATGCTAAAAAAAATTAGTCCAACGTGGTGGGTCCTTAAGCCACCACATTGTCACATCATACCAACCATGGTGAGTTGAACACACTTGGCAAGGTGAGCTAAAAGCAATTTCATTGATCGAGCTAGGAGCACAATCAACCCAACTGAGTTACACCTAAATGACTCAATGAGCATTGCTATACCGTTGGGTGAGTCACGGCTAGAAAGAATGCAAGCGAACGTAGCCAAAGGCATGGAAAAGGAGTGGCCTTAGCCTTTTACAAGGATACAGTGAAGGCTATTCCCATGGCTATATGGGATAATCCACACAAATCTGGATAAGATCCTCTGGTGGGTGGAATGTGGTAATATCTCCCTATCGAGCCCAGCTTAGTGGACATCGCATCCAACAAGGACATCGTGGCGATAACAGGGGTAACACAAGACTAACAGATGACATGATTCATAACAGGGTCAAGGACTCATTTGGTGGATGCATAGGTCCCAGGGGTTCGCGTAACAGGTGGCGAAGTTGACATTGTAACATTAGTTGAGCTTCGATAGGACAAACGAACAAGGGTTGCGAATTTGAGGTTGGAGTGGGATTCAGACTCTGCGACCTGACCCATTGAGTAAAATCATAATCCCAAACCGAGTGTGCTTGGCAAGTATGACTAAATGGTATTCTTAAGGGTAATTATTTTATCCTCTAAATAAGCAGACCGAGCCAAGGCTATAAAAGGCCATGCTCACCTCCTCCATTACAGAACAAAAACCTCTCCATTTATAAGCCAAGGGGAGTTCAGGAGGAGAGCTGAGAGTGTGGAGAATCCTAAGAAATATTGGGTAATTATTTAAAGGCATATTTGGAGAAAAAATTATAAGACCTATATTATATTATTATAGGCATTATTGAGAAGAATAAGACCTATTATTATAGGCATGAAGATAAGTCCTATGTTGATATAGGAAATGATGAAAAAAAGTTTTATTATTTAATAGGCACATTGTAAAAATCTCAGGGGTTATTATTCATTTAAACTCACTGACGATTAGTGCAAAGGCCAAATTGATGTCTTATTCTCGTGTGGAAGCTTGGAGACGCCATTGGAAGTATGAGGGACGTGATGAAGCACCAGATAAAGCAAAAAAGCTCATATTCTTAGTATGCTCGGGTGTATCACCAAGTTAGTTACTTGGATGCTGCATAAGAGAGTCAGAATCATTGTTGAGCTCATTGACAAGACATTGGATCAGATTATTGTCAACATGACACCAAATCGAATCTTCACTCTGCGTAGAGGCTAATTGAGGTCCGTGCAATCAAAGTGGTAGCTAATCATCATTGACATGACACTTGATATTGGGTCGAATCTTCACTCTACATAGAGGTTGATTGAGGCCGTGAAACAGAGTCGTTACCTGATCATCATCATCATCAACTAGAGACTTAGCACTGTATTGAGATAGAGACCATGACAGTTTGTAGCGGGGTGAAATTCAACAGAGTAGGAATTATCCAACATCAGCACAATTTAGAGGTTAGTTTTCCATGTAGCGGGGTGAAATTCCAACACCAGAAACTATTTGACTTAGCACCATGAAGAGGTTAGTTTTATCCTTGTAATGGAGGTGTGGAGGTCAATTTGGAGGTGTCGAATCCATAAATTTGTGCTGATAACACTAGAGCTTTCCAAGACTAATGGGTTTAGAGGCTTCATCTAGCACCAAGTTTTAGTTAGAACGTCCGGTTGTAGTAATGTAAGTTTATTATGTACTTATATTTGGAACATTATAATGGATTGGTTCAGTTAGTTTGTGAACCTGAAGATGTGGGCATTCGACAGAACTCATATCATCAACCCTTGTGCGGTGTGGTTCTTAATTTTTACATTGCATTTGATTTAAAGTTGATTTATTACAGGATTGAATTTGGTAAAAGAGTAATATTTGCCTTTAAGGGTTCGTGGTCGAAGAAAAAAATATTGGTCTAATTTACAGATCATGTTTGGTATCAAGAGTCAGGATATCACTTGTAAGCTTGTCTGATCTCCAAGCAAGTTTGATATTGATAACTAGGTTATCACCTACAGTTGCAATAAGATGGGTTTGTACCATTTCATACTATGTACTCATTGTACTCACTGATGATTGGGTATTATGTTGCACGTGGTGAATCTCCATCAACGAGATCAAGCATGTCAGATTGTTGAGATGAGATAAAGCATGGAACTCCTACAGTCTACATGTGATGAAGAAAATCATTGCCATCATCAAGGGACCCAAAAAAAATGGGATGGCCCCTCAAGTATGTGCTCATTACTCATATGACTGGGGCATAATAAGGAATAATGTTGGTATTTGTTCCCAAACCGAGTAACTAAAGTGGTTCCAACGTCAAATGGTGGAAGCGTAGAAAAGCACCTGGAAAAGACCAGTATTGAAATCAACCTATTATAACCATAGCTTGAAAAATAGAAAAGGATTCTCAATCGAGGAAACATATACAACTCACGTGATCACAGAAGACACAAGATATGCAAGACAAGTTTAAGACTCAGGAAGAATTCCTTACAGGAGTGATCACAAAGTTACAACATGAACTGTAAGCTAAGGATAGAGCTCCTGGCAACATTGCAAGATGGTGGAAAGGTGCAGATAAGAAAGGTACGCCCACCGATAATCACCCTGTAAGTCATTCATTGAATTTTCCTTCCCATGAAAATATAAATCTTACTTTTGGTGAATTTGAAAAGTACAACTAGAGAGTATGGGATCAAAATTACTTTTTAAAAATCGGATATAAAGGAAAAGGCCTTGGTGTGAATAGCCAAGGTATAACCAACCCTATCCAGGTGGAGGAGAGACCTCGATATGCGGGGTCTAGGATATAGCAGTGGTAAAAAATGAAGCAGAAGAAAGCTCTGAGACAACAATGATTGTAAATTCCAAATCACTAGTCCTGAAGTAGCCTACAATAGCGAACATACCTGAGTCTCTGAAGAAGGATGAAGAGAACAAAGGAAAAGTTGAAAAACTGAGAAATTATGATCATGTCTTATTTGACTGCAATAAGGATCTCGTGATAACCCCATATCTATTATGGACTTATCCATGTGCACACTGTGGATCCAATATCCATTATGTCATTTTGTTTGGGAAGCAAAATAAGCATGCCAAGAGGGTTAAGATTGATGAATACAAGGGAAAATCTACCTTATCCTTGTCTTGAGGATAATACATGGGATCAAAGCCACCAAGTAACTATGCACTACAGGATAGGTTTATCATGCCTAGTGTTTTCTTACAACATTGGTAATCAAATATCTATATCAATTCCTCAAAATACTAGATGGAGATTAGTCATCCCGATTCGGAATCAAAGTGGCACAGGAGAAGGCAATGAGCCCAAGTTCCATAAGTCCTAGGGATCAAACAAACTATATGATTAGAGAAGGAGTAGTTTCAAGGCCACTGTGTCAACTGAAAAATATCTATGAGACAGCATCAAGGTTCTAGATCCAAGGAGTAGATGAAATAGAAGATTTTTAGGATAAAAATCCTCCTTAGTGGGGGATGTGATCTAGAGGAAAATTAGAAAATTAAAGTTCCCAAAACATCTCAAGATCACTACAATGTATAAGATCACTCTAAGATATTTCCATTGACTATAAGAACATGGAGAATGGAGACCATATGAAAAAGTTACCTTTGATCAAAGTTTGGTCAATATGCAAACTTCACAAGGTCAACTAGCATATCAGAGAGTGATATGTAGCAAAATTGGAATTGGGCTATAGAAAACAAAATTGGGTTTGTGACTCTGGTATTCGACACTTCACAATCATTTTCACAAACATTATCAAAAAAAAAAAATTCCAACATGGTGGGTCCTTAGGCCACCACGTGGCCTACCACCAAATTTTTGTAGACACAAAATCATGCACTTTGGATAAATATCTAGTCTTGATAACATACTACTATTTTCATGATTCCTTAGTAATAAAATTATTGATTAACCCATGTCTTTGGTCAAGTTTCTTTTCTTTATACTTCTACTTTCAGTATTGCACTTGTATTTACTCAGTCTATCTTTACACCTTTCGGAATTTGTCATTTTGGACACTAGCATGCATCTAGGACACCATGCACACCCCATCTCCTCTGGGCACCCTTATTCTCTTTGTACTTTGGTCACACTTTCTGGGTCCTTTCTAGTTGTTTGAGCATCTTATCTTTTTGGTATTTGGCCTTTTCATGGTTGATTACGAAATTCAAGCAAGGGAATCAGATAAATATAAAGGTATATGATCATGATAAGGAACCAAGTACTAAGCATATACTATCTCCACCTAGGTTACATCCATCAAAGGAATCTATAGCTCCATTACATGGGACACAAGGTTGGTTCATCTACGTCAGACTTCATATGAGGGGAGTATATTGTTTCCATGCACACAATATTTACATTCTACATCTAGTTACTTTCTCACTATTCACAAAGTGCGACTGGCATAATAGAAACCTAGGGCACACACACACGCCTATAACTACATTAGGTCTGAGATGTATAACAGCACTTAGTGATAAGTACATCAATTTGGAAGCTAAGGACAGTCCAACCCCTTCATATGCATATTTATTTTTTTTAGGGTTTTGATGCTTTGTTTTGGGTTTTAAGGGTGATTTATCCATTGCAGGTTTACAGCGACATCCAAAAAATTTTAACAACATTCACGAGATAAGAAGCGTAGAAGTACAAACACCTAGCGACCATATTGGAACCAAGTTCTAACCATTTTAGCATACCATGGTTACTAAAACTCATACCAGAGCTCCCATGGGTTCCCTTTTCCCTCTCCAAGAACGCCGGTCCATCCAAAACACTTAGATCTACAACTTTTCAAGATTTTTTGTAACGGTTTTTCATATTTTTTAGCCAATCTCCACTATGATACAATCCAGAAACCTCTACAAATCAGCTAAGGTTCTTCTAACCTTCTTTACACATTAGGGTTTCATATTTTCTAGCTTAGTTTGCTTGGGTATTATTTCAATATTTCATTATTCATTTACTTACTGCAAACTTGCATTAGATTAGGCATAATATTTCATATTTTGCATAATCATATTTGTGAACCCCATTCATGATCGGTCTTTCAAATCCCTCTTTGGGACATCATATTTTCTATCATGGCTCCTAAATTTTCTCAAATTTCATTATCTGATTTAATTCAAATGCATCCTAACTTCCAAATTATTATAAAAAATCCTTAGACACCATGTATCTCCCTAGTGATATGTCATCGCATCAAGTGAGTATTATTTTAAATCTACTATCTAACAACCCTAGTCTTAATGATCCTCCATCTAATCAATATATGTTGTACTCAATTCAAGATTTACATTCTTTATTTCAAGACTAATTTTAGGATTTGGAATCCACAATTACATATCTCAAATCTGAAATCCAACAACTTGATGGTGCTTCTCAGGATCATGTTTGTTCTCCTTCTACATCCCACCTTCATTCTATGTCTTCTACATATGCTTATATTAGTGAGCCTCAAGTCTTTCCATTATCAAAGCCTCTCATGTTTGGTCACAATGCTAAGAAACATGAAATTCTTACTAATCTTCTTACTCATCAATTGATCACTTTACCATCTACTTAAGGTTATCCTCCTTACCGACTTATAAAATATCAAGGTCGCCTATATTACAATTATAATTGAATCTATAGAAATAATGACAATGATTGCTATGATTTACGATGAATAATCAAGCATCTTGAGCATCAAGGATTTATCTCATTTAATTCCCAAAATTTTGTTGCATGCCCATCTACACTTATTACATCCCAAAGGGTTCCTAAGTATGATTCATTTATGTCTAATGAACATCAATTCATCACTTCTAATGTTTGTTCTACAAAAATTCAAGCATTGCCTAAGCAAACTGCCTCTCAAAATCAAAATAACACCTCCTCCTCTCAAGTCATCTATGACATCACCAATTCAAACTACGCAACAACCTCTCAAAATCAGTCCACCTCCTGTCAAGTTTTCTAGAGCATCATCCATACCACCAAATATACCAACATTCAAGATTCCTCCCTATCCTACTCCACTTTTGTTTCCAATTCATTTTTTCATAGAAACTACTCCTTCATCTGATATCCAAGACACATTTCAAATTCTGCCACCATCATATGGTTCTAATGTTACTTCCACCATTACATGACCACTTAATCTCTGGTAGGTTACTTTTCTCATCTCATTACCTGATGACGCACTCTTGTGCTTTGGTTGACACTTGAGTGTTGAGGGCATCCTATACACATGAACCTCAAACACTCCACAATAGACACTACACATGTCGCATCTTCACACATCTTGCACCTTTATCATCTTACATCATACATTGTACATTTTGTGCTTCATACATCATACACATTCTACACATACCTCAAATAGCTTACATTACATATTATGCATCATACATCATACACTACATATTACACACCACATGATGATCTCCCATCACCACATCTACTATACATATTAAACATCATACTCATCTACTTATGAGTGCTGTAATAGCTACCTGACAACACACTCTAGTCTCGTGGTCCATATTGGACTGTTCAGGGTTTATAAACCAAATGGACCTCATCACACTTACACATTCAATCATTCAATATTTTTCTCATGCAACATTCCTAAACTAGTGATATATGTTTTAAGCTACATCATCACTCCTAGAATTATTTAGTGATATATGATTTACGATAAATACTTCCATTATCTTGTTGTGATATACACTTTAGGATAAATTATCACACATTCTCACACCTCATCTCTAGGTTGCATATCATCATTACACATTCGTCACATCACACTACACACACACATGTAGTTCGACCATTTCCCAATGGCACACTCTCGTTTATGGTTCATTCTTGACTGTTGAGGGGGCATAAACAAATGAACCTCATTACATATAATTCCATTCACTCGGGGGTCACGTTAGATCCTATCATTCACTCTGCATTCCATTCCATCCATCCATAGCATACTACATATCTTTTAATCTTGCTTGCATTTACTTGTACATGTTCACTTTATTACACATGCTAGATAGATATATTGTATGTCATTATCTTTATCATACACACATGTGTTCACATGATTTCTAGTTGTGATCATAGATTATATAGGTCTGTTACACACAGCATGGATGCTTGGTGTAGTGACTACTACCAGTCCCATAGCAGCTCCTAGGGGCATCCAAATTCATACATTATAGGTGTTATTGTTTCATTTTCTTTCATAGCACACTATTTTACTAGATTATACACACTTTGAAAAAAAAATTTATCTTTCTAACATGCTAACAGGTGCTTCATGTGTAACATTTGTTTTGCGAGACTATTTTCCACCATGGTTATATGTTATATTGCTTGTACTTGTTTGTCATTGTATGTCAGTATATGTCATTGTTTGCGGGATTTTCCCTTTGTATTGTGTGCACACTTGTATGATTTTGGTTTCATTGACCTTGATTTTCTTGCAACATCATGAGCAATGTCCCATGTTTACAACCCACTTTGTGCATGGTTTACAATTGTCTTCTCAGGGTGTTTACATTATCTTTTTTCTTATTATCCTCTAAATTGTTCTGCCTAGTCACTTATACTTGCTCTCTATACATGCATGTCTTGTTCGTACTAATACTTGTTTTCTAGACACTTGTTTAACATGTGTCTTGGGTTTCTACTAAGCACATGTCCCCTTCCCCACTGCAGGGCAGAGTTTCAGTTTCTAGTGGTCGGTCCTCTTTTGGGGCCACATCCTCCTATCAGTCGACATGTCACATGCACCCCCAAGGATATGGGGGCATCATTTGGGTGAATTAGTCACCACTTACAGTAGCATAGTACACAGTATAATTTAGTTTTCAACATGGTATTGATACATCCATGACTTCAATGGGTTATACATTAAGACTTGAGCTGGCACAACCAGTAACTAGGGGTAAGTAACTACATACATTGGTAGATTTCATCTATAGATAGGTTGCGCTTAGTATTCTGGGGAGCAGTTATAGGTTGGAGGATACCATCAAACTTTCCTCTCTGCACTTCTTCGGCCAATGGTGTCAGTTCGATCACCTAAAAACCTAGACGAGTACAGAGATCTCTTCACACTCTCAGGGAAGCAATTATAGGTTGGAGGATGACATCAGACATTTCCTCCCTACACTTCTTCGACCACAGTGGTGTGAGATCGCCCAAAAAAATTGGACTCCACCGACAGTTATCTAGTCCATCACTTTCTAACACCCTTTCATGATTCATGGCTAAGATCAAGTGCACATGGATTAACCTTTTTCTTTTTCGTCACCTTTCTATACATATTGATTACATGCGTTATTACACATGAGTACATGTGTATTTGACTACTTGATCGTCAGTCTATCTATTGCACAGTTTGGATTTGTATGGGAAACAAGAAATCAATAACACCCAACAAAAAACATCACTCGACATGTGCACACACCTGATACTGACATGCAAGTTTCCCATTTCACACATTGTACATCTGGTCACATGTGTTTCTGCCCTAGGTTCGTTTCTAATCAATTTTAGCACTTTTTCATCTTTAGTAGTCCAAGTTTCACCTTTTTGTCAGTTCCACACTTTAAGTAAGGGAGTCCCTATGACATGTAAATTTATACTTCTATCATACATACGGATATCAAGAACTATGCATCTACTATCTCCACTTTATGTTACCGAGTCTTCCGATCACCAACATAAAGTGAGGGAATCTATAGCTCCATTTGCATCCATCTAAATCCATGCACTTTGGGTACATTATTTAGTCCCGGTTTCATACTGGACTCTACATATGTTTCTTGAGTGAAACGAGTACGAATTAACGCATGTATTTCTATTCACATTTTTCTTTGCTTTCTACATCTAGCTACTTCCAACCTTTCGCCTACACTTACCCAATCTGTGATTGTCATTTTGTTTCCAACCTAGGGCATTTTTACTAGGGCACCCACACCTAGAATTACATGGGGTGCCCTAAGGTGCCCTGTAGTGCCTTTTGGTCGATTTGATCCATCAATTTGGTACTTTCCTCCTACCTTTTGGGACCCTTTCATATGCCATATTGAGATTTTTATATGGTTTAGTGGTCATCTTGTCTTGGGGTTAATTATGAAATCAGATTTATCAAGAGAACTATTATAGCAACATCCAATAAAGTTATAGAGACCATAATAACGCGACCAAGCAGCTAAGCACTTAGTGCATCACCACCTAAGGTTACCATCCATCGCAAGGATATTCTAGAGCTCCATTTGTATCCATCAATGCTCCATCAAAACTCAGACCAAAGGCTTATTCATGGGTGCATCTATCACTCTCATAGGAGCCCCAGTCCGGCCATTTTATTCCATGCACCATGTTACTTACATAGGCTACATCTTGTGACGGGTATTCACTCACTACTCATCAAAGTGTCCACTAGCAATAGAGACCGACCAACAGCACAATTTGCAAACACACACCTAAGGACTACATTGGGTCTGAGATTTATTTGCAACGTTAGAGTTTCAGTATGTTCTAGCCATTGGTGGCCACTGAGGATAGTTTGACCCCTTCATATTACATATTTATTTATTTAGGGTTTTGACTTGTTTTATATTGAGGTTTTACATGTGATTCCTTTATTGTAATTTTAGTAGTACAATTGGCACATCACACTAATCATGGCGAGTTGAACTAACTCGGCAGGGAGATCCACCTCAATGTTATGGTGATATATACACACTCAAACCTAACTGAGCTACATGACTTGGAGAGATTTTTCTACACCAGGTGCCCTCATCACGTCTCCTGACAGGGCCAGGAATCTGACTCAGAAGATACATCGGATCTAGGACTTTTCCCAAGCCTTTGTAAATGTCAAAAGTCGTAGGATCACCTCCTATGTATGTCGGATAATCCACTATGACACAATCCCATAAGACATCTGTGAATCAGCTAAGACCAGTTCCTAACACCTCTTTGAACATCCCATTTGGTTTTATATTTTCAATGGATCTGGAGATATTCTAGGGGTCTATGGTTAGGGAAATTTTATTCCATTCATTTACTACTCCTATAGCATCTAGATGTAGACTACAAATATTTCCATTTCAGTTTAATCAACTACCGACTGGTAGCATATATTTATACTACCATCCGATATGATACTACTAGCTTAAAAGCGTAGATAAATGCTACAAATGAGAAGGGTATCATATATCTGGTACCCCTAACCCAGTAGCATAACATTATAATCCCGAACCGATTTGTGGCATTTTTAGTGATGTCATAAATGATACTTTTTAGCTTACGCTATTTTATCCTCTAATTTCGGGCAGCCCATATTTCTCATTGAGATGATCATTTTTATTTCTAACATCAAGAACAAATTCAATAAAAATTCCTATCAAAAAACTAGCGAAATCTGTACATTTTTTCATTAGGAAAAATCACTTGTCTAAAAAACATTATGTGGAGAAACATATTTTGCAAGCCCTAGATTATCTCGTTATAGATCGTCATTTGAACTATTATTGTCAAAAGAAGTCCTTTGTAAAAATTACATATGCATGTTGACTTACAAAATAAGTACTATCATTATAGCCATAGATTTTGAAATTCATCTTCACAGATATTACCAAGTAATATCTACAATTATTTTTGAAAGGGTCAGATCTTAATGCCTTATTCTCATGCGGGAGCTTATTAGAACATTAGTTGAAGAATCTTCTTCAATGGTAGACGATCTACTTACGAATCTACTTAGAGAAGCACTGTTCAGCCTCATGAGAAGTGTGAGAATAATCCTCAGGCAAATCACCAAGTGAGATTACATGGAAGTCACAGAGAAGATTTCAAGTGTCATTATGTGAGCTCATTGACGAGACATTAAATCAGATCATTATTGATATAACGCTCATCTCAAATTAGTAACTCATGTATAGGTTGATTCAGGATGAAGAATCATAGTGGTCCAGTTGAACACTCATCTGAGTATGACTCAAGATCAAAACAATGCTCTACTCTAGAGGTTCCATTGAATCTCTGTAATAGAGTGGTACCTATTTATGGATGTAATCAAAAATTGGAGACTGAGACACCAAATAATATGCAAATTCTTACCTATACAGTTTCTGGTGAAATTCTAATCATCAGACAATGAATGACCAATTTCAAGGATTATTTCAGAGGACATAGTTTTTTGTGCAGTGGAGTGAAGGTTTACATAGTAAAAAGCTTCCATCCAGATTATTATGATGTGAGAGTACCTAGAGTTTTCCAAGAATCATACGCTTAAAAGCCATCTCTTTTGACAACTTGTTAATTGCTCTACAAACCCTATTGTCTTAATGGAAGTTTATTATGGACATACTATTCTGAATGTAACTCAATCGACTGGTTACGGACATTATTTTATGCCACCCATTATCTAGTCCACGAAATATCTAATGAATCTCCATGATCAACTGCTTCTTATGCAGTGTGGCCTTGAAGTCCTAAAAGTACTTCTGTAAACCATCATTACTTGTGAGTGAACTCGGAATTAGACCCAATAAGTATCGCCCCAAAAGAATTAAACCATGGTAGAAGAATGTATCATTGCCAGTATTAAAGGAGGGTTAAGACTTCACACCCTGTGATTTTATATTTACATATACATGTGGTATCTCTCTAGGCCTTGCATTATGTCACATATTATACTCGTCATTACCCGAAGCTGTTCTGTATTGCTACGGTTCACACCTAGATACCTTGAGAAAAAACTAGCTCTAGGATTAACTGTTTGACCATTATCTATGTACTTCATGCATCTGTGCTTCCAAGTAGTGATAAATAAGGTGTCTAGCATCTAATCACTTGCAACACATTCATTTTTTGATGACCCCACTCTGAGTGAGTAAATAATGAAGTTCATTATTGACGTGTTGAGGGAGCATTTATAAATGAATCTCATCAGATGAAGATAGACTAGGGGGGTTCACTTGCAATCTTCCATCTTCCCTCTATCACACTCGTACAACATTGCTATAATTGAATCTGGGTTGAATTCATTCTTTCATAGTCTTATACTACTTACATGTGAGTGAAGTGGTATACTAATAATAGATTGGTGGAAAGTTTTGGAACACTTAGCCATGTCAATTATGCTTCATCATGACCCACATCCATGGAACTACTACGGAGGTGTCATCTACCAAGTATGACTACTCTCACATGCTACATGATTCCATTGTTACAATAAAAACTCCAACCGGTGAACAAATTCAATGAACCATGATGAAGCTGTATATACACACTAATGACATACTATTTATAGTTTCTAACCTTCTAACTTCTGCTTTAATGGGTATTCTTTTTCCTTACATGACTACATACAATCTTGGCTAGATGATACATCTTAATTGCTATTATATTCTATTATTTGCAGGTTATTCCCTATGTCTAGTAGTTCTCAAAATGATGATTGGTGTTAGCAAATATAAATTAATACATTTTGATCTGGGTCGGTTATGACATGCCTATCAAGTGAATCTTCCCGATATGATGGTAAACCCTCCTCTCATGAAACCGTCCTATGTTTGTATCACACTTTCCTGTCACAGATTTCTACCTGGCTGATAGTATTTGGTCACTTTTGCTAGTCTAACACTGTGTTCCTATCATATGGTATCATTGAACATGCGGCGTGGTTGCTATAATGCACATCCCCTGACAAGCTAATAGGTATATAGGCATTTTAGATATGACCTTTCTATACTGAGTGGCCTGCCCTTCCTGTAGCACTACGTTATCCTCTAAATTTGTGCATGCACCCAGGACCTGTCTGGAGCATCTACTGGGTGAATTTTTCTATTCTTGCACTAACATCTACGAAGACAGTATCAGGAACAACATCTCTGCGTGGATACTTCATTTATACACCTAGTTGCCTAGTTACAACCAACTCAGTCAATAACAATCTGGGAAAAAAGACATTGGCGAACGAACTGATGATAGCCACTATGTCAAAGCTTGGAGCGCAAGGGATAAGCAGCTTGAGATGTGTCCCCCTTGGAGCTAAAGACACCTGGTTGAAGAATCATGTGTTTTCTAACAATGACCAAGATATCACTTTGTGGAAACTGTTTTTGGTGTTTTATCATTTCTACTCTTACTCTAAGTAGGAAGAACCATCCTTATGCCTACAAAGCTCAGCAAGTATCAGTTACATATTAGTTACAATTGAAACTAATCAGAAACTAATAAAAACAAATATAAATGTGTTATTTGTTGTGGCACTTTTGGAAGCAATCATGGAAGGATTAAAAACCTAGACTTATCTCTCAAACACTCTTCTCTCGTGGCATGAGAACACCCAAAAAACTCACATTTGGCATGAGATCACTGAAAAAACTCACTCTTGGCGTGATATTTCCCAAAAAACTCACCCTCTGTAGCATTTTAGGACATATTTCTATCCTCTTACACTCATATACATCAGCTACACACTTTCCTTTATTACTACTTTTACATACTTATACATACTTTATGTAGACACAAAATCATGCATTTGAGTACATTTCTAGGTCCTACAATCATACTAGCATTCATATGATTCCTAAGTAAGAAAACTAGTGATTAAGAACTATCTTTGGCCTCTTTTCTTTGTCTCGTGTTTTCTATTTTGTCTTACCCACCCTACAACCCGGTCAGGATTTTACTAATTTATCTTTTATGGCTTCAGACACCAGCACCTGCCCAGGACAACAACACCCAGGAACTCATGTCCTCCCTGAGTGCCCCTGACCATTTTTTTCCTTACTCACTCTTTTTAGGTTTCTTTTATCCTTTGGGCATATTTTTCACTTATGGGTCAGCCTTCCAATTGTCAATTAGAAAATTCAAACAAGAAAATCATATATATATATATATATATATATATATATAGTTATGTATTCAAAATAATAGACCAAACACTAAGCATTACTATCATCACCTAATCTTGCATCCAAAAGACACCTAAAGCACTCAAAATAATCCATCTAACATATATTCAAGGGACAAGGGTTGCATAAAATCTGCATACACATCATAAGAAAGGGAAGTCCATTCTATTCCATCCACACATTCTACAACATTGCTACATTCTATCTATAGTCTGTTATCAAGTGCAACTTGCACAAGGGAATCCTAGGGCATAATTTCTACACACACTCACTAAAAATACATGGATTCTTAGATGTAGTGTAGGGATCGATCGTAATTTCACTCTCGAGTGATTTTCAGGGTATATTTGACTCCCCATTTTGCATTTTCGTGTTTAGGTTTAATGTGTTTTGTGGGCTTGTGCAGGTGAACTCTTTTTTTACATGTTATAGGTACCCTTCAGTGATCCAAGTGTGAATATCAGGTGATTAATAGGGAACAACTATGACACTTTGTGACACAACAAAAACCAAATCTGGAGCTTTTGCACAGTCATGGGTTCCCATATCTACTTATCAACACCCAAGTGCACCTATCCTAACATGGGCGCCCCTATTCAGCCTTGTTCATGATTTTCATGATTTAAAGAGGTTAATAATGACATTGTTTACATAATATTCATCACTTCTCCCTTAATAGATCAGTTCAAGAAGATGTGAAAATAAGATAAGTTCTTCTATCTTCTCCTCTTACTTAGGGTTTCACATTTCAAATCTTAGTTTGCTTGTGTCATTTTTATATCCCAACATTTATACATTATTTATTTTAGTATATATGGTGAAAAATATAATTCCACCTTCAAATCGATGCCTTATCATCATGTGCAAACCCAAAGACATCATTGGAAGCTAAGGGACATAACGAAGCACCAGAGAAGCATTGAAGCTCATATTGTTAGTGTGTCAGGTATATCACTAAGTTAGCTACTTAGATGTTGTAGAGGAGATTCAAAATTATTATTAAGCTCATTGACAAGAAATTGGATCAGATCATTATTGATATGACACTAAATTTGATCTTCGCTCTAAGTAGAGAATGATTGAGGCCATGCAACATGGTAGTTGATCATCATCCACACAACACCAAATTGGATCTTCGCTCTATGTGATTACTGTGAGATGGACTTGTACCAGTTCATATTATGGCTTGTAGTACTCATGATAATGGGTAGGATACTACACATGGTGAATCTACATCAATGAGACCAGGCATGTCGGATTGTTGAAATGGGGAAGAGCATGGAATTCCTATAGTTTTTTATGTAGAAAGAGAGCCATCACCAAGGGACCTAAGAAGAACAGGATGATCCTCAAATATGTGCACATTTCTCTATGATGGGGCATGATAAGGAACAATATTGGTATTTATTCCTAGACCAAGCACCAAGGTGGTTCCATCATTGAATGGTGGAACATAGAAAGGTACCAACAAATACCACTAGCATTCAACCTATTATAGCCATAGCTTGGCAACAAGAGAAGTATTCTTAGTTGAGGAAACATCTATAACTCACAGAATTAGAGAAGCAAGAGTTGTAAGACTGGTTTGAGACTTCAGAATAATTCCTTGTAGAATTAATCATAGAGTTATAGTATAAACTACAAGCTAAGATAGTGCTCCTAACAACATTGCAAGATGGTGGACATACAAAGAAAAAAGATATGCCCACCAAAAAATTTGTAAGTGATTCAATGAAAATTCCTTCCCATGAAAATGTAAATCCTACTTTTGGTGAATTTTAAAAGTACACTAGAGGTATAGGATCAAAATTACTTTTTAAAATGGGATATGAAGGAAAATTCCTTGATGTGAATAGCCAATATATTACCAACCCTATCCAGGTGTAGGAAATACCTCAATATGCGGGTCTAGGATATAAGAGTCGTAAAAAATGAAGCAAAAGAAATATCTGAGACAACAACGATTGTAAATCCCAAATAACCAATCCTCCTGAAGCATCCTGTAATAGGGAATATACCAGACTCTCTGAATAAGGATGACGAGAGAAAAGGAAAAGTTGATAGACCAAAAAATTATGATCGTGCCTTATTTGACTACAACAAAGAGCCCATAATAACCCTAGAGCTATTATGGACATATCCATGTGCACACTGTAGATCCAATATCCATTGTGTAATTTGGTGTGGGAATCAAAAGAAGCATGCCAAGAGGGTTAAGGTTGATGAATATAAGGGAAAATCTACCTTGTCTTGAGGAGAAGATACAAGATCAAATCCACCAAGTAAGTACACACTACACAACAAGTTTATCATGTTTAGTGTTTTCTTGTAACATTGGTAATCAAAAATCTATATCAATTCCTCAAAAAACCAGATAGAGATTAGTCATCCCAATTTGGCATCAAAGTGGCACATGCCAAGGTAATGAGACCAAGTGCAATAAGTCCCAGGGATCAAACCAAGTGTATGATTAGAAGAGGATTAGTTTGAAGGACATATTGTCAACTACATGATCTCTATGAGATAGCATCGGGGCTCTAGATCCAAGGAGTAGAGGAAGTAGAATCTTTTTGGGACAAAAAGCCTCCTTACTGGGGAGGTGTGATCTAGAGGAAAATTTTGAAAATAAAAATTCCCAAAACCTCTCAAGATCACTACAGTGTATAAGATTACTCTAATATCTTTCCATTGACTATAATAACATGGAAAATGGAGCCCATCTAAAAATTTACCATTGATCAAAGTTTGGTCAAAATGTAGACTCAACAAGGTAAACTGGCCAATCGGATAGTGACATGTGGCAAAAGTGGAATCGGGCTAAAGACAACAAAATTGGGTTAATGACTCTAATCTTCAACATTTCATAATCATCTTCGTAAACATAATAAAAAAAAGTGTCCAATGTGGTGGGTCCTCAAGCCACCATGTGGCCTGTCACCACATTGTTGTAGACACAAAATCACACACTTTGGATAATTATCTAGTCTCGATCACATACTACTATTTTCATGATTCCTTAGTAATAAAAGTACTGATTAACCCATGTCTTTGGCCACCTTTATTTTCTTATACTTTTTCTTTCAGTATTGCACTTGTACTTTCTCAGTCTATCTATAAACCTTTGTGCATTTTTCATTCTAGACACTGTTGTGTAGCCAGGATGTCACACACCCCCATCCCCTCTGGGTGCCCTTGTCATCTTTGTACTTTGGTCTCACTTTCTGGGTTGTTTCTAGTCACTTGAGCATCTTATCTTTTTGGTATTTGGTTTTTTAGGGTTAATTACAAAATTCAAGCAAGGGAATCATATAAATATAAATTTATATGATCATAATAAGGGACCAAGTACTAAGCATATATTATCTCCATCTACGGTTACATCCATCAAAGGAATATCTATAGCTTCATTTTCATCCATCTAGCTCCACCACAAGGGACACAAGGTTAGTTCATCTACATCACACTTCATAGGAGGGGATTATATTGTTTCCTTGCACACAATATTTACATTCTACATATAGATACTTGCTCACTATTCACAAAGTGTGACTAGCACAAGAGAAACCTAGGGCACAATTATGCACACACACACCTATAACTACATTGGGTCTAAGATGTATTGCAATGCTCAGTGATAAGTCCTTCAATTTTGTAGCTAAGGACAGTCTAACCCCTTTGTATGAATCCTTCTTTTTTATGGTTTTTTATACTTTTCTTGGGCTTTTTAGGGTGATTTATCCATTGCAGGTTTGCAGCGACATATAGCAAAGTTTTGCGATAGACACGCGATAAGAAGTGAAGAAGTGCAAACACCTAGCAACCATATTGAAACTAGAATCTGACCATTTCATAATACCATGGTTCCTACCACTCATATCAGAGCTCCCATCAATGCCCTTATCCCTCTCTATGTGGCCCAGTCCAATCAAAACACTCAGATCTATAACTTTTTGGGCTTCTGTGTGACAATTTTTCATCTATGTTTAACTAGTCTCCATTACGATATAGTCCAACAACCTCTATGAATCAGATAAGACTCTTCTAACCTTATTTACACATTATAGTTTCATATTTTCTAGCTTATTTTCCTTGGGTATTGTTTTAGTATTTCATTATTCATTTATTTACTTCAAAATTGCATTAGATTAGGCATAATATTTCATATTTTGCATAATCATATTAGTGAACCCCACTCATAATCAGTCTTTCAGATCCCTCTTTGGCACTTCATCTTTTCTATCATGGCTCCTAAATTTTCTCAAATTTATTTTTATGATTTAATTCAAATGCATCCTAATTGCCAAGTTATTCTAAAAAAATCCTTAGACACCATGTATCTCCCTAGCGATATGTCATCACATCAAGTGATTGTTATTTTAGATTGGATATCTAAGGACCCTAGTCTTAGTGATCCTCAATCTAATCAATCCATGTTGGCCTCAATTAAAGATTTGCATTATTTATTTAAAGACTAGTTTCAGGCTATGGAATCCACGATTACATATCTCAAATCTAAAACCCGACAACTTAATGACACTTCTCAGGATCATGTTTGTTCTCCTTCTAAATCCCATTTTCATTCTATGTCTTCCACATGTGCTTATATTAGTGAGCCTCAAGTATTTCCATTACCAAATCCTCTCATGTTTGGTCACAATTATAAGCAACATGACATTCTTACTGAGCTCCTTAGTCATCAATTTATCACTTTACCGTCTACTCAAGGCTATCCTCCTTACCGACTTAAAAAATATAAAGGGCACCCATATTACAATTATAATCGATATATAGACATAATGACAATGATTTATATGCTTTATGATGAATAATCAAGCATATTTATCATCAAGGATTTATCTCATTTACTTCCCAACATTTTTTGGCATGCCCATCTACATTTATTACATCCCAAAGGGTTCCTAAATATGATTTGTTTGTCTAATGAGCATCAAGTCATCACTTCTAATGGTTTTTCTATAGAAATTCAAGCACCCTCTAAGAAACCACCTCTTAAAATCAAAATAACACCTCCTCCTCTCAAGTCATCTGTGGCATCACCAAGTAAAACTATGCAACAGCCTCTCAAAATCAGTCCACCTCCTATCAATTTTTCTAGAGCATCATCCATACCACCAAAGCTACCACCATTCAAGATTCCTCCCCATCCTACTCCACTTTCATTTCCAATTGATTTTGTCAAAGAAACTACTCCATCTGATATCCAGGACACATTTCAAATTATGCCACCATCGCATGGTTCTAATGTTACCTCCACTACTACATGACTACTTAATCTCTAGTAGGTTACTTTTCTCATCTTATTACCTGATGACACACTCTTGTGCTTCGGTTCACACTTGACTATTGAGGGCATCCTATACACATGAACCTCACACGCTGCACAATAGACACTACACATGGTGCATCTTACACTTTTATCATCATACATCATACATCTTGTGCTTCATACATCATACACATTCTACATATACATAAAACATATTACATTACATATTATACATTCTACATCATACACTACACATTATGCATCACATGACAATCTCCCATCACCACATCTACTACACATATTACACATCCTACTCATCTACTTATATGTGCTACAATCACTACCCAATGACACACTCTAGTCTCGCGGTCCATATTGTACTATTGAGGGTTTAAAAACCAAATGGACCTCATCACACTTGCACATTCAATCATTCAATATTTTTCTCATGAAACATTCCTAGACTAGTGATATACGCTTTAGGATAACATCATCACTCTTTATAGCATCCTTTAGTGATATATGATTTAGGATAAATCATCACATCTTTCATTATCTTGTTTTGATATACATTTTAGGATCTATCATCACACATTCTCCCACCTCATCTCTATGTCACATATCATCACTACACATTCATTACATCACACTACACACAACATATAGTTTTACCATTTCCCAATGAAACACTCTCATTTATGGTTCATTCTTGAATGTGGAGAGGGCATAAAAAATGAACCTCATTACATTAAATTTTTATTCACTTGGGGGCACACTGCTCCTATCATTCACTTTGCATTCCATTCCATCCATCCATAGCATACTACATATCTTGGTTTCATTTACTCTTACTTACACTTACTTATACATGTTCACTTTAATACACATGCTAGATAGATATCTTTTATGCCATTATCTTTATCATACACACATGCCTGCTCACTTTATTTCTAGTTATTATTACAGATTATACAGGTCCATTACATGTAGCATGGATGTTTGCAGTACCTACTGATAGTCCCATAACGGCTCCTGGGGGAATCCACTTTCATACACTATAGGAGATATCATTTCTTTTTTTCATAGCACATGATTTTAGCATATTATACATGCTTTGACATAATTTTAATATTTCTCACATACTAATAGGTGCTTCATGTGTAACATTGGTTTTACAAGACTATTTTCCACCATGTTTATATGTTATATTGCTTGTACTTGTTTGTCATTGTTTGTGAGCTTTTCCCTTTGTATTATGTGCACAGTTGTATGATTTTGGCTTCGTTTACCTTGATTGTCTTGCAAAATTGTGAGTGATATCCCTTGTTTACAACCTACTTTTCATGGTTTACATTGTCTTCCTAGTACACACTTTTTCTAAACATACATGTTTGTTCATACTAGCACTTATTTCCTATCCACTTGTTTGCATGTGCCTTGGGTTTTACCAAGCACATCCCCTTCCCCCTGCAAGGCATAGTTTCAGTGGTTGGTCCTATTTTGGGCCACATCCTCCTACAATGAAATCACATTTACCCCCAAAGATGGGGGCATCATTTGGGTGAATCAGTCACCCCTTACAGTGGTTTACACATAGTATGGTATCGGTACATCATACTTCAGGGATTAGAATCAGACTTGGGTCCTTAGTATGGCGATGCCTTTCCTAGAGCAACTATAACTAGGGGGAAGTTACACAGTTATTGGGTTTAGCACAGTCTACATAACTCTACATGGTGGTTTTTGCAAGGAAGTTGGCATTAGAACATGCATTGGTACACATCATCTGCAATGATTTTTTATTTTGGGGGCAATTAAAGTTTAGAGGATAACACCATACCTTCCTCTCTACACTAGTTCTGCCTTGGCATTGGATCACCTAAAAAACTAGATAGTTCAGATATCTCTATAGTTTTAGAAAGTGGTTACAGGTTGGAGGATGACACCAGACATTTTTTCCATATACTCCTTCCATTGCATTGACGTGAGATCACAAAATCATGCACTTTAGATAAATATCTAGTATCAATCACATACTATTATTTGCATGATTCCTTACTAAGAAAAGTATTGATTAACCCATGTCTTTGGCCACATAACTTTTCTTTGTGCTTCTTATTTAAGTCTTGCACTTATACTTTCTAAGTCTGTCTTTACACCATTTGGAATTTTTCAATCTGGACATTAGCACCCATCCAAGAAGTCAGTGTCATGTGCCCCCATCCCCTTTGGTTTCCCTTTTCCTCTTTGTACTTTGGTCACACTTTCTGGGTCCTTTCTAGCTATTTGAGCATTTATCTTTTTAGTAGTTATAATTTTTGGGGTTAATTACAAACTTCAAGCAAGGGAATCATATAAATATAAAGTTATGTGATCATACTACGGTACCAAGAACTAAGCATCTACCATCTCCACCTAAGGTTGCACCCATAAAAGGAATCTATACCTCCATTTGCATCCATCTAGTTCCATGACAAGGGACACAAGGCAAGTTCATCTGGATCACACTTCATAGGAGGGGATTCTATTATTTCTATGCACATATTATTTACATTCTACATCTAGTTACTTACTTGCTACTCAAAAAGGGCGATTGGCACAAGATCAATCTAGGGCATGATTCCACACACGCACCTAGAACTACATTGGGTCTAAGATGTAATGTAGTGCTCAGTGATAAGTCCATCAATTTGGCAATTGAGGACAGTATTACCCCTTCATATACATATTTATTTTTTATGGTTTTAGTTCTTTTCTTGGGGTTTTGCAAGTGATTTATCCATTGAAGTTTTACGACAACATTTAGCGAAGTTCAGTGACATACGCACGACAAGAAGTAAACAAGTGCATACACCTAGCGACTATATCAGAACCATGTTCTGACCATTTTTTATGACCAATGCACCCAGAAATCAGACCAAATCACCCATGGGCATTCCTATCCCTCTCTAAGAGCACCTTTTCGGTCAAAATATTTAGCTATACAACTTTCCAGTCTTCAATGTGATGGGTTTTCATCTTTGTTTATCCAATCTCCACTGTGATAGTAACCTTTGTGAATCAGCTAAGGCTCTTCTAACCTTCTTTTCACATTAGGGTTTCATATTTTCTATCTTATTTTGCTAGGTTATTATTTCACTATTTTATTATTTATTTATTTACTGCAAACTTGCATTATATTAGGCATAATATTTCATATTTTACATAAAAAATTGCCACATCATACCAATGGTGGCGATTTGAACTAACTCGGTAGGGAGAGCCACCTCAATGTTATGGTGATCTATACAAAATCAACCTAACCAAGATACATGACTTAGAGAGATCGTTCTACTCCAATGGATATCACATTGTTAAAAGGGCAAGGAACATGACTAAATCCACATAGAAAAGGAGTGGTCAAATCCTTTTGAAAGGCTAAAGTGTGTGCTATTCCCACATATGTGGGATAATCCACACAAATATGGATAAGCGATGGAAGGTGGATTGGTTGAACACCCATTAAACATCCCATGTGGATAGCTAAATGGTTGCGACAATATAAAAGGGGTATGTGGTTGGGGAAGTTTGAAGCCCCAACCACTCATTTACTAAATGTAGCGCCCAATCGTTCTGTGGAAGGTGGGAAATTAATATAAAAGTGGTTGAGCTTATATTTAAAATGGATAAGGGTCTCTAATGCAAGGGGGGATGGATTGGAACCCTTGACCCATTGGGTAAAATTATAAGCCCGAACCATTACACTAAGCAAGTAAGACTAAATATAGCCTTAAGGATAATTATTTTATTCTCCAATTTCGGGTTTCCCAATCTATAAAAGGACCTCTCCACTCCTCATCTAGAACAAGATCCTCCCATTTTAAAAAAGATTCAAATTCTTAGAGAGGAGAATTATGAAGAAGGATTATTAAGGCTTATGTGTAGAAAAATTTAGAAGCCCTATATTATATTATTATAGGCCTTATTTTGAAAAAGTTATTTTTATTTTTTAATGTGCATGGTGAAAAATATAAGTCCTATTATTATAGGAAAATTGTAAGAGCTTGGGAGTATTATTATTTAAACTCATCAATTATTGAAAAGAAAAAATTGATGCCTTATTCTCATGCGGGTGCTTGGAGACACTATTTGAAGTCGAGGGACATGACAAAGCACTAGAGAAGCACTAAAGCTAAAATTCATATTACGTCAAGCTTATCACCAAGTTAGATTCTTGGATGCCTCATAGGAGATTTAAAAATATTATTGAGCTCATTAATAAGACATAAGATTAGATCATTGTTGGCATGACACAAAATCAGATCTTCGCTCTATGTATAGGTTTATTGAGGATGTATAATAAAGTGGTAGCTGATCATCGTCGACATGACACTAGATCAAATCTTTGCTCTGCATAGAGGTTGATTGAGTATTTGCAATAGGGTGGTACCTAATTATTTTCATCAATAACTAGAGACTTAGCACCATATAGAGGCAGAGACCATATAATAGCGTGAAATTTAACACTTGAAATTGTCTGACTTAGCATCGTGCAGACGTTAGTTTATCGTGCATCGGAGTGGAGGTCAACAAGAAAGTGTTAATCCAGAAATTTATTTGAGAGTATTGAGTTTTCCAAGAATAGTAGGTTCAGAGGACTGAATGGCACTAGGTTTAGCTCAATTCCTATTGTAGTAATGTAATTTTATTATGTACTTATATTCGGAACATTATAATGTACCGGTTCAACTAGTTTACCAACTTAGATATGTAGGCATTCTATCAAAATCCGTAATTAACCCTTGTGTAGTGTGGTTTTAATTCTTGCATTACTTCTTTAAATTTGATTATTTTGAAGTGAATCTACTAAAATAAATATTTACCTATAGGGTTTCATGGTCAAAGAATTTTTTTCCGATTTATGAATCAACAATTCACACCCTTTGTTTTATATTTACATATTTTTTGACATTCACGCACCTTTGGTACATTTATTATATTGTCATTACCTAATTCCGTACTCTAGTGTTATAGTTAACACTTATCTATTGAATACACAATTCATTAATTAACCTCACATTATCTATGTACTTCATGCTTTGTGCTTCATGATACATATTTTCTAGCATCTACTCTCATGCAACACATTCATTTATTAATGACACACTCTTATTCTATGGTTCATTTTTGACTGTTGAGGGAGAATTTATAAATGAACCTCATCACATACACATCCACTAGGGGGGAACACTGCATGTACCATCTTCACACCTTGCATATCACACCATCACACTCATACAACATTTGCATATCTTAGTTACATTTATTCTTGCTAGCTTATACTACTTACATCTTGCACTTTGCTTACTGTGTTAGACAGATACTCAGTATGTTGTTATCATTATTATCATATACACATGTATGTTCATTTGGTCTCTAGAAGTGAATGTAGATATCTTACAACTCTATACATGATGTATGATGCTCAACTGAATCCCTTGTCAGTCCCATCGAGGCTCTTGGGGGTATCTACCTTGACTACTCTCACACACTAAATGTTCTATTGGTGCATCCTTTACTACTTCCTCTTACTATCAATTACTTTTGGCCCATATATACACGCTTTGACATACTATTTATATTTCTAACATGCTAACAGGTGCTTCATGGGTAGAATTTTCCTTACATGACTACATAAAACCATGGTTATCTGATACATCTTGCTTGCTATTGTTTTTTATTGTTTACAGGTTATTCCCTATGTCTAGTGTGATCATTGTATGCTTTTGGACGATTCATTTCTGATTATCGTGTGACATTATGAGTGATGTCCCATGTATGAAACCAACCTCTCATGATCTATATTTTTCTCACACTTTTATGTTATAATGTCTTCTTTTACATGTTGGTTACTTTCACTATTAACACCTGTTACTATCATTTTTTCATTGCACGTGCCTTGGTTTCTACAATGTACATCCGCTACCCTCTGTAGGTATATCCGTTTCAGATATGCATATCAGATCAGGGTACTCTCATTTAGACCACATTCTCCTCTAAATGTCACATGAAAAAAAAACAAACGGGTATCTATTGGGTGAACAAATCACCCTTATAGCATCACAGATCTCCGGAACAACATAGTATAATACATCATTCACATAGTTTATAGTTACAGAACTAGTATAGAATCAGACTTAGACCAAAATCTTAGAGCCACTACACCTAATCCTGGATAGTAATAGTGAGAACTTTTTTCCCCCTAGGAGCTAACGTCCTAGGGCTAGAAACATTCATTTTCTTAGTACAACACAGTTCACAGTATTTTTTAGATCAGTTCTCCAATAAGAGGAACTAGTCTCAAGTTACAGAGCTCATTTAATCAGTTACATATTAGTTACAATCAGGACTAATCAGAACAAATTGAAATGTGTTATTTTTTTGGCACTTTAGGAAGAAATCATGGAAGGATTGAAGACCTAGACTTCTCTCCCAAACACTTTTATCTCGTGGCATAAGATCACCCAAAACACTCACATTTGGCATGATATCACCCAAAAAAATCACTCTTGGTGGGATATTTCCCAAAAAACTCACCCTCTGTAGCATTTCAGGACATATTTCTATCCTCTTACAGTCTTAAACATCAGGTGCACACTTTCCTTTATTACTAATTTTACATACTTATACATACTTTGTGTGGACAAAAAATCACTCAATTGGATACATTTCTAGGTCCTAAAAGCATAATAGCATTCATATGATTCCTAAGTAATAAAACTAGTGATTGAGAACTATATTTTGCCTCTTTTCTTTATCTTTTGTTTTCTATTTTGTCTTACACACCCTACAACACACTCAGGATTTTGTAGATTTATTTTTTATGGCTTTAAACACTAGTGCCTAGCCAGGATAGTAGGACTCAGGTGCTCCTATCCCCTTTGGGCACCCCTGACCATTTTCTACCTTACTCACTTTTTTAGGTGTCTTTTATCTTTTGGTCATATTTTTCACTTATGGGTCATCCTTCCAGTTGTCAATTAAAATATTCAAACAAGGAAATCATATAAATACATAGTTATGTGTTCAAAATAAAGTACCAAGCACTAAGAATTACTATCATCACCTAAGATTGCATCCAAAAGGTACCTAAATCACTCAAAAGAATCTATCTAACATCCATTCAAGGAAAAAGGGTTGCATAAAATCTGCATACACGTCATAGGAAGGGGACGCTCATTTTATTCCATCCACACATTCTACTACATTGCTACATCCTTTCTATAGCTTGTTATTAAGTGCAACTTGCACAAGGGCATCTTAGGGAACAATTTCTACACACACTCACCATAAATACATGGAGTCTTAGATGTAGTGTAGTGCTCAATCGTAAGTTCACTCTCAGGTGACCATTGGGTTAAATTTGATTCCCCATTCTACATTTTCCTATTTAGGTTTAATGTGGTTTGTGGGATTATGCAGGTGAACTCTTTTTTTATAGGTTATAGGTACCTTTAGCGATCCAAGTGTGAATATCAAGTGATTAACAGGGGACAAATATGACAATCTTGTGACACAACAAAAACTAGATCTGGAGATTTTATATATTCATGGGTGCTCAAATTTGGTTATCAATGCCCATGTGCTCCTATCCTGATGTGGGAACCCATATTTGGCCTTGTACATGATTTGTATAATTTAAAAAGATTAATAATGATATTTTTTACATCATGTTCATCACTTCTCCCTAAACATATCAGTTCAAGACTATGTGGAAATAAGCTAATTTCTTCTATCTTCCTCTCTTTCTTAGTGTTTCACATTTCGAATCTTAGTTTTCTTGTGTCACTTATGGGTCGGCCTTCCAGTTTTCAATAACAAAATTCAAACAAGTGAATCATATAAATACATAGTTATGTGTTCAAAATAAAGGATCAAGCACTAATCATTTCTATCATCACCTAAGCTTGCATCCAAAAGGCACCTAAAGTAATCAAAAGCATTCATCTAGCATCCATTCAAGGGAAAAGGGTTGCATCAACTCTACATACTTAACATAGGAAGGGAAAAATCATTATATTCCATCCACACATTCTACTACATTGATATATTCTAGATATAACTTGATATCAAGTGTAAATTACACAAGGGCATCCTAGGGCACAATTTCCACACACACTCAATAGAACTACATGGATTCTAAGATGTATTATAGTGCTTGCTTGTAAGTTTAATCTCGAGGTTACCGTCGGAGTCTGTCTGAATCCCCATTATCCATTTTCCTTTTTAGGTTTGATGTGGTTTGTGGGCTTGTGTAGGTGAAATATTTTCTTACAGGTTACAAGTTCCTTTGGTGATCTAAGTGTAAATATCAGGAGATCAATAAAAAATAACTATGACACTCTTACAACACAATAAAAACCAAATATGGAGCTTTTACACAGTCACAAGTGCCCTTGTCTTGTTATGGGCACCCTTGTCAAGCCTTGTTTTGTGAGTTACAAAATTTACAGATATTGATAATGACATTGTTTGCATATTATTCATCACTTATCCCTTCCCATATCAGTTCCAAACTGCATAGAAATCAGTGAATTTCTTCTATCTCCCTCTCTTTCTTAAGGTTTCACATTTTAAATCTTAGTTTTCTTATGTCATTTCTATATCCTAGCATTTATACATTATTTATTTTAGTAGTGATTCTATAATATTTAGATTTAATTCAAATTAAATTAATGCATTTGGTGAAATTGTCACTTGAATTCAACCTTCCCTCTAGGGTTTTCCTTTTATTCATGTCACCGTAGTGGTCGTTTTGTTTCCTTACAGTACATTGAGCTTCATCCCTCTATTCGTAAATATTCTAAGGAAATGGTTGAATCTGATAACCCCTTTGCTAACTCACATAATGTTCCTCTAGAAAACATTGAAACCATTGATAGTGAACAATCTTATGATGAGGACAATAATGTTGATCAAGAATAATTAGACAAGCTCAGTAATTTTATTTAAGCTTTGTGTTCCAATCATTTGCCTATTCCACATGTTCTCAATGTTTTACTTTCTACCAAACACTCTTGATATGTTACTTTTGCACCTCTTGGAGATTCTTCTTTGGCTTTTATGGCATCCACCCAACCCCTTAACATTCCTACTTCTATTCCTATTCCTACCACTCCTCTTCTCCATCCCAATGCTTCTAACACACAACCTATTTCCTCTTTCAGCACCCATGACCTAGCTTCTTTATATCATGACCTACAAGTTCAAATCTGTATGTTACAATAGGTTGCTTCACGCTCCTCTCCATTTCTTGATTACTCCTTACTTCTTCAAACTCCTTTTTACCCCTCCATTTTTACTTATTCACTTCCTCTAAAATTCATCACCCATAAGCTACCCACCTTTAATGGCTATGGTGACCCTCAAAATCATCTCATATTTTTTCATGTGGTATGCCTTGATTATATAGATGATCATACATTGTTAGTTAAAATATTTCCTAGGAGTCTTCAAGACTACACCATGTGTTTGTTCTATGATCCACCTATTCATTCAATAACTTATTTTATGCATCTAGCCAATGTTTTTCTATCTCACTTTTCAATCAATATCGGCACTAAGATCTCTTATGCGCAACTCTCTCAAATCAAACAAATATCTAACGAGCATCTTGCAGACTATGTGTTACGTTATAAGAATAACCTAGCTAAGATGGCCAATGTGTTTGTTTATTTTTAATTGTAAGATCATTTTGTTCAAATCCTCTTACCACCACTACAGGAGAGTGTTATCTTTGAGACCTCTCCTTCCTTTAATCAAAACACAAAATAAAGGACCAAACACTGAGCATTACTATCATCACCTAATCTTGCATCCAAAAGGCACCTAAAGAACTCAAAAGAATCCATTTAATGGACAAGGGTTGCATAAAATATGCATACACATCATAGGAAGGGAAAGTTCATTCTATTCCATCCACACATTCTACTACATTGCTACATTATATCTATATTCTGCTATCAAGTGCAACTTGCACAAGGGTATACTACGGCACAATTTCTACACACACTCACCAAAAATACATGGAGTCTAAGATGTAGTGTAGTGCTCAATTGTACATTCACTCTTAGGTAACCGTCGGGGTAAATTCAACTCCCCATTATGAATTTTCCTGTTTAGGTTTGATGTAGTTTGTGGGATTATATAGGTGAACTCTTTTTTTACAGGTTATAGGTACCTTCGGCAATCCAAGTGTGAATATTAGGTGATTAATAGGGAACGACTATGACACTCTTGTGATACAAAAAAAATAGATCCAGAGCTTTTGCATAGTCATGGGTGCCTAGATCTAGTCATCAATGCCCAGACACTCCTATCCTAACGTGGGCACCCATGTTCAGCCTTGTTCATGATTTGTATAATTTAAAGAGATTAATAACAACATTGTTTACATCATGTTCATCACTTCTCCCTGAATAGATTAGTTAAAGACTATGTGGAAATAAGCTAAGTTCTTTTATCTTCCTCTCTTACTTAGGGTTTAACATTTCAAATATTAGTTTTCTTGTGTCATTTTTATGTTCCAACATTTTTGAATTATTTATTTTAATAGTTACTCTGTAATATTTAGATTTAATTCAAATTAAATTAAATCACTTTTCTCACATTTTTCATATACATGAATTTGACTACTCTTACGCCTCTTCTTTTGTAGGTCCATCCTTAAAATGCAGCAAGGTGCATCTTACATCATCACAATACACATAGACTTCACCCATATAGTAACTTTCCTTTCCTAAGTCTCCACACATCACATTACAATCATTTCACACTCCTCTTGTCCAACTCTACACGTTATCGGCTACACACTTCTCTACAGGATCATAAAGCATGCACCTTCTACCTACTTTATGGTATTTAGTATTCACTCAACAACATAAAGTGGAGGAAAAATGTAGTCACAAAATCTATGCACTTGGGTACATTTTAGGTCTTAAAAGAATGCTAGTAATTACATGGTCCATATGTAAGAAAACTAGTAATTGACTATCCCCTTTAGCCTTTTTCTTTGTCTTTTTTACTTTTATTAGCTTCATACATCTTACACTCTTGTCAGCATTTGATTGTTATTTTTTCTATGGACTCAGACACTAGCACCCAGTTTGGACAATAGTGTTAAGCACTCCTATCCTCTTGGGTACTCGTGTCCCTCTTTAGCTATTCCTTACCCCTTTGGGCCTCTTTCACTTCTTAATTACTATTTATTACTTTGGGTCAGCCTTTTGGTTATTAATTACAAAATTTTAAAAAGGGAATCATATAAATACATAGTTATGCTTTCAAAATGAGGGGTAAAGCATTATCATTATCTACTATCACCTAAGCTTGCATCCAAAGACACGAGAGAATTTTAAATCATTCATCAAGTACATTAACTCAAGGGTCAAGGGTTGCATTCTTTTCCATATAGAGCATAGGAAGGGGAAGTTTATTTTATTATATCCACATATTCTTACATCTATTACATCCTAGATCTATCATGTTACATTGGTGTAACTTACATAAGGGCAACCTAAGGCATCATTACACACACAAGCACAAAGAACTACATGGAGTCTGAGATGTACTACAATGATTGATTGTAAGATCACTCTTTGGGTGATCGTTGGGGTTAGTCTGACTCCCTATTCTAGATTTTCTTTTTTTAGGTTTAATGTGGTCTAGGGACATTTGCAGGTGAATTTATTTCTTGCATGTTACAGGTACATTCGACGATCAAGGAGAGAAACTCTAGTGATAAGAAGCGACTAACAATGAACATCCTCATGCATAAAATAAACCATATTTAGACCATTTTCATATATGCTAGCACCCAGACACATTCACCAGTACTCGAGAACTCCTGTCTTGCACAGTTTCATGCCTCAAAACCTTCAACGATCCCTAATAACACTCTTCTCAACCTATTTCAGTCATTCACCTACCTAGATCACTTCCAAATTTTAAGAAATCAACTAATTCATTCTCTTTTTCTCTCTCTTGTTTAGAGTTTCAATATTATTGCATGTTTTTTTCTTATCTATTTACTATATTTTATTATTTGCACATCATTTATTATAGTAGTTACTTTGCAATAAGATTTAATTCCAAAACTATTAAATCACCTGGGGGTCACAAGGGGGGTAACTCCCCTTGAAGCCACATTTTATATGTATTTATTCATTGTAAAATCTAGACCATTCCTTATTAGGTCACAAATTTAATGGTATAGGTTGAATGTTTTTTCTTTGTTTCCCTAAAAATATTATGAGAAGTGGCTCATTGGTATTCCTATTTTAATTATAATCATGAGGAAAATTTGATAGAGAAAAGAGGAAGTTACAACAGATTTGATGTAGGGTGTATCCCTTCTTGTATTTTTATAGATGGAATAAAATAATGACTAGATGTTTTGTGGATGTAGCTTGGATTTGGGTGAACCACATTAAATATTGTCTCTAAGTTGTGTTCTTTTATTTTTTACACCTTTAATTTCATATTTGTAATATATTTTAAATTTTAGTTTCTACTATTATGATTATGTGGGACTATTCCACATAATTTATCCCTTATTTCCTAACACGGGAAAAGAAATGGCGTCCATGAGCAAGCCTCCTCTCTTGGTCTTCCATGTGACCTCTCTTAGTTCAGTAGGGTGTTAGCTTGGCTCCTCCATCTCACTTACCTTCACTCCATGGAAGCCACGTGTCTCAATATTTCTCCAAGGTGCCATTTGATGTCCCTTTATCCCTTTTTTCCCTTTTCACCATTAAAAATAAGATATGAACCTCATCAAGCTATCATTTAACCCGGGTTTGATCTATGGTCTGCAGGGTGATACAAAAGTGAATAAAACACATTTAAGCACCATATCTGCTCATTCCTTCTACACATTTCACCCATACTCCATCGTTTCTGTTGACATACCTTAAAATCATTATTTTATACCATATATTCTTCCCACATGTTTCCATAACATCCATTGCCATCAAAACCAAGTTTTACACATAACTCTTCATCCGAAAGTCAGATCTCCATGAGGTTTTACCAGTTATTTCCTCTCTTGAATGCCTTTGGGATAATTGTTCCAATAATTTCATCAATGTCTCATATTTTTCACAACATAAATCTTATATTATAATTATTTAACATTTATTTTTGTATTTCCAAGAGTTCCAATGGACAAAAATTGTGAAAATCTAAGTACGAGATCCCTGTGTGAAGTTGAACACAAATTGAGCTCATTGTTTTCACACATTTGTCACTTTGATGAAATTATTGTTATCACACTTTCTAACCTCCATTAATGTCTTCCTTTACACAAAAAAAAAAAAGGATAACAACATCCTTCTTCATCTCCTAAAGTTTTGGTAAGAAAAATCACTTGAAAATTAGAGCAAATGATCCTCGAAAAATCTAGTTTCATGCAAGCCAATTTTTGTGTAATGAAGTAGATGATTTTTAGGGATGTTAAGGGATTTTTTTCTTGTCATAATTATTTCCTCCTCAAATAATTTTTTTACTTTCATGAAGATTTGGCAATTAAAGGCTCCAAACCTTGGAGCGGAGGTTCCTCAAAAAATCTAGTTTCGTCTGGGACATTTCTTGCACATTGTGGTTGTTGATTCTTCAAGATATGGAGGACTATGTTTTTCTCATTATTCTTCCCCCTATGATGAAAAAATCATTTTATCACTCATTTTGAAGAATTAATAACCCAAAAATTGGAGCAGGAAATCTTGGAATAAAAACCCATAATTTCAAAATTATTTTTGTTGTAATCTGACACCTACAAAGTACTTACTAAAAATAACATGTGTTCATGGCGGGGTATGTCTAAAAATAAAAAATTGTTAAAAGAGATGAATTCTTAGAATATTTGGTCCCCGAATAGGGAAGAAACATCACGGACTGAAAACAGTGTGAAATTATTTAAAATAGTAGCTCCTAATCCCACCTACTAAAAATAGAAATTTGCAGGTTCTAGTGTAAAAAGTTATGGGTAGCTTTGTTTTCACTCATTTTGTTTATTTTTCCATCATCGCAAGGTTAAGATGATGTTTCATGGCTGAAATTAGAAATAAAACCCTCCTCTAACTCTCAAATCATCATTTTTGAGAGGTACAACTTGATATAAGAAGTTGAAATAACAAGAAAATATCATCGTAAGAAATACTTACAATCTTCTCAAGCTCACCAAAAATGCATGCCTTTTGATAGTGTTTATAAACACTTAATCAAGCCTTGGTGATGAAATAAGTATAATTTTAAGGGAAAAATAGGTTACTCTTCTTCAAGTTCCATTCAGATGTCAATCCTTCCATCTAGAGAAAGAAATCTGTTTCCATAAAGAGCAAATTGAACAATGTTGTACGCATGTTTTCCACCCATGTGAGATATTGGTCAAAGAAATGAATTTTGAAGTTAAAGAAGGTGTCATCATGTTCAAAGTTGAATTGGGAAAATCAAAAATCAATTCAAAGTGATATATTCAAGTTATTAAAGTATTCAAGCCTTCATATATCATGTTTTCAATGGGAAATATATGAGCAAGAAGGTATGTAGTGTATCCAAAAAGTACTATAGAGTTGAGAAAAGTAAAGAGGTGATATTCATGCTAAGCATCATATATTCAAGAATTAAAAATCACCTCAGCTACACTTGATGTCATTTACATAATAGTTTTCTTAAACAATCAATCAAACATCTGATAATATGGTGATTCGTCAAAGAAAGAAATATTGTAGCCAAGCCTCTTTTCAGTGCAACCAAGATCCATTGAGAAAGAGGCATATAATAAATAAATTGTATGATTCTTCTAAGGATTATTCCATTCAAATAATATTTTAGATCCATGAAAGACAATAAGGGAGGGCATATCCATCACCTCATTCCATTCTAATAGGCAGCACATGTGGCATCTCGGTTCAGTAGACAATTCAAATTACAAGAGCTCATTGTAGGAATCTCCCTCAGGGATCATGAATCATCAAATTCCCCATTGGAAAAATCTTTGTATTCGTCAAATTGGTCAACCCCCTTTTCTTCACCTCTTCTTCCCTCCTCCTTCCTTTCTCTTTCATGTTCTAATTCTCTGTTGGGAATGAAGTTTTCACTTTTTGTCTTATTTGTTTAAATGTGAACTATAGTAAAACATTGTAATGAGTTCCCTTTAATTAATAAAAAGGGACTCAATTTTATTTCCTAAGGAATATGAAAGGTCACAAGCTGTAACGGTAAGTGAAAATTCCTATGGGGGTAGATGAAGTGACAATTTGTAATTCTATAAATTGGAATGGTTTCCCCATTCTAAAGGGTTGGAAATTTTTATTTGAATGTATGTTTTTTATAGTATCACTCCTACATCAGAAATAAAATCTAAAATTCTTTTGTTTATTATTATATGTTCCTCTACTCTCTCTACTTTCCAATTATGTGAGTATTATGATAATGTACAACCAAGAAGGAAATTTTTGTCCTTGATTGATAGATTTGTAGAACTCTGTGTCTCTTGTTTATCGGTCTTGATAATGTATTACATTATTGTGTTATTATAATTGAATGTGGACCTGATCTGGTTATTATGTGTGAATTTCATAAGCCTACTCACAACAGTAACCCTTTCTCTCCTTATTTATCCAACTCCTATTTACCTATCTCCACTGTAAACTCCTCCCATGTACCTTGTAAAAGAATTTTCCATAGGTTTATTAGTGATCCCTAGCCTAACAACCACCCACAACTTTACATTAGTTTATATTCAATAATAAGATCCTCCCCATATCAAATAAGGAGGGGCTTAGCCTCGTGACTGTTGGCAGAAACCAACAATTTTTCCACATGATAAATTATTTTTCCAACACTAAATCACTCTTATCTCCCTATTGTACACACTTTATTTTGTTTTGCATGTTAGATCTTATTTATTATTTTTGTATTCATTTGATCTTATTCCTTTAATAGATTTTTATTTTTTGTAAAATCATTTGGTGAACCTGTTTATTGATTGAACCCTTCCTTTCCATAGGTTCCTTATAGTGATCACACCTTATTCTTACTCTTACTTATTCATAATAGATATCTCTATAACTTAGTTTTATAAAGCCCATTCTAAATGTGTACATGATTTACAACCTACTATGGATCATACCCTCATATACTTTGATACTTCCCCTATTTACGTTAACCATCGAGTATCCACTACTTTGGAAATCAACAATGAACATATTACTTTTACTCTGATTGATATTCCTTCCCAAGAAACTATTGATAATGCACGTCCATAGTATATTCAGGTTCATATTCATAATTTACTAGTCAAGCATGCCTTTATTGATAATGGGTCTTAACTTAATATATATAATATTTCTTTTCTACATCAGCTCGTATTTTCTACTACTGATCTAACTTCATCTACTCTATGTATTCATGGTTTTGAAAATACATCCAGGCCAGTATTAGGAAAAAATTATTTACCTATTACTATAGGACCATGCACTCATCATGTTCTATTATATGTTATACCTAATAATCTTAACTTTTATCTCATAATAGGTCATCCTTGATTCATTCTATGCATGCATTTCCTTCCACCCTACATGTCTGACTCAAATTTCTCCATGAGAGTATCATATATGATGTTTTGGTTGAGCCATCCCCCTTCACCTTTTTTGATATTGTTTAGCATGAGCATGCACCCACTCCTCAAAATCACTCTACCTCACCTATTATTGATTATGCAGCAAATGACATTGGTTATAAGTATTTGTTGCGACATGGTTTCTATCACTCAGGAATTAGCCGTAATGGACAAGGTGTCATTGAACTCATTTCTCTCCCTAAGCAACTTGATAGGGTCGGCATAGGATTCTCCCCTCAATCATTCAAGCCCCTTTCTTGGGGAGCCCATTTTATTCCCTCCAAAAACCTATTTGAGGTCTATACCACTTCACATTCACATGCACTCTAGTTAGTTAATCTGGACCTCATTGATGTTATTTCTTCTCCTAACTTGTTATACTTATATGAATATCACAATGACAAGGATATCCTAGAGTATATCGGAGCCTATGTTACCTTCTCCTCACATCTTTGTAACAGGAGATCCCCCCATTTTCTACATGTTGCCACATACTTTGGTGAGAGTGACCATAATAGTGTGCATAATGATGTTCATCATACCATACCCACTAAACCATATGTTGAGAACTGATCCACATTACTTAATGAAGAAACTACACCATATAACCTCGGAACTAATGATAATCCATGTATAGTTCTTTTAACTTCCTCCCTTACCAATATCGAGTGCAGTGATATTCAACATGTGTTACATGAATTTTCATATTTATTTACTTTGCACTAGCTATAGACATTCCTTTTTCACCCCTAGCTGACCTAAAACACATCAATCAAATTATCATTACCTATCTTAGTATCCCTATCCAAGGTATCATGAAATTTAGCTTTGTAAATCCTATTATACCCGCATAAAAATCAATTTACCCTCCCCTAAATATCAAAACAATTGAAACCCATTTTACCCTAGTTATCCTAACCCCCTAACCTCGTATAACTCAAATCCCTAACCTACCACCATTTCCTAACAATGTAATATCCCAGATGGAAATTGGTTTTAATCATTTTCCATTCTTCCTCTTGTTAGTTTTAACCTTTGCACTAAAATTGATGGTAATCCATGATCAGCAGAAATCATTGTGAACGTTGTTTGTTCTATTTAATCAACCTTTTTCTTCCTTCTCCAATTAATCACAACCTAAGTGTAAGGACAAAAATTTTCCCCTATAGATGACATCATCATAAGCCAAGATATCAACACCTTGTTTTCAAAGCTGTCACAACCTCCAGGGACTCTGTCAAATCATCGATCAATGGATTTATCACCTCCAAATGATTACCAAGGTTGGTACCACTTTCTTCATTATTTTATTAGCTTATTTTACACTAGTTATTGTTTATAGTTTTTCATTAATATCTTCATACATAGCCTTTTCAAGACTCTATTTCCAATTCAATCATTTAGATCACGTATAAAATATTATCAAAATCTACAGGGATTGTTGTCGACCCCCAATCCTTTTTTATTGGTCCTTTAGTCCCTAATTATTCCAGTTATCTTCCTAAATAATCCCAAACCTCATTTCCAGAACCCCATAAGCTTCTAGATTCCATATATCCCATCTTTGTGTTGACAATCTTCTCTATCTTTTATCAGTATCTATTTTATTAATTCTTTTATCATAACAAACATTTTCTACCTGATCACTGTCAGCCTTGATCATCGTCAATTGATGTCCTTAGCCCTTTATTTTATCTTTGGCCTCATAAACACAATTTAACATCAGTTTCTAAGTTTCAATGACTCCTAAACTCTTCATTGTATGTCCTTGTAACATCACTTTCCTCTTTATAGCCATTTTTTCTATTTCATTCATACTTTATCAAAAACAAACATTTCATCTTTGATCACCATTGATCCTTGTCATTTATAATCATTTTACCATATTCTACATTTTTATCAATTTGGTTTGATCTAACAAGTTTTTTGTAAGCATGTTTGTTCTGTAGATGACTGTTCTAGGTCCCTTTCACCCAATCACCATCATTTATGATCTTCTACTCATCTAGCAACCATTCATGTGGGAGCATTTCGATGTCCTCCACAATCTCACATTGTGCATCATTGCATTTACACCAAAATTTAAAGACATCAAAGAGAATTTTGAGATCCTCCACAAAATATGAGAAGAAATCAAGGATTTCTAGTATGATTACTTCAAATACTTTCAGCTAGCTACAACCCTAGCCTAGGCCACTTACAAAGTTGAACAAGGTCTTACTACTCCCCTTGAGTTTTATCCTTTTCATCATTTATCTTATTATCTTTATCAACACAACTTAATTGTATCATAACAATTTGACACCCTTTAAGGAAGTCCCTTTGGATTCTTGGGATTAACACTTTTTAAGTAACTCGTTATCATATTTATCTAATATCTTTTGTCTAGTTATCTTTGTTTGCAAATCTCTTCATACAGAGAAAGGAACATTTTCACATTTTCTAAATTCCTTCAACCTAACATTGCGACTGTTGGTGTAGGTATCGATAAACCCTACTCATTTGATTTTTAGGTACTTTATGCATCTGATAGCACTAAACTGGAAACTACCTTAAACATCCTAGAATGTCCCTTTTTCTTTTAGATTTCCTTTTCTTATTTCCATTTCTTTTTTTGTCTATTTAATCTAAATTTTCAGCTTAGAGTGTGTTGTTTTTATTTTTTTGTTGTGTTTCTTTCCTTCTATAGCCTTGAAGACTTCGAATGTCTTGTGACATCTTGAGTGGTTTCCTATATACTCAAAAAACTAGTCCCTATGTCTTTTGTCATGTTACTGCATGTTTTGCCTAGTTTTTATCGCACCATGTCATGTTTATTTGTGACTAACACTTTTCATTAGCCTTTCCCATTGGTTTGCATGTTGCATAGTTGTTACCATGTGCATTCCCTATTCCCCTTATAGGAATTATATTTTAGATGTGTACATCATTTTCATATTTTTGTGTTTGGACCACACTTACCTTAGTTCATCTCATGCACCCCAAAGAAGTAGGGATAATCATTGGGTGACTATTTCTCCCTCTCAGTAGTTCATATACCAAACACAAAATGATACACAACAAAATATGATCAAACATAATTTGATAACATGGTTCAGAATTAGACTTGGGCCAAAATTAGTGTAGGGATAGAAGTGCCCAAAGCATACATGAATGATGGGTACTAGTGTCCCATATGGGAAGTTCTTTCCTGGGGATAGAAATATGTATAGTATATGATAAACATTTTCTTAGTGACAAATTTCTCAAGAAATTCAGTATCAAGTACTTAGTTATAGGTTACTATCAAGAACAATAGGAACAAAATCAGTGAAAAGTTGCGTACATTGAGCAAGGGAACTAATAACTCTATTTTCTTGGGATAAAATAAGGCATATGTAGGACAGCTATATGCCTAGAACGATGTATCAATTTTTATTGGTTTTGTGACCATGTGCAGTGGCATTTATCCATGGGGAAGCATTAATACTTAGAAGGAAAATCCTATAGATCTCCCAATACTCTTCCCTCGGCAACAGGAAGCTCAAATCCTTAGTTTAGCGACAAGATGCTCAAATCCTTAGTTTGGTAGTAGGACACCTAAATCCTCAGTACTATTCTAACCATATCTAAGGTAGAAAACATACATGAACAATTATATCTCTTCACTCACATCATGTAGGTGTATTCTATCTTTGATTCACTTGTTTTTCAATACACATTTTTATTTTAACATTTACTAGGTTAAATTTCAATTTCATTTATTGTGAGCATTGACTACACTTATCTTCTTTTGCAAGTTTGACCTTACTCCAACAAAATGAAACACAAAAATGGAACAAGAAGAAATTTCAAGCATAAGATGCTCTGTTAAAGGAAATATCCAACGAAAAAACACATACATCATTTCTACATGCACAAGGTTACCCCTAATATCCTTATCCTCTTATAGGTTTCACAATACACATTATACAATCTCCATTCGGCACGATATCAAGTATAATCCTCATTCGGCATGCTATCAGTTACAACTCCCTTTGACTCTCCACAAGGTACACTCTTCCTCTCTATTTTATGCTACCAAATATTCATTCACCAACATAAAGTGGTGGCAAATGTAGACATGAAATAGCACACTCAATACATACATCATGCCTCTAAGTATGTTATTATATGCATGATTCTTAAGTGAGAAAGCTATACATTAACAACAATTATTTTGCTTTTACATTGATTTATACTTTTGATACTCTTATCATTTACCTTTTTGGAATGACAACTTTACTTATGAACATTGGAAAATGTGTGACCCAGCTCTGTATTTTATGTTTTATCCTCCGAGCATCCCGAAAAATACTACCCATTAGAGAAATGAGTGCTTAGGTGTTAGTATCCCATTTGGTTGTGTTAGCGAGAAAATTTGTCAAGTGGATAAAAATGTGGATTTTTTTCCAATGCTATGGGAATATAAGTCCCTCTACTTAACCGGTGTAGATGTCTGTATATGCATGCACGTGAAAAAGTGGATTTCTGTGGTGGCATTTCGACCGGGGATCCAACAGGGACACTCCATTGACCCTGCGGAAAAGCTTGCATGATACCTGCAAGAGAGGACCTTGTCTGAAAGTGGGAAAGGGAGTGAGAAAAGAGGTAGGGGAACTAATTTTTCATGTAGGAAATTAGATTCCTACACACACTAGTCAGAAGTGTCATCACATGCATTTAAGAGAAGAAACAACTTTGTAAGCATCATTAAGACCAAATGAAATTTGATGAAAACAAAGTATCAAGAAATCTCTTAGTCAAAGAAAGCTAGCAACTTCTTCTTGTATTAATTTCTCAAAAAAAAAAATTGTACATAGTGGAGAAATGGAGGAAATTGAGAAGGGGGGAAGTAGAAGAAAATGGCTATCTCCTTTGCTTTCTCTAGGTACAATGCACTCTTGAGTTTACAAGTTCAATTGCTAACCCTTTGAAATGGGAATGGCTGTTACAATTTATAGAATGAGAGGTGACTCCTCGTCTTCCTCATGACCTTTCAAATACCTTAATATGACTTAATATTATTCATATTCCACTTTAAATATTTAAGTCCCTTTTATAATAGTCAAGGTGACTTAAAGTTACATTATATTTCTAAAGTCACTTAAGTCATATTAAAAAGTGCAAACCCTCAATGCAAAATTAGAACATTGAAGTGAGAGAGTGTTGTATGAGAAGAGAAGAGGAGGGAGAAAGAAGAGGAAGAAGAAGAGGAGATGTCCTCCCAAATGAAGTCTGATGATCCTCGCTGATGGAAATCTCTGATGCAACAAAGTTATGAATGTCCCATTGTGCCAAAGCTGCTCTTTGAGTGTGGCTTACTATTTTTAGTAAATGCCTAGATGGGGGACTTACTATTTTTAGTAAGTGGTAATTTTCACTATTTTCTGCTCCGGATAATCATTCTGACCTTTTGGAGATCTTCAGTGCACACTGCTCTTTCCATAGCCTCTTTTGATGAAGACTTACCAAAAATAGCAAGCATGTGTAGGAAAACTTACTATTTTTAGAAAGGGTGTTTCCAGTACTTGATTTACAATGGAACATACTTTTTTGGACTCTTCTTGTCATTATGATCACACCCTTCTAATTTCACATAGTTTTGCCCACTAGAATGCCTGGAAATAAATTTTGAAATTTTGACCTGCCAGTGGCTTCGGGCACGGAGCTGCCATGGTGGCCATTAATGGAGCTTGAAATTTGTAGGTCTGGTTTTTGTCTCCATTTGCAATGAAAACAAATCCATTGTGATATTTTTTTTTATTTGGAGCTCGTGTGCAAGTTTTAAGCTCATTTCCATTTCCGGAATGACAAGAAATCTGACGAATGTGAGTCGATGCATGAAGAGAGGATTTTGTTGGAGAAAATTATTCTAGGCATATCATTTGACCTCTTGTTTGTTGCATCTTGATCACCTTGAAAAATGAGGAAATTTGCAAATACGGCATCTCCATCTGACTTGTATCTTGTGAGATATGAAGATTTTTCGATCGGGTGACTTCATGGTTATCTGGCAAAAAACCTTCATTTTCTTCCCATTCTTCATTATTTCACTCCATTTTCTCTAAGGCCTGCATATTGCTATGTATTCATGGTTGGAGACTTTATGTGGCCATGGTACAGCTGGTTTAGAGCAACAATGGTGGACCGGGTGTCTGGACAAACATGCACGGAGCCATGGCAAGGTATGAAGCTGTGAAGGAGAAATGAGGGGAAAGAAATGGCTAAGTGCCAGATTTCAATAATCAAAACTTACAGATGGAGGGGATGGGAAAAAATTTATGTCCCTGATGTCCCTAACCTTAGGGATGTGAGGGACATCAATTTCCATGGTGGTCAAGGTGATGCCATGTGTCCTCGATCCGACGGTAGGGGATTTACTTAAAAAATGCACCTAGGGGCTGAAAGTCGGTCACGTGGGTGTCCAAATGACTCCCTATAGGGGCTAGGTTCATTTTTCCTTATATTATGTTCCCCACCTCAGGTACATAAGGGACATCAGATTCCACGGTGGTCCTGGAGGTGACACGTGGCGCCCAATCCGACGGTAAGGAATGAACGCTCCAAAATGCACCTAGGGGCTAAAAGTCGGTCACGTGGGTGTCTAAATGACTCCCCATAGGGTCTGGGTGTTTTTTTTCCATGTCTTATGTCCCCCACCTCAAGGACATAAGGTATATTAGTTTCCACGGTGGTCTTGGAGCTAACACGTGGCACCCGATCAAACGGCAAGGAATGGATGCTCCAAAAATGCACCTGGGGGCTGAACTGTCAAGTCTGGAGGTCATATGAGGGTCCCAGAGGTCACATGGGGGCTGGGAAAATTTTTCAAGGACTGATGTACCTGACCTTAGGGACATCATCGGGACATGAAATCACACCAAGCTCTTGGTGTTGACACGTGTCCTCTTGAAAAATGACTAAGTCTTGAACTGCCTTTGAGAGGGTAACTTGGAACGAAGATAACTTGAGCTCCCAATGGAATTTCTTGGTGAAATTTTATATGATCCTGACTTTAAATGGCATTTTGAATCCAATGGTGGGAGTATCATGTCTTTATTCATTCATATGATCCCTGAAAAAATTGGGTTTGTGATTTGATACTCCACTTGTACTTGATAAAAACTACTTGTCAATCCTATACACCAAGGTTTTGTGAAAAATATTATTTCACCATAATGTAGGTATTGGAAATCATCTTTCCAAGGATGTTTTTTTACTTCTAACTCCATTCAGAGCTCCCAGAATCTTCTTCTGAATCCTGACAATTATTTTAGGCCTATGTACTACCTAGGCTTATGAACCCTATTTTCACTCAGACTACTCCAAATCTTTAAAAACTTCCCTAAACCTTCCAAAATTATTTCCATGATGTTCTAAGGTCTTAAATTCACCTCCATGTTGAATTTTACCCTTCTTTTCTACTCCAGGGTGGTTGGTCCAGTCCTGGGAAGGCCAGTGACAAGCCCTTCCCAATACTGCCAAAAGATAGTATCTTTTTGGAACTCCCTAAAATCACCTAGGGGGGTGAGATTAAATTATTCAAGAGGTCATTTGGACTGATTGGATAGAATTGGCGTGTCTTGGAATGATGGGACTTGAAAAATTAACATTGTGGTATTGTTTTCATGCTTGGAAATTGTCAATTTCCCTGTTGCACATTTGCACGACAACAGCTGGCTCTAGCTTGGGGACATGACATGGACTGAGAATAGTGAAGACATGACATGGGAATCCAGAATCTCAATTTTAGACCATATATTTTTTTGACCAGTGCCTTATCCATTGGGCCCTGCAGAAGTCATGTATAACTTATAAAGAGAAAGAGAGAAGGAAACACACACACACACAAAATGAAAAAAAGACACAAACAACAGGAAGGAAACACACCTAGAAATCACCTATGATACAAGGTGGGGGACAACCCAATTTCATTGAAGCATTTTTATTTCCTCAAGAGTTACCCCTGAGTGGGCAACACTAAGTGATGATGTTCTGTGAAGCCCTTGATGGGTTCTAGAAATTAGCCTCCCCTCCTTAGTTACTTATGAAAGCCATGTGCTTTCACAATTGTCTGTGTACTTGGTAGGAGTGATTCCATGTGAGATTCTTGATGCTTAATTTCTTTCTTGGAAATTCCACTGCCTTCATGTTATTTGAAGTCGGTTTTTATATTGGCAGTTGCCTTCCATGTTTATCCATATATTTGATTCTCTATCGAGCATCTCATCTCTGCCCCAAAACTTATTTTTTCCATGTTCCAAAAAAATTTCTTCAATGCAAATTAGCTCAATGTTTTCCCTGTTATCTTCTTCCATGGTGGAGGTGTTGTCTTCAAAAATGGATATGTCTGAAGGAGATATACAAAATTTTATTCTTTTGCACTCATGAACTTCTTCACACAATGTGGAAGAAAAATGCATGTTTTCATGTTTATTCTCGTCAACCAAAGTATTAGAGAAGCCATCAAGCTTATCCAACTACTCCATTTCAACATTAAAAATTGGTGCACCAAAATAGGAAGCACAAATTAACTCATACTTTTCTTATATCTCCATGGCCTCGGGTCAAGAGTTCAAGACCGAGTTGAGGATCCTCAGTTTCTTCTACGGCCTTCAAGATGTTTTGTATGGATAGTTCTTCTAAAATTTCCATAGACTCTTTTTTATCTTTATTGGAGGAATCTTCTTGTTGTGCCTCTAGGAGATGGTTAAAAAATTGATCCATATGGGCCCATGATTCATATTAAACATTCACATTCACCTATTTCATGATTTACGTTGCCGAAGATTCACTTTCTTGCATACACTGGCATACTTGATTCATGGCACCTACTGACAAGGAGAAGATGTCCAAGCTTCAAGGGAATGGCGCTCCTTCAAGCTCGAAATCCATATCATCTTCTCCTTGGTAAGGAGTAGAGAACTGTGTTGGGGCGGCAGTATGAGAAGAATTTTCAGCTACATCTTGATCATCCATTATTAAATCCTCTTGCTCAGGTGAAATATGAAAGGCTATGTTTTCACCATGATGATGATTCTGCTCCTCGAGTGAGTAGAGGTTGTGTTTAAATTTCTCATTCTCCTTGGATTTGAAAATAGAGTGGGCTTCTTCCATTTGATCATCCATGATTACATCGGGGGAGAGAGTTTGATTCTTTGACTTCCTTCATTTCTTCATGCAACATTTTTAGGTCACTTGAAGGAATATGAAGGAGGATTATCTATGACCATCTTGAATTCATCATTTTTGGGCCATGATGTCAGTTGAGTTTCTTTCACTTCTTTACATCTCTCCATTTCATCATCAATTGAAAGATAAAAACTTGAAAAGAGATCATCCATGCTTACTTTGAATTGACCATCTTCTTCATCATTGGTGGAGTCTTCAGAGAGCATTGGATCATCCATTATGCAACAAGGATATTCCTTTACTGAATATATTATTCCCCCCATGGGCTGTGACTTGAGCCAAATGGAATTGCTGAATGGTGATTCTATCTTTGTCTCTTCTACTTTTTTCTCCATGACGTTGCTTTGGATTTCATTGGGAGATTCCATGACAAGATCTTCTTCAGAAGCATCCAAGAATCTTTTGGGAATGAAAACCTCATAGTACGGGCAGCAATCTGAGTCTTCTTCCATAGGGTGCATCTCATCTTCTTCCTCCATTTGATGCGGAGGTTCAAAATGTTCATATCTTCTCTGTAGAGCTAAAGCATACCTCCAAATTTCATTAAAGACTTCGGGTTTAGAATTTCCTTTTATTATGCTCTCAAGTATTTCCACATATTCTCTTTTCAACATGTTCATTTCTTCATCACCATATGTAATGAATTCATCTAGAGAATGGTGGAAGAAGGACAACGTTCTCAATTTTGTAGTGAGTTGTGCGAGATTGTAAAAATCTTCTTCAGTGGATCTTGCACCATCTTGTCTTTCGTCATCTTCTTGAAATGCTGATTTTATCTTCATCGGAAGGCTCAAGGATAGTATTTTCTTTAGCGGAATTCAAGAACCTTTCGGGTATGAAAACCCTATGGTACGAATGATCTTCAGGGTCTTCCTCTATAGGATTATTCTCCTCTTCTTCTTTCTCGCTATGGGTTGCTTCAAGTTCCTCATTCATCTCTTGCAAGAATTTGGCATATTCTCGAGCTTCACACATTATCTTATGTCTCCTTTGAATCCATTCTTCTTCATCGATGATAGGTTGTTTCTTCTTTCCTTTGTCAACACTAGTTAGGAACCATGGCTGATCCACGATCTTCTTTTCTGGGAAGACATCTTCTTCTTCTTCTTCACTGTCACTCATTGGTACTTCACTCCAATCTGGAAATTTCTTCATGATGTGGGAAACGAACATGACAGGGGTTCATTCCTTGATGGATTCACCTTCAAAAAATGATTTTCCTTCAAAATCTGATTTATTTTATTTTTAGACCTTGTGGTCATATATTGGGTGCAGATGCTGCTAAATCTACCCCACAGTGGGCTGCCAAAAAATTTTGGTGAAAAATTTTCGGGTGGACAAACTTGTGTATTTCTTGCCAATGCTCTAGGAATCTAAGTCCCTCTACTTAACCGATTGCACCTAATGTATATGCATGCACATGAAAAGGTGGATTTCTGTGGTGGCCTTTTGACCTGGGGATCCAACAGGGACACTCCACTGACCCTGGGGCAAAGCTTACAGATACATGCAAGAGAGGACCTTGTCTGAAAACTGGGAAAGGGAGTGAGAAAAGAGGTAGGGGAACTAATGTTGCAGGTAGGAAATCAGATTCCTACACACACTAGTCAGAAGTATCATCACATGCATTTAAGAGAAGAAACAACTTTGTAAGCATCATTAAGACCAAATGAAATTTGATGAACACAAAGTATCAAGAAATATCTTAGTCAAAGAAAGCTATAAATTCCTCCTTCTTGTATATTAATTTCTCAAACAAAAGTTGTACATAGTGGAGAAATGGAGGAAATTGAGAATGGGGGGAAAGTAGAAGAAAATGGCTATCTCCTTTGCTTTCTCTAGGTACAATGCACTCTTGAGTTTACAAAATCAATTGCCAACCCTTTGAAATGGGAATGGCTGTTACAATTTATAGAAGGACAGGTGACTTATCATCTTCACTCATGACCTTTCAAATACCTTAATATGACTTAAGACTCTTCATATTCCACTTTAAATATTTAAGTCCCTTTTATAATATCAAGGTGACTTAAAGTTACATTATGATTTCTAAAGTCACTTAAGTCATATTAAAAAGTGCAAACCCCAATGCAAAATTAGAATATTGGAAAGTGAGAGAAATGTTGGGGGGAAGAGGAGGGAGAAAGAGAGAGAGAAGAAGAAGAGGAGATGTCGTTCCCAGATGAAGTTTGTTGATCCTCACTAATGGAAAGCTCTGATGCGGAAAAGTTCTGAATGTCCCATTGTGCCAAAGCTGCTCTTTGAGTGTGGATTACTATTTTTAGTAAATTCCCAGATGGGGGACTTACTATTTTTAGTAAGTGGTCATTTTCACTATTTTCTACTCCGGATAATCATTCTGACCTTTTGGAGATCTTCAGTGCACACTGCTCTTTCCATAGCCACTTTTGATGAAGACTTACCAAAAATAGCAAGCATGTGTAGGAAAACTTACTATTTTTAGAAAGGGTGTTTCCAGTACTCAATTTGCAATGGAACATATTTTTTTGGACTCTTCTTGTCGTTACTGATCACACCCTTCGAATTTCACATAGTTTTACCCACTAGAATGCCTGGAAATAAATTTTGAAATTTTGACCTGGCAGTGGCTTCGGGCGTAGAGCTGCCATGGCGGCCATTAATGGAGCTTGAAATTTGCAGGTCTTTTTTTTGTCTCCATTTGCAATGAAAACAACTCCATTGCATGATATGTTTTTTATTTGGAGCTTGTGTGCAAGTTTTTAGCTCATTTCCATTGCCGGAATGACGGGAAATCTGACGAATGTGAGTCGGTGCACGAAGAGAGGATTTTGTTGGAGAAAATTATTATAGGAATCATTTGACCTCTTTTTTATTGCATCTTTATCACCTTGAAAAATGAGGAATTCTGTAAAAATATGGCATCTCCATCTTGACTTGTATCTTGTGAGATATGAAGATTTTTCGATCGGGTGACTTCATGGTTATCTGGCAAAAAACCTTCATTTTCTCTCCCGTTCTTCATCATTTCACTCCATTTTTCTCTAAGGCCTACATATTTCTATGTATTCATGGTGTTGAGATACTTTATGTGGCCATGGTGGAGCTGGTTTGGAGTGACAATGGTGGACCGGGTTTCTGGACAAACATGCATGGAACCATGGCAAGGTATGAAGTTGTGAAGGAGAAATGTGGGGAAAGAAATGGCTAAGTGCTGGATTTGAATACTTCAAAACTTGTAGATGGAGGGGTTGGGAAAAAATTTATGTCCCTGACCTCAGGCATGTGAGGGACATTAATTGCCACAGTGGTCAAGGTGATGCCATGTGTCCTCGATCCGACGGTAGGGGATTTGTTTGAAAAATGCACCTGGGGGCTGAAATTCGGTCATGTGGGTGTCCAAATGACTCCCCATAGGGGCTGGGTGCATTTTTCCATGTCTTGTTTCCCCCACCTTAGGTACATAAGGGACATCAATTTCCACGGTGGTGCTGGAGGTGACACGCGGTGCCCGATCCGACAGCAGGGAATGAATGCTCCAAAAATGCACCTGGGGGCTGAAAGTTCGGTCATGTGGGTGTCCAAATGACTCCCCATATGGGGATGGGTGAATTTTTCCATGTCTTATGTCCCCCACCTCAATTACATAAGGGACATCAGTTTCCACGGTGGTCCTAGAGCTGACACGTGGCGCCTAATCCAACGGCAGGGAATGGATGCTCCAAAAATGCACCTGGGGGCTGAACTGTCAAGTCTGGAGGTCATATGAGGGTCCCAGAGGTCACATGGGGGCTGGGTGTATTTTTCAAGGGCTGATGTACCTGACCTCAGGGACGTTGGGGACATGAAATCCCACCAGGCTCCTGGTGCTAACACGTGTCCTCTCAAAAAATGACTAAGTCCTGAACTACCTTTGAGAGGGTAACTTGGAATGAAGATAACTTGAGCTCCCAATGGAATTTTCTTGGTGAAATATTATATGATCCTGACTATAAATATAATTTTTAATCCAATGGGGGTATTATTGTTTCTCTATTCATTCATCTGAGTCCCTTAAAAATTGGGTTTTTGATTTGAGACTCCACTTGTACCTGATAAAAATTGTCTACCAATCCTATGCACCAAGGTGTTGTGAAAAATATTATTTCACCATAATGTAGGTATTGGAATCATATTTCTAGTGATTTTTTGTTTTACTTCTAACTCCATCTAGAGCTCCCAGAATCTTCTTCTGAAGCTTGGTAGTTGTTTTAGGCCTATGTACTGCCTAGGCTTGTGAACCTTGTTTTCACTCAGACTGCTCCAAATATTTCAAAACTTCCGTAAACCCTCCAAAATTATTTCCATGATGTTTTAAGGTATGTAATTCACCTCCATGTTGAATTTTACCCTTCCATTCTTCTCCAGGGTGGTTGGTCCAATCTTGGGAAGACCAGTGATAGCCCTTCCCAATACCGCTAAAAGATAGTATCTTTTTGGCACTCCCTAAAATCACCTAGTGGATGAGATTACATTATTCAGGAGGTCATTTGGAATGATTAGATAGACCTAGGGTGTCTTGGAATGATGGGACTTGAAAAAATTAACACTGGGGTATCGTTGTCATGCTTAGAAATTGTCAATTTCCCTATTGCACATTTACACGACAATAAGTTGCTTCTGTATTTTTCCCTCATTTTCTCAAATTTGAAATACCATGTTATTTTTTATCCTTTCTAAAACCTCTTTTATCACTTTGGGTCAGAATTTTTAGTTGTTAATGATAAAATTCAAATAAGGGAATCATATATATACATGACTTACTCACTATTATTAGGGGGGACAACTTGGCCTATTACTTATTATCTACTACTTGGGAAAGGAGCAACATTTAAAGACTGCATTTGGGCTGTAATATTCACTGCATAAGAGGGGATATTTATTAATTCCATCTCACACATTAATCTTAGGGGGGAAAGTAGTTATAGCCCACTATATTGGTACGAGTAAAATAAGGGAAACCTATCTTCAAGGGACACAATTCAATCACACACATACACACACTAGAACTATATAGAGTCTGAAATGTAGTGTAGAACTCGATAACAATCACATTAGGGTGACTGTTAAGGTTAGACTGACTCAATCATATGCATTATTTATTCCATCTAATGTTTTCTTGAGCCTTGTGCATGTAGTTAGGGTTTTTTTTATGTTTAGGTGCAATAATGAAACCCTACAAAAAAGTGGATTTGAAAAAGAGTGAAAGGAAGGATACAAGTTTAGACCCTAAAAAGATCAAAAGTAAAGTTTTTGTTAATACATTAGTGCCTAGTTAAGACACCGGTACCTAGGTGGTCCTTTCCTCATCTGGGTGGTCCTGTTTGAAGGAGTTTCAGATCCCAGTTTCTTAGATGATGCTTACTCATTCTAGATCCAACATGTTCCACTCAATTTATAGCCTAGAATCGAACCAGATATTTGAATGCATGATAATTTACCCTTATCTCCCTATTGTACACACTTGTGTGTCTTTTACATGTTATGTATTGCTTATTATTGTTTTGTTTATTTGATCTCAATATTTTAATAAATATTTATTTTATGTTAAATTGGTGAAGTTCTGATAAATTTTTGAGTTCAAATATCTTTTGGTCAATGACCATACAACCCTTTTCCTAAATGATACAGGTTCAACCTAGATCTTGCAAATCTTGTATGGTCCTAAACCTACAATTTTTCTAATTCCATGAACTTCTATGCATAATCGAGAGTCCCATATTTTTTTGTTTCAAAAATTAGAACATCCAGATCATTCCATAATCTTCCTAAACAAGCTAAGTCTCTCTCTTATATTATATTTTAAATAATTTACTCATCATATATCAACTGTTTAGTTCATTTCAAGTTAGAATGAATTGTTCTAGCCCTATATAATTGATGTTAGTAGCTAATTAGATCCTAATAGCCTAGTTATTTCTAATCCTTACACCTTCATAGAAATCTAATAAGGGTGTAAACATTTATTGAACTTGACTATTGAATAAAACTTATTGCTCTAACCTTTATGGTTATAAGAAAAATGTGGTGTTAGTGTGAACCTTACAAACTAGGATATAAACTGATTTAAATCCTAAAACTAACACAACTATCTACCTACCTCAAATTGAGATGGATAGAAAGAGGGAAAAGAACATATATATTCACTTACCTACAGGTGAAAAATCCTCCTTCTTTGATATCTTGGATGTGCTCAAAGATGGAATGTTGATGGTTCTTATATTACTTCAAAATTTGGAGACACTTGGGCAACATGTCCCCCTTTGCTTGCATTATATGATTACTTGATCAAAATGATGATGGGTTGAGTAGATGATGATAGAATAGACTGATTGAATGATTGAGTGCATAAAATAGCAGAGGTTGGCTATGGATTCTTAATATGTTCCAAGTTATCTCTCATTGAGGATGAGAGTTTGATTTATATTTTGTGGGTGGAGGATTCAATAACTTAGATGAAGCCATGTTGGAATTGGATCAAGGGTGGAGAATGTATGTGAAGAATAGAGTATTATAGAGTGGAAGGCTCTAGAATTTTTAATTCAAAATTCATGGAGGGAAAAATATTCCATTGAATTAAAAATTCAATGGAAGGAGAGAGTTAGAGAGGATTCTAAAAATAAAAGCCTCTAGATTTAGAGGTGTGAGGATGTGATTAGGATTAGAATTAGATAGAGTTAATAAATGATGACTCGCGGTGAGATTACCTGGAAAGGCTAGGTGTAGGGATGTGTAGGGTAGGTGGTAGGTGAGATGTAGGATTATTAAATTCCTAGAAAATGTTAATGAAGGATTATGATAGGACAATAGGATATAATAAACTATTGATGATGCAAATAGGATATTGGATGAGTTAAATTTATTAATGATGAGATATTGGGATATTTTATAAATGATTAAAGGGAAAATATGATAAAATGGAATATTATAGAAATGATAAAGGGTAAATGTGATAAAGGGTTTAATAATAATTAATCTCATGATTAATTATTATATGGATAGATGATGTTATGGGGAAAATTAATTGTGATTAAGCATGTCGGCATTTTAGATGTCTACATTTTTCCCCTCTTTGAATTTTTATTGCAAAGAAATGATAGTTAGAAGAAAATAAAAATAATATGTTAGGATGGTGATATGATGGCCCCTCAAGGGGTAAGATGTGGAGGAATCATTTGGGTAACCTCTCAAAAATAGGAGAGCCCTAAGTTAGTATATGAGAAAGGATTAGAGGTTGAGAAGATTGAGGATTAGGAGATTAGAGGAGATGATAATATTAGAGGATGAGGAGATTATATGATTAGAGGATTAGGAGAGAGGATTAGATAAGATTAGAAGATAAAATATTAGAGGATTAGGAGAAAGGATTAGAGGAATAGGATATTAGAAGATTATGAGATATTGGAATTGGGAGTAGAGGATGCCCCAGTTAATGATGTATGACAATGGTGAATATTTAGGATGTTGGATTAGAATATGCTCCATTCAAGGGGTTAGATGTTAAGGATTTTGGATTTAAGGATTAGAGGATTGAGTTTGTTTGGATGAAACAATTAGGATTGGTTTGTAGATCTAAGATGCACCAATCAGGGGGGTGAGTATTTTGGATGTTGGATGTGAGCTGATAAGATTTGGATGTGGATATTGATTGATTAATAAATGATTCATTAGATAGGAGGATGAGGAGGTTGAATAGCTAGCTAGATGATGATGATAAGGCTAAAATATGGTGATAGAATGGGGTGTGCTACGATAAAGTTCCCACTTTTATAATCATTAGCAGTTGTGATGGATGTGGCATAGAGAAAAATGCATCAAGGTATAAATACCATGATGATTGAATTTTCAAATGCCCTTGTCCTCATATCATTGGACAGATTAATATAATAAATATGGTCCTCATATCATTGGAAAGATTATTATAAAAAATATGCTCCTTCTATCATTGAATTGTGCACAATAAACATAAACAAAAGTGGCCTCATATCATCGACCAAAATGTAAAGTCAGAAAAGCACACAAACACACATAAACAAAAACACACACATTACATTTTTGTATTGTTTTGAATGTTTTGATTGTTAGATGTTGGATTTTGGATATTTATATTTTTGGATTTTTATATTTTTATATTTTTTGATTGTTATATGTTGGATTTTGGATGTTTAGATTTTTGGATGTTTTAATTTTTAGATGTTTTTTTTAGATTTTTAAATTTTGGATGTTTAGATTTTTCTATGTTTGATGTTAATATTTTGGATTTTGCGGATGATGTATTGTTTTATATTGAATGTTTAGATTCATAATGGGATATGTGATGGAGGATAGGAAGGGATGTAAAGTGGGATGTGACTTTCTCCTATAAGTCCGGAAGTGTGGTTGGTAGGATGAAAGGAAAGGATTGAAGGAAATTAGATAGGTTGGATATGATAGGGATTGGTTGATAGGTTAGGATTAGATGGGATGTGGGATGGGAGATAGATATGATGATGGGTGTGGTCTAGGATAAAATGGGGGATATAGAATATTATAAGATATACCTCCAAGTATAGGGGGGATGGGTTGAGGGATAGATGTGGTGCACCCCTAAGTGTAAAGTGGGGTGGTGTGGATGGATGGATGGGTTTGATTTTCCCCAAGGTGTATGGCAGGATAATAAGTGAGGGGTACATGAAATGTATGATGCCCCCAATGTATGGTAGTAAGGCTTCCCCCAGTCATGATGATGAAATTTAAAAAGGGACATGAGGAGGTTTGGATGAAAAGGAAAGGGTTTTCGAATTCCCACGGATGTTTGATCTAAGGGAAATGGGATGAGGATTTGATAGATGGAAGGATAATGACATTAGTGATGAACCAAAGATGAGCCTATCGGCACATGTTGTAAGTGTTGTACTAAAAAAAAGTGTGACCAAAGTCTAAAAAATACCTAGAAACATATAATCCTTATGTCTCTGTGAGATCAAAGTGTGTGTGATTGTGATGGTTAATTACCGCTTGAAGTGAAGAATGAATGGGAAGTATGTGAAGACAAACTATCCATTATATAGGGAATGATTAAGTAAAGTAGGATGATGGAAGGTGAACATAGGGTTAAGTTGTGCATTTCTCCACTAACAGTCAGGCATCCATATCCCCAAAGGAGATACATCTGATTCTTGTCACAACATTACTCTATTGCCAACTAGGCATCCATAGTGCCGATAGAGTTTCTGAAAACACCCCTAGAGAGAGTATTAAGGTGGATTTTTGTTGGATATTTTTTTACTATGATATGATTTTTTCTTTTTTTATATATTTGGATTTTCTTTTGCACAAATAGCTTCCACTCTGTTGAGAATTCTCCAGGGGTTAATAATCACCAGTGGATTGATGGGGGGATGGAAATGAGTGTAGTGATGACATTGGCTAGAGTGTAAAAATATGCACCTAAGGGTCTTCACCACAATTTCATTAAATTTGTTAAAGTGTGGGGATCTCTAGGAGGATAATGGTGTTGGAATGTTGGAGGTAATGAGAGACCAAGGTCACACAATTGTAGTAGGTAATAATGGCTTGCAACATGTGTGATCAAGTTGATCAAGTGTTCAAATGAATAGATTAGAATAGGATATGAATGGATAAGATTCGATTAGATGCAAGGGTATTTGGATATTGGATGGAAGGAGGATGGGTGGGAAGGAAAGAACATCCGTGCGCAAGTGACAAATTATGTGTTCAATTCATTTTTAGGTGTTTGGTATTTGTAGGGGAATTATATGATTTTTGAATGGGTTGAGTGGTAGGGATGGTAGGATCAGCAAGAGGAGTGGTAGAAATGGGATGCAATGGAGTATTGGGAGGGATGTTGTTAGTGTTAGGTTTATACCCTAAGCCTAAACAACTTGGATTTTTATGAAGGGAGATGGATTCATGAATTCCTTGTTCATGGATGCCTAATCCTTTTCCTTAATTTTTCATATCTACAAACATATTTTTTGATATAGGATATGAAATGGATGGGGGAGATGATGCCATATAGTCAGCATAATACTGGGGGTTGTAATTTTATCATCCGCTAAGAGACCAGACTTAACAAATGATGTGAGATGAGATTGTAATTGGTTTTTTGTAAGGGAAGGATGTTTGGATGTACGATGAGATTTGGATGGATGACGATTTTGGGATTTCGATTGGGATTTGGATGGTGGAAGATAGCTAGGGAGAGGACTAGGATGGAAAGGTGGTGGATAGAGATTACAAGGATAAGAATTCCTTGGTTAATGAGGTTTTGGACATAAGACCTAAATTGTATGCAATGAATAGTCGAACGTCCACGGGTGTGATAGAAGTCACATTAATAATTTTCTAGATACCAAGATGATTTGGGAAGGTGTTGATTGCTTGGTTTTATTAGGGGATGGATGATCATATTGAAGGTTTTTCGATGATGGAAGATCATGGCCAAGGACTCTCCTAAAGGACTAAAGTGGTTTGGGTTAAATGATTTTGGGGGAGTAGAAAGTAAAGGTGCAATATTGTGTGGATTATGAGATGTTTTGGTTGATTTGGATTTATGATTTGGATTAAATTTTTGTGGATTAGAATATTAAGGGGATGGATTAGGCCAAGAGGTCGAAGTGGATGGTTTGGGTTTGGAGGTCAAAGTAGATTATCTTGATTTTGGATTGGTTGGAGTATATGGTTTTGAAGTAGATGGTTTTTTCTTAAGATAAGATAGGTTAGGATTAGTATATGTAGATAAAGAGTATGGAATATGAAGGGGGTGGTCATGATATGGGGGTCACATTATATTTTAGTGATAATGAAGATGAAGGAGATGTGGGAGATAGGTGTGGTGTAGAAACCACATTAGATTTGGTTGATTTAGGGGATGAAGTAGATGAATGTGGCATAAGAGCCTCATAAGATCCGGTAGTAGATGAGGTGGGGAGAGGGTTGGGGTTGGGTTTGTTTGATTTTTGAGTTAGTGATTTAGGATTCATGTTAGATGATTTAGGATTGGGGGATGGTGGAGATGAAATATGATTAGTTGATAGGGTAGTGTTAGGTTGAGGTGATGAAGGGATTAAGATGTGATTGGGTGAAGAATATGAGGGTGGTGTAGGATCCAAATTACATGGTTTAGGATTGGGGGGTAGAAGGATATGATGGTGACTTAGAATTCACGATGGATGAGATGGTTTTGACAAGATTGGGATTAGGTAATGGAGGGGATGAAATAAGGCTTAGGGGCTAGATTTTATGGTGCATTAAGGATTGTGGGACAATCTAGGAGAAATTTCATATGATTAGATTGGGGTGATGAAGATGACGAGGATGGAGGACTAAGATGAGATGTGGGAGATGGTGATTTTGGATGAAGTTGTTGGGGTTTTTGTGGATATGTGAATGGGACTCAATGATAGGTTTGATGATGATTCGATTTAGGACTTGAGATCTTGGATGATGGTGCATGAGTTTTTATGGGAGTAAGGTGTGGGTTATGATTGATAGAGGATTTGGAGGATGGGGTTTGGGATGGTTTTGTGGTTTTGGGATTGGTGGCTAGATTAGTAAATACTTAAAGGAGGTCCTCTTGGTCTAGGTCAAAGTTAGTGAGGTGGTCAAATTCAATGTAATTAGCTTACAGGAATAGTGATTTATGTTGATTAGGTAGAGGTTTAGATTGAGATGATGTGGATTCCTCAAGGAGGATTTCAATGGGCTGAGGGATATGGATCATAGAAAAGGGAAAGTTTGCATGGTTTGGTTAGGAGGTGATTGTTTTATTGAATATTTAAGATTGGATATTTGTTGATTAAGGTGTTGAATGGTTTCTATAATGTTAGGATCAACATGGTATGGTTGATTTGGATGAGGAGATGATTGGTTAAGGTAGGATGTGAGATTTGAAATTTGTTCATTAAGGTGTTGGATGGTGTGTGTGACTTCTTAGTCAAATCATATTGGTTCACTTGGATGGGTGGGGGATGATGGGATAATTTTGTTGATGGATTTAGAAAAGAGGTAAGGATTTAGATGTTGATTTAGAGATGATGGGGATGTTAGAATTAATAAGGACTCGGAGGGGGGTGAATCAACCCTGTAATAAAAAAAAAACTTTTCTTCTTTGAACAATGAACATACAATCTATGAATCACATATACATGTACTTGATCATCATTTGATATAGTCTATTATGACATGCATACATGAAAAACTTAGATATTTTCTATATTGATATTCATACAAATAAGAGCTCAATAGCATTTAGCTAAAAAATAGTAAAACTAATCTCCTTCATCAACTTATCATTATAGAGACATCATTTTCTACAATCCACACAACCAGCTACAAACCTAGAAGAAACTTTAGGGGTTTTAAGGCTATACCCAAGGGTTTTTACTTTGTAGTAAATTTTTCTTTAACAGAAGATAAAGGACGGCTTTCATCTTACACCTTGCAAGACAAAATCATCTCTCTTTTGTACACCATTCAATTGGCTTTTCATTTTTCACAAAATTTTCAACTTTTTTGATGTCACTCGTTCCTACACTTTAACTTCTTTGGAGAGAGCACAAGACTCTTTAACTTACCCTTGGAACTTCAAGAGACAAACTTTCAGATCAAGACAAAAAGATTCTTTTCATATTTTTAACGAGCCAAGAAGGATATGAATATTCATATTAATGACTCCTTGTGCCTTTTAGGACTTCTTTAAGTTTGCATTCATTTTGCTCTTAAGAAATTTGAAACATTTAGGACTCCAATCATTTCAATATTCATAACAACATCCTTTCCACTTCAACACTACTAAAACCTTAATTTTTTCACTAATTCTCAAGTGATTTAAGGTTCTCATGGGCATTATAGAGAGTTTGAAAAGCTTTGAAAGGTTTCATTAACTCCTAATAACTACCTTTAACCTCCTTTTGCATGTAGGCCCCTGATTCAGTCTATTGATGTTAAAGAGGTTTCTAACATGCTTATGAATAGACTTGTTCAATACCTTTGTAAGTTCTTCAAGGACTTGGAACCCCCTTGACACAAAAAAATGTAGCTTGGCTTGTTCAAATTTTGACACAACAAGAAGAAAAAGTGATTGTTACAGTCACACTATACTAATCACCGTCCATAGAGAACTATGATATTGAAAATTTTGCATTTCAAGTTCATTAAAGCTAGGAAGATGAATTCCAACATCCACATAACCTTCTCAACACCCACCCTTTAATGAATTTAGCTTTGTCTTCAAGAAATTTGTGAAAACGAGAAGAAAGCACCAATATCCTAGATTGTACATGGTTTTGAATGACACAGTCCATGAAATATCCTTTGATACTCAACCAAAAACCTTCATTCCTTTTGAAAAATATTCTTAGGTCATTCACAGAGATGTGTCCAAAATTTCTAGTGCTTTGGTTGGATATCGAAAGAGATTCGAGCAAAAACTTCTTCAAGAAACCCTAGTTCAGGGTATGTCTACAGTCAGAGACCCGAGAAGGCATAAAATGCAATTATTTTACCAAATCAACATGAAATTCAAATAATTTAATCTCTGTGATCTTGTGAATGAATATACCTTCTTCTCCAACTATTTAAGCTGCAATAAATTCTTCAAAACCAATAGGTCCTTTGAAAGGGTGTGACTAAGATCTAATAACCTTCATTCAAGATGATCACTTGAATTAAGTTATTGTTGCATTGCAAAGATAGAACCATGATTGTACATATAATAATTTGAACAAGAAGACTTACTGCAACCTTTAGACATATTCTTCAATTTGAGATAGCTCATTATGAAAAAACATCTTATGCATGACCTGTGAGGAGGATTTAAGCCCTTGGAAATGGCTATTTCACTATTGTTTATACCTTGTTCAAGTCTATACTAGGAGCATTATCTGAACAAGAACAAGGACTTGATTTTATATATCCAACTTCCATGAAAATTTACCTTCAAACCACCTTGTGATTTTAGAGACCATAATTAATGAGATATTAAGCACTTTGGAGGTGATCAAGTAATACCTGGAGATCAACTTCATCTTTTTGCTCCTATCGATTCAAGACACGGTCCAGGAGAGAGAAAAATTGCTCCAGTAAAATGCTCATATATTTTCAATGACAAGTCAAAATGACTTGAAATTTTTTACACTAGTTAATGCTTGGAATCCTCTATAAAAATTAATTCTATGATTTATCTTAAGGAGACCACTATATTTTTATATTGACTGCTAAGAAGCCAGGCAACTCAAAATGAGCTTTTCAATAGATTAGTTTTGCAAAAACTTACACAACTTGCTCAATTGACCTTTTGAGGACCTAAAATTTTGCATGAAGTACAAGGAAACCTTATTCCATAATATCCCATGATTTTTTGTATAATAATAGATATTAAAGTGTCTATCCCATCCCATTTTCATGCAAGAACAGTTGTGTGTCAAAGAAAGTTTTGGCTAGAAGTAGCATTTTTCTCCAAAACTTGTTTCTTGACTTTCAGAGCCTTAGCATGAGTTCATTCACATGTTATACCTATTATCCAAGCATTTTAATCCTTCACTTTGCACCACAGAGACTTACATGACTCACATGCACCTAGAAGGCATCAATTGACTCAGCATGGAATGACATAACTTGACTGGACCAAGTGGACTTGTTTGACCTTCATACCACCTTGGAGACCCCTAGATCACCTAGCCAACATACCTAGATCACCTCACAAATACACATAGTTCACCTAAACCACTTAACATCAATGGACTTGACATCAATGACAACACAACTGACATGCTCTTCCAACAGGGGATTGGGGATCAAAGGCCATGGTTAGATAGGATGTTTGGGGGATTATATTTGGATTAGCATTGTGGATTAAGGAGGGTGATGGGATTAGGATAGGGATTATGTGATTAAGGATGGTTAATTATGATGATGTTTGATTGATTAAAATTTTTAAAGTAATGATATGGTTAAGGGTGTTCACAAGCAAGCAAGAAATATGTAACACGCATCCTAACTAGTCCAGTGGGATTGTAATAAATTTATATCCTATTTTCAATACCACACACTGAATATTGTTCCACAATTGGCTCTCCACCTATGTTTCAATGTGGGGTTGGATAGCGAGTGATATTAGGGAGTGTGGCGGCATTGCACTATAACTTAATATGTGGCCAAGAGGTTTCCTTGTATAGGTTAAAAAAGCTCTCTAAGGGCATCTCCGATATACGTTACGGTTCGTGGGGTCCAAGTCATTATTGCAAGGATTTTATTTTAGGTCTAGGTGTTGGTACGTGGAATCCCCTCACTTCACACCGCTCTTAAAACAAGCAAGCGCTTAGTCAATAACGATAGTTGTCCTTGAATTTATATACCCCACCAGAATAAAGGGTGTGTCTACATGTGTGGAGATGAATCTCATGGTCACAAGACCCCTAGGACTATGACAAGTGCATGGATATCACTTCCGCCTCACGCTACCCCTACAAAAGAAAAATGGGAAGTTTAATCTCTTTTTATCCTCGAGATCATCCTTGGACATGAGAGGAGAGTATACATGGTTTCACCTTCAGGGTGAACAAACAACAGAGGAAAAAACACACAAAAGGATGATAAATTCAAGATAATGGATGCAAGATAAAAAAATTGAAAATTATGTAATGGGGTCTTCAAGAGAAGGCCTTGCAAAACAAAAGGATTAGTAGTTTGTTTTTTTCCCCAATGTCTTGGAATAAACAAGCTGAAAAATAAAAAGCACTAATAGTTTTAGATTTATTTTTATCTTTAGTAAGCGTAGAAAGCTACACACAAAGTGTTAGTATTTTGGAACAAGAAAATATAACTCAGTGTGTAGTTAAAATGAAAATATTTAGGAAAATGAAAACCATGAATAAATTATACTCTAAAATTCTAAATTAACATTTTCATTACATAGATATTTTCAATACCTTTCCGAGGAAAAAATGGAGTCGTTTCAAGTTCATGATCAAAATTTATGGCTCTCAGAAGGTAGGGAAAAAATGTAAAATAGATGCGCCAAATAGAACAAAAGCACCACTATACCTGTAAATGCACCACTTTACCTGCAAAAGTGCCACTTTCTATGCAAAAGTGCTACTTTTCCTAGAAATGTGTTATTTTGTTGAAAAAATGGTAATTTTGGGGATTTAAAGGTTGAAAAAAAATGCACAAGTATTTACAAAAGTGCCTTAGGGTTTACAAAAGTGTTGTTTCAAGTCAAAAACATTGAAATGGAAGACTGTCACAAAAATTTAAAATTTCAAGGGTAAATCTCAATAAAAATTTCTCAAATTTGGAAATTTTGTTTATAATATGAAATGCTACTAAAAACAATAAAAAATTTGAGAGGTAAGCCCCACAATGGGTGCCAAAATGTAAGCAAAAAGTTATGTTAGTGTGAACCTTACAAACTACAAAATAAATTGATTCAAATCCTAAAACTAACACGACCATCTACATACCTCAGATTGAGTTGGATAGAAAGAGGGAGGAGATCATATACCTGCACTTACCGACAGGTGAAAAATCCTCCTTATTTGATATCTTGGATGTGCTCTTGGATGGAATGTAGATGGTTCTTGGATTGTTTTAGATTTTTGAGACACTTGGGCAACACCTCTCCTTTACTTGCATTGGATGACTACTTGATCAAAATGATGATGGATTGATTAGATGATGATAGAATAGATTGATTGAATGATTGAGTGGATAAAATAGAAAAGGTTGGCTATGTATTCTTAATATTTTCCAATCTATCTCTCATTGAGGATGATAGTTCAATTTATAGTTTGTGGGTGGAAGGTTCAATGGCTAAGATAAAGCCATGTTGGATTTGGATCAAGGGTGGATAATGCATGTGAAGAATGGAGGATTCTAGTGTGGAAGGATCTAGAATTTTGAATTCAAAATTCCTATAGGGAAGAAGCTTCCATTGAATAAAAATTTCAATGGAAGGAGAGAGAGAGAGGGAGGGAGACAGAGAGAGAGTGGCTTCTAGAAATAAAAGCCTCTAGATTTAGAGGTGTGAGGATGTGATTAGGATTAGAATTAGATTGGGTTAATAAATGATTATTAGTGGTGAGATTATATGGAAAGGATATGTGTAGGGATATGTAGGGTATGTGGTAGGTGATATGTAGGAATATTAAATTCATAAAAAAAATTAATGAAGGATTATGATAGGATAACAAGAATAATAAAATATTAATGATGAAAATGGGATATTGGATGAATTAAAATTATTAATGATGAAATGTTGGGATATTTGATAAATGATTAAAAGGGGAAATATGATAAAATGGAATATTAGATGAATGATAAAGGATAAATGTGATAAAGGGGTTAATAATAATTAATCTCATGATTAATTATTATATGGATAGATGATGTTATGGGACAGATTAATCGTGATTAAGCATGTTGACATTTTAGATGTCTACAATGGCCTTAGAGTACCTTTAGCTTTTGGTTTTCTATGTTTTGTTTATATGGCCTTTCAAAGTAACATTTGGCTTAACCAACAACCCATTGAACACATTTTTCTCTCCCCTCATACCCATAAGTGTCATACCCCTAGTATGTATTCTTATAAACCCCATATGGTTGGAGTTCCTCACATTCTAGATGATATCCCTAATTATACATCAAAGAAATTCAAAATCACTAGTGAAAACTATTTCAATGATGAACTTAATGAAAAATACATTGTAGATCAAGCATAAGTTTAAATGGTCTCTAATTTTTGTGTACCTCTCCATGAAAACTATCATCATATTGATACTTTCATTTGCATTCTTCTTTATTGCTAAACTTTCTCATGATCAAGACTCTAATGAGTGGGATTTTTTTGGATCTCCTGATTTTCCTTTTTCCACTACTACACATACATTTTCCATCCCCACCTTGACATTTCCTATGTCAACAGGGCATCTAATCCTCCAATTTTCACTATTTTTATGACTATACTTATGACCACTACTATCCCCACATCACATATATACACTCATAGTGCTTCATATACTTATTTTTCTAATACATAGGCTCTCAAATCCATTGTTCACAATTTACAAGATCAAATATTATAATGACAAAAAGGTAGATTTATTTTGTCTCATATATTTGATTCTACTTAGTTTCTTCATAACTCACTTGTACTCGAAGTGGATTCATATCCCTTACCTATTGATTTTGTTTCTCCTAAGATGCATACATATGATGGTAAAAGGGGATCTTGAGGAGAACACGTGTATGTTTCATGTTACTTGTTTATATTATTCTTACAATGATGCATTCCTTGCCAATATTTCCCTCATACTCTTAAATATTTTACCTAATAATGGTTTTATGACCTACCCATGCATTATGTGTTAGCATTCAATCCTCTGTCTATCTAATTCCTTACATAGTTTTCTATCATTATTTGAGATAAGGTATCATATTCTCAAATCGATAATATGTGGAAAGGTTCTAACAAGCCCATTAGTGATTATGTATTTCCTTATATAAGACTACACTTTCTAAGATGAACAATGTATTGATTGATACCGAGTTGCAAGATAATTTTATTGAAAGCCGCATAGTTCCCTTATAAGAATCAATGATGTTTAAAAAGTTCCATTCATTTTTTCACCTATGTCACATTTTTAAATAACATGGAGCTAATATTCTCAACATGAACAAGCTCAAGTATGTTTCTCATCCTCTTAACACCTCTACTCATAAGTTTCCATCCAAACCTAACTTTAAGCACAAAGATACTAATGATAAATTTCTTACCTATGGTTAATGTTGTGTTGTAACCCCCAAGCTATAATTATAATCATCTTGATGGTAATTCACTCATTTTCTTTACTCACATAAGAAAATGCTTCAACAATTATTTTAGTGTAACCTTGTATCTCTCCCTCCACTAATTGAAGTCAATCCAAGTGCACCTCATCATAAGAAATATTATGTCACTACTCATTGTGACTACTACCAATGTACTAGTCACTCTACTAATACCAGATTTAAGCTACATAACTATTGGAAGGAGAAATATTAATAAGTACCAAAGAAGACTAAAGTTCATGCACATGAGAGAATAAGGCACACATAGGAAGCATATTCAGAGATTACGCATGGGACAACACATTTTGACCAAAGAATTATCCATTTTCCAGAAGCGGTCTAAAGATAGGAAAAGCAAAGGAAGTTCTGCTCAAATAGAAGATAAGGATATGAGACTTGGTGGCCATACAAGGTCTATTTTTGGAGAATGAACTTGTAGTTCGAGCACATGCATGGAAGATAATAATAGGATTAAGGTGGAGTTTATCTTTAGGGTAGTGTATTATTAAGCTTGTTAGGAAACCATGCATGTTGGATATTTTGAGAACATATAGGTAGTGAAGGGAAAGTCCCCCCTATATATATGTGTGTGTTGTACTGTATTGTTGAGAGGACCATGTGATGTAATAGGGTTATGTTAGTCTGATGTTTTGTGTGCATGACTCTGTGATACTATTGTTGTGTAATCACCTCTATTATAAAATGCTTATGTTATGAATAGATCAATGTGGATGGATTCTGGTAATTTATGTATCTGATTATGGTGTTCATGTGGTGTAACTGATCTTAGTTCTTATTTGATTTGTTATGTTTCCTTATGATGTTTTTAATGATTTACATCTAAATGTATGCTTTGATAATGGTAATCATGAATATGCATGCTAACATCTAATGACAAGATAGCACAAAAGAGGGACCTGGTAACTTCACGAGCTTCAGGTGTGCATTCAGTTCTAACTGGATGAAATGCTAGCGCACCTAGGCAATTGAGTATAGAAAATAAGACTACATTTTAGATCCATTATCGAGACCTCTTTTCAAACTATCTATCAAGATGTTACTTGTAGATGGTGTATTGATTGACTCAATAGATTATTGAATGTTGGATAGATAATGGACAAGACAAGTTTGTACAGAAATATAGCACTAGACCTGATTTCAATGCACGTCAATGGGTGGAAAATATCCTTTATGATGCGCTCTATGAGACGTTCTTTAGCTTCTTTCCAGTATAATTATACAAGTGGCTAGCATCATATGTAGTAGGGAAGTGTTGGAGTTATAGGCTGAGACTTTGGATGTAGAAGGATTACCAAACACTTATTAATGTTGATGTGGAGTGGACTAGAGCTATAGATCGCTAGTGGGCTGGATTATTACGTAGTTATATGTTGGAGTATGCTATTTCTACATATTTGTTTCCTAAATAGGTTGAGTTCCATTTCTTTTGCGATCCTAGAGGATCTTGTTTGTGCATTATACCATAATCAATCAAGATTTTGATGGTAGAACTAGATTTAGAGATCCTACATATGGGTAGCTAAACCCCCACCACGCATGGTGGTAGGGGCAGGTGTGGAGAAGGATGGAAGACCTAATGGTAGCAAGTCAGAGAGAGGAAATATGACTCAATTTTAAAGAATTGGAATAGAGGGAAATGGTGAAATAGAGGGAGATTAACAAGTCCCTAGAGTTGAGGAAAGAGATGGCTCATGAAGGATGCAAAGATCTCATGGAAGATGAGAATCCACATCATCTCATTCCCTTGAAATTAGGTAAACATAGTAGAGAATCCCCTTCGGCTTCATATGAGAATGTGTCAGAGGATAGAATGAGGACCTTAGGTGTGCATCTAATCCCACCTAGTCACCTAACCCTTGTGCTTGGTGTTCTAAATCAAGAAGTAGTCATTGAGAAGTAGGCTAGTGCAAGTAAGGAGGAAAAGAAGAGTAGATATCATTTTGAGTTGAATTCAGGAGATAAATTTAGTAGCACACACATGACATCACACTCATCTTTGTTATTTAGTAGTGTTATGGCACAATTGTTTCCAGGTGCATCATCAGGACAGAATATTGACATGTAGACTATTAGGAGTACTATAGTAGCATCTACAACCACACAGACCATTGGTGTTCAGTATAGTACTATGAATGGGACATAAGGAAGTACATCAACTGGTCTATATCTCACTATAAGTGGATCAAGATCATCGAGTAGATCAGAAGGAGGAAATACTTATGGAGGTTCCAGTTTTAGATTTGGTGGACAAGGCCCATATCTCTAGAAACCCCCATATCAACCTCAATAGGTTTATTATGAGATGTCTCTCCATTTTCCTGAGTATAGAGGTATTAAAGATGTATCATATCATATGCATAAGTGTGAACTACTATGGCACACTAAAGGAATTACAACCTTAGACAAGGAGGCTAGTCATTTTGCTACTACAATACAAGGGTGTGCGCATAGTTAGTACAAAAAGTATGACCCACATCAGACTGTGGTGGATTACGATGCTTTGCATTTTGTGTTTCTGGTAGAGTTTCACATTTTGTAATTTGAGCAACAGAGCATCAATGCACTACAGGATATTAATCAGAGATTAGATGAAAGTGTAAGGGAATATAATGCATGGATCAAGACTCTATTTTCTAAATTATCTTATAAAATTCATCCTAGTCAGCATGTACACTGGTTTGTTGGAGTATTATTTACTTTATTTCAAAGATCACTCTCTCATAAGACGTATGTGGATCTGCATGAGGCTTTGGAAGCTACTCTATGCACTAAGGTTGTTGGAAGTGTTGACACTGGAGTAAGCCCATTCATAGAAGCACATATTGCAGCTACGAAAAAATAGTTGGAAAATATTTTTTCCAACTCAATGCATGAGACACAAAGTGGAATGTGGTGCAAAAATTGTGAAGTGGAGGGACATACTAAAGATGATTGTCCACGCAGGTCGATATGTGCATTACTATTAGATTGTGGCGTCTGTCACCTGAATCATGATGTTTGAGATTTCCCATTGTTCCAACGTGTGCTTATAAAGAAGGTTTCCATGTATTATAAGATTTGGAAGTCCCACACTCATGACACTGCTAACTGTAAATTTATTGATCACATTCATGAAGCCATTAAGATAGGAGTATGCCATACTAGCATAGCTAGTGGATCAAAGGAACAAGAAGGTCATACTCATGAGGGGCACAACCAAGGGGATAATAGGAATAGGCACTTCCATGGAGGATATAGAGGATGAGGTCACAAATGTGGAAGAGGAGGGTTTCTTAGAGGACCTTTTTATACTTTTGTATCCCCTTATCATTATCAGCATGAGTGCCCTCAAAATAATATTTTCTCATGGTATGGGAAGTAACACAAGTTAGAATATTATCAAAAGCTGTGTGAACACATGTGCAATACTTAGAAGAAAGATAAGGGTGTCAGGATGATCAAGGTGCAACGCGTAAATGTTGATCGATAGATGCCTAAGAAGACTGGTCTAGAACTGCAGCCCATGTTGGTTATAACGCGCATTGACGTGGCATGTATGTGCAAACCTATGAAGGCTAGTCCTCTCATTACATAGGAGGAAGTGATACATGTTAAGTATCCACATGCAAAAAACTCGAAGGAAGTTTTCCAAGAGATGATGAGGCTTATTAGAGATCTGCAAGGTGAAATACAGTGCTTAAAGGAACATGCACACACAAGAGACTAGGCAAAGAGTGTTGAAATTTCACATAAGGATGTGGATTACTTGAAAGAAGTCTATAAGATGTTGTGCCATGAGAACATCATCTCATTACTAGGGGAATGGATTTGAGAGAAGGTGTTATGCATTAGATTTGAGCATGAGAGACAAATACTCCATGCGAATCTACTGCCTCATGACCATGAAATTGACAAGGAGATTACATTGGATGTAATAATTTATGGTTGGTTGGTAATTAATATCTTAATATTTATATATACATACATACATACATATATATATATATATATATGTATGTATGTATGCATTGAGGGAAATGTACTCACCCTTAAGGCGTGGAATCAAATGGGAAGGCCTATGTTACATCCATATTTGAATGTGTTGTATATGGAAAATAAAACTAAAGCAATGCCTTTGGGGTACTAAACAATGCATTTATTATCATTCAGGGAGCTAAGTTTACTGGAGAATTTGAAATGTTAGTGCTTGCAGAAGAAGATAATTTTCTAGCATTACTTGGGCAGCCCTGGTACTATGCAAACAATGTTTATTTTTACTTCAACAAAAGATACATCATTTTTTAGAACAAGGAGGAGTGTGTGATCATGCCCCTATTTGAAAATAAGGGGGAGAATTATGTTGATCCTTTGAGTGAGGGAGATCTTAATCAAATTTATACAATAATAATGTGCGATCCAGAAAATCTTACACCATCTAAGGAGAGCGTTCTTCAGTGGGAGGATGCCCAGTCTTTCAGTGACACTACTAGTGTTTCTTGTGATAACTAGGATCATGGAATGTATGATATGGTCAAGTAAAAGGTTAAAGGAAGAGTTACTAGAATAATTAGGCCACACATGGTGAGGCAGTTAGGATATAACTGAGTACCATGATATACTAGTGAAGGGAACCCTGATGCATTTCTGTGTGCCATGGAGACTCAGTGGCAAAATGAAGGAGATAGAAGAAATGTGTTGGTCTATACATTATGTGGGATAGTAATGCATTGGTGTCCAACACATAGATATATCCTCCATGAGTGGCGAGAAGTGAGAATCTCTTTCTCCACCAGGTTTACTCAGAGTAATGTACCTTCACAAAAAATTTCATGGGAAGTCTCTTGTCTCACATCGCATCTAGGAGTGTGAGGGATCTTGGGTGCAGGGCAAGGTGGAATTACCTCCATCACTCTAGTGCATAACTTCTACTCCATCTTATGTGGTTACACATGTGTATGGTATGTTCATGTTGAGTTGAAGAGGGAAACAACTAATTAGAAAGAGATGACCTTAGGTATGATTCATACTTTTGATTATTTTTCTAGTAAACCTTCATCCAATGAAGCACTACAAATTATGAAGTGCCTTACGTTGGGATATAGCGTGAAGGCCAAAGAACTTATTGTTGAGCCCCTGAAATATTGGCTAAGTACAAGAAGGCGCATGGACGCGCAAGGTGAAAACATACAGGACAGGGTTTTAGGAGGGTTTAGAAGAACCAATGGCATGAGCACATAAGGGAGAGAAAAGGATTTGGGATTTAGCCATATTTGGCATATCAGGTAGAACATGAGGAAATCATAACCCGACTACACATGAAGAGTGCATAAGGTGCCAGCCTAGCAACTTGGTGCCGACGAAAGGAATATACCTTGCGATAGAAGATTCTAGAAGGTCATCATGGAAAAGGATGAAGAACTCACATCTGAAGAAACATGCTCCCATGGAGGGCCACTTGGACACATTGCAATAAATCTACAACTTCAGAAAGGCATGGCAGTGCTTTCTAAAGCTATATATACAAGCACCCGGTAAAAGAAAAAGAGAGAGATGGATGCAGAGTTAGAAAATGCAAAGAGGTGAAGCTATGTAGGAATACTATGAGAGCTCCATGGGTTGGGTTTAGAGGATCTGTAGGAGTATGTTTTATTAAGGGGTCTGAACATTTTTCTTTGTACTATGAAGGGCCTAAGTCTAGTTCCGATGCATGACATTGGTCTGCACTATCATATAGATCTGTGATTGCCTCAATTAATGTAATGTGGTTATCAATATACTTAATATGAATAGATGTTTAGTTCTATTTTTACTTACATTTTTATGGATTGGTTTTATATATATTTCACATGAGTGGGTGTGAACCCCTATGTATTTCCCTTATGTTATGATTCAGATCTGTATTCTGTAATTTTTTTCTTATCTAAGTGAATACATTGGTCTAGAATCTGTTCTGATCTCTAAGATGAATGTATGTTTCATTTCCAATATTTTCATTTAAGTTTATGTCATAACTAATGCATTCTCACACAACTCACATAAAGGAGGGCCTCGACACCTGTGCATGCCTTGGGTGAGCACCCAGCGCCCACTAGGTGATAGGTCGACGCGCATGGGATTTCCTTGTTCTTTAAGAGGGCATAAAAATGACTACATATTGGTTCTATTGTCGGGACCTATTTTTGAAGTTGTTGTGAGAAATGGCATGCATCTTTGTCTTTGTGATGTGTAATTATAGAGCACCTGACTTTAGAAAGTGTTGAAACATGGTTCAAGAGCATGGAGGATGATTTTTCTCAAAGTTTCAGCACTAGACCTGAGTTTAATGTGTGTGGATGGGTAGAAGCGAACCTATACCATGAGTTGTATGAGACATTCTTTTGTTGCTTCCCAGTAGAGCTATATGAATGTCTTTCAACATACACATCTAGATCAAGCTGGTTTTATAGATCACGTGCATGGACACATGATGACTATCAGAGGCTGTAGGATGCAGATCTGACTTGGATGTGTGCTATTAATAACTGGTGGAAGGGAGTGTTGGCTAGTGACACTTTAGAATACACTATTTTGACGTATTCTTACCCAAAAGTTGTTGAGTTTGAGTTTCTGAGAGAGCCTATAGGATCATTTTTTAGTGTTATTCCTCTGGCTATGAAGATCTTGGTCATTACTTTGAGTTTAGAAGTATTCCCCATGGTCGGCTAAGCTACTCTGAGCACTGGGAGAGGAAGCTAGGGTGGAGGAATATGGCAGACATTACGGCTCAAAAGGAAAGGGATGAGAGATGAATCAGGTATAGTGAAGCTTCTGAAAGGGAGGTGACTAGACAACACAAGGTTGCAAGTGTGATGGATCTATGGAGGTAGACATTTTGAGAGGGTGTTAAAGTTCACATCGAGGACATGGAGCATGAGAATTTTGTGCTACCCCATCTTGGAAAGTGTGGAAGAGATGCCCCTTCAGCTTCTAATGAGAGTTTTTTGCATGGAGAAAGAAGAGTCGTCAGCGTGCATTTGAACCCTTGGTGATTGGTTTTCCAAATCAAAGGAGTATTGATAACCTAGTTGGTATCAATGGGAGTGACCAATTGGTTCCCAGGAGATATAATTTTTTGTTTGGAACATCTATGGTTGCACATACCATTCCGGTTTTTGGAGGAATTTTTGGGCAAAGTGAAAGTAAACAAAGTTTAGGTAATGTGTATGGGAGTTGCGCGAGATACACTTCTAGCAGTGGAGAAATATCACAGACCATTGGTGTGTAATTCAGTGGGATGTTTGGGACACTAGGCGTGACCAATTCAGGACCATTACCGGTTACAGGAGGATCTGGAGGTGGAACTGGTGGACTGGAGGCACGGGACCTGGTGGATCCAGTGGATCTAGTGGAGGGAATGACGAAGGGAACCAAGGATCTAGATAAAGAGGATAGGGGCCTCAGCCACCTCCTCAGGTGTTTTTTGAAATGTCTTTACACTTTCCAGATTACCAATGTATAGTGGATGCTACAAAACATGTGCACAAGTGTGAATCACTATGGTACACGAAGGGGATCACTACCCTGGAGCCAAAGGCAAGTCATTTTGCAACAACATTGTAATGACATGTGCATAGCTTGTAAAGGAAGTATGACCCCTATCAGAAGGTGGTAGAAAACACTGCATTGAAGAATGCCTTCCTAGCATAGTTCCATATACTAGATTTTCAGGAGAATAGCATCAGCGATTTGAAAGAGATCCAGTAGGGAATGGCAGAGAGTGTGTTGGAGTATGATTCATAGTTTAAAACTCTCTTGTCAAAACTGTCATATGACATTCACCTCTCATAGCATGCTCAATGGCTTTTTGGAGGGTTGATCACTCCATCTAGTGAGGGAATTTTCCTATAAAACATTTACTAACCCATGTGAGTCTCTAGAGGTTGCCTTACGCATTGAATTAGTTAAGAGCGTTGATATTGGTGTGAGACCTTTTCTGGATGGCTTAAATTTTTTTCATGGCCAAACAGTTAGAGAAGTTGTCTGCAAAATCTACGCATGAGACTCATAGTGGTCTTTGGTGCATGGATTGTGAAGTGACAGGGGTATGCCAAGGACAGTCTTCCCTCAGAAAGTCAGTATGCACCATAGAAGTAGATTATGAAATTTATCATGGGGACCATGATGTGAGTAGATGTCCCTTGTTACAGACGCGCAATCTGGAAATAATTTGTCATGCTACTACAATATCTACACCTCTACGACCCATGATACTAAGGATTGTAGGCTTATTGACTAGATCCAAGAGGCCATTGATCATGGTGTGTGCCAAACCAGCCTTACCTAGTAGTTCCAAAGAAGATGATCACCATTATGAAGGACGCACGTGGATGGAGGGGGCGCATGGGAGAGGTTACTTGCGGAGGATTTTGTGGTTTTAATATCCGCGGAGGATTTCATAGTTTCAATATCCACAGAGGAGGAATAAATGAGTGCCCACGAGGAACATTTCTATAACTATGGATCTACCAAAACATTATAGGCGCGCGAGTGTCCAGATTTATTACACTACTCATGGTGTGGGAAGAAGCATAAGTATGAGGAGTGCCCTGAGTTGTTTGAGCACATGAGCCAGCAGCACCGGAAGGACAAGGGCGTTGGGATGGTGAGTATAAAGAAGGCCAACACATATTGGATGCCTAGAGTGGCGCATGTGAGTCAAGGTTAGAACTTGTTTTGGTGACAACACGAGTAGAGGTTGTGCATGCCAAAGAAGTACCAAGGCAAAGGACTCTATTCTCAAAATAAGAAGTGGTGCACATGGGAATTATCTAGACCCCTACCCACCAGAAGGAAGTGTATCAATAGATAATGTATGTCATTCAGAGTTTGCAGGGAGAAATCTAATGTCTAAAGGAGCAGTCCAAGACAATGGGAGCAGAGGAGGAATGTTGAGGCTCTGCAGAAACACTTGGATGAGGTCAAAGGAAGTGTGCAAAATGTTAAGGAAAGAGAATATTATTCCCTTGTTAGGAGAATGGATAAGGGAGAAGATGCCACGCACCATAGAAGAGTGGAGCGCGAAAGGAAGGTATTGCATGTAAACCTCCCTCTCCATAGCCTTGACTATGGCAAGAGAGATCACACTGAATGCAGTTGTGGATGGTTCAGCTACTAAGCAACATATTGATTGACACAGGAGCAAAAGTCAATGTTCTTACATTGGATGCCTGACATCAAATGGGAAGGCCCGTATTACAACCATCTTCAAATGTGTTAGTTTATGGTAAACAAAACTAAGGTCCAATGCCCATTGGATTATTGAAGGATGTAGTGCTCACCATTCAAGGGGCCAAGTTTACTTGAGATACTTCAAAGTCTTGGTGCACATTACCGAGGCAGATAATTTTCCAGCATTGCTTGGGCGCCCATGGTGTTATAAGAACAATGCTAACCTAAGGTTCAACAAAGGATATATCAATTTTGAGAGTAAGGAAGAACGGGTCATCATCCCCTTTGATGGATGGGAAGTCATGGTGCCTTACACTGAACCTTTGGGAGAAGAGGTCCTTGATATAATTTATGTGCGCTCCATTAGAGACCCAGCAGATAATTCACCCTACAAAAGTAGTTATCCAATTTGAGTATGCACAGTCTGTGAGTGATATAACAATCATGGCGTGTGATGATTGGGTAGCATGGGACCTATGAGTTAATTGGGAAATAGTTGAGGGGGTTTGTAACAAAAGTGACCAAGGTGCAGTCACTCAAGCACCTAGGAGGAAATAAGTTACCAAGTTACTCTGGAGGGGCATACCTTGAAATTTCTCTTATAGGCACATGGAATCTCAGTGGAAAAATGAGGACGAAAGAAGAGGGATGCTCAGTTATAACCTACTTAGTGACTATCAGTGCACTGGTGGGAAACACATCAGGAGAACCTCCTAGAATGGTGCAAGGTAAGAATCATGTTTTCCAGTAAGGTTTTCTAGGAGAAACGTGCCCATAGTCATTCAATACTACCATGGTAAAGAGACCACTTCATTTCATATCCAAGCATGTGAGAAGGCCTAGGATAGGAGGCACAGAAACCATACCACCATCATTGTGGGTGCATAAGTTATATTCCACACTACAAGGTTATGTGCGTGCGTGGTATATCCACTTCAAAAAAACATGTCGCCAAACAGGAAATTGGTAGGAGCTGACAACTAATCTCATCCAAGCTTTTGAATATCAAAGCACAAAGTCATTAGTGGATAAGGCATTGCAAATGATCAAGCGCCTTATGATGGGGGATAGTGCCATGGCGGAAGATAGGCTAATAGATTTTCTAGGTGAGCCCAGTTTAGAGGCACACTTTGCTGAGGTCAAGTCAAAGGAGATGTAGTTTAAGTGAGCATGTATATAAAAGTAAAAAGGCAAGATGGTTTATGTCATAGATGCAAAGGAAATGGAGAGTCTATATGTTAACCACTTTGTAGGTATGTGTGATGTTATAGATAGCACTGATGAAAGGATGTGTGCTTACCATGAGCCCTTAAAAATGAATAAGGTTAACATTAGGTTGGGAGGAAGAACATAAGGAAGCAATCATTGGAGACTATTGGTCAGAAAAGGAGGTCTCAAAAATCATTGATCTGTTACACAAATTCTAGGATTTATTCCCTCACAGTATCATGAACTCAAAGTCATCCACCATTCCTTTGGAGAGATGAAGATAAAACTGAAGGAAGGTGCACACCCCAATCTGAAAGATGCCATACCGAATGAATCCAAATTTATGTGTACGGTTCAAGGAGGAGATAGACAAAATGATAGTGTCAAGTATCATTAAAGTTGTGGAAGAGTCAAAATGGATAAGCCCAATGGTCATTAACATCAAAAAGGATGGAAGGATCATGATTTGTGTTGACTACAGGGACCTAAATGCAGTATGAGTCATTGATCCATTCCCTACCCCATTTACTGAAGAAATCTTATAGGGAGTGGAGTGGCCAGGCGTGAAGTCTACCCCTTCACGGATGGATTCTCAGGGTACCACTAGGTGCAGATTACAAAGGAAGACCATAGAATGACAACTTTCACCACTGAATGGGGAATTTTTTCCTATACAGTCATGCCTTTTGGATTGAATAATGTTCCTATTTTTTTCTCGCGCATTGTAGTGCAAGCCTTTTAGGACTTCATCCATAAATTTCTATAGGTCTATTTGGATGATTAGACTATGTATGGTCTATTCAAGGACCATTCTGATAACTTAAGACTAATGTTTGAAAGGTGTCAACAGTTGAGGATATCCCTCAACATCAAGAAGTGTGTCTTTGCTACCCCATTTAGAACCTTATTGGGACATATCATAAGCAAGGAGGGCTTACTAGTAGATCCCGCCAAGGTTGCAGTCATTGTGCTTTTAGGGGAACCTACTAGCCAAAGAGTCGTGCATGGATTCCTTAGGCATATAGTTTATTATAGGAAGTTCATCAAGGGATACACCAAGATCGCCATGCCCTTAGAGGAAGTACTTAGACACAATAGTGCCTTTCATTGGGGAGAGGCACAGCAGAGGGCATTCGACACTTTGAAGGATAGGCTTGTCATAGCACCCATTCTTTATTTCCTCATTTGGGATAAGCCTTTCCATGTTCATGTGGATGCCTCTAGTACAGCTGTTGGAGTAGTACTAGCACAACCTGGTGAAGGGGTTGTTGACCATCCCTTGTGTTTTGCAAGTACAAAGTTAACATCAGCAGAGCAAAATTAGACCACTACTGAGTGCAAAGCACTATCCATGATCTATGCATTACACAAGTTCAAGTAGTATCTACTGGCAACACAATTTTTATTCTACACAGACCACGTGACATTAAAATACTTGGTAAACAAGCCCATTCTATAAGGGCACATATATCGATGGGTCCTGCTATTCCAAAAATTTGAGTTCACAATGGTTGTTAAGCCAGGAAAGAGTAATTCTAGACCCAATCACTTGTCTAGAATTGACTTAGGAGAGGATGCACAAAGCATTAAGGATACCATGCCAGTCGCACAGTTGTTTAGGTTGCGGCGTGCGCCCTTAGAATTAAAATATGTTGTGGTGTTTCTCAAAATAGGTATGGTTCTAGAAGGGATGAAATCATTAGAGAGGAAACAGTTAGCCATACATGTTGCACCCTACATGCTAATTAGTGGTGATTTGTACAAATTAGGACATGATGAAGTATTACACCGGTGCGTGCTAGAACATGAGTTCCTGGATATTATATAGGAGGCACATGGAGGAAGTGCAGGTGGACACTATGCAAGGGACGCCACTACACGCAAGATATTACAAGTTGGGTTATGGTGGGAAACCCTATATCAAGATTTCAAAGAGTATTACAAGGCATGTGATCATTGTCAGCACCTTAGAAAACCAGGGTGAAGGGATGAAATGCCTTTGCACCCCTATTCCAAGTACAGATCCATTTGAAAATTGGGCCATATATTTTGTAGGCCCCATTTCACCAGCCGCGTGTAGGATGGGTTCACGCTATGTAATCACTTACACAGATTATTTGACAAGATGGGTAGAAACAAAACCTACCAAGGATTGTAGAGTGGTTACAACAGCCAAATTTCTATAGGAAAATATTATTACATGGTATGGATACTCGTTGAGCTTAACTAGTGATAGGGGTACCCATTTCCTAAATGAGACCGTCAAGATTCTGTTAGTAGAGTTCATGGTGGCTCATCATAAGAATACCCCTTACCATCCACAAGTAAATGGAACTACTAAAGCATTTAATAAAATATTGAGTCATACCCTGACCAAAATTTGTGACATTGGTAGACGAGATTGGGATGACAAATTATCAGTAGTTCTATGGGCATATAGGACAACCTACAAGAGGTTGAATAAAGCCATACCATTCCAATTGGTTTTTGGTGTAGAGGTTGTCTTACCCGTTGAATTTATGTTACCTTCTCTGCGTATAGCACATGCAGGAGGATTGGCTGACGAGCAAGTGCTGGAAGAAAGTATTTACAAATTAATGAAATTGGATGAGAGATGATCATTAACTAGGTGGAGTTAAAAGGATGAAAAGGCTAAACAAAAAACCTAGCATGATCACCACATCAAAAAATAATATTTTGAGATTGGGCAGATGGTATTGTTATATGATTCTAAGTTTATGCACCATCCTAGAAAGTTGAAAGTCCATTAGTTGGGGCCCTATATCATCTCGGACATCCTTAATTCAAGCGTGTGCCAATTGAGAGAACTGGATGGAATGAGATTTCTAGGCCATTTTAATGGGAGTAGGCTAAATCCCTACTATAAATAAGTCTTCTTGGTGTTTGTAATAAGTTAGTTTTACAATTTAGTATAGGTTTTCCTTTATGAAATTTCCTTTTCTATGTTTCCCTTTCTTGTTGTTTGTTCTATTGTTTTTTTTGTGCCTTGGGTGTTGGTAACCACATTACTTTTTGAAGTTTGTATATGCATAGAGGACCGTGCATCTGTTCTAGTGTGGAGTAAAGTGATGTGACGTATAGGCCCATAATACAAGTTTAACTAGCAATAGAAGTTGTAGTGAATGGCTCGGTTGATGGATACAAAGTGCGCAAGAATGTAGGAAGTGCATAAAAGAAGAGGTGGAATAAAAAGGTTGATGTCAGGATAAGACTTCAGAGAAACCATGTACAGAGAAGGAAGAAGCGCAAGAACAACACAAGGTAGGTGAGAGAAAAAATCAGGTGGACAGAAGAAGTGCCTTCGGTGCTATTGACACACGCATAAGAGTTTTCTGTTATGATCGATTGTTTGCGCTCCATAAGGTTATAGCATGGTTTGCACAAGATTGGGCGCGTAAGTCTGGCTTGGTGGTAAAATCCACATTTAGTGTTAAGTAGGGTGGTAGGTAAAATAGCATTTAATGTTGGAAAGAAGGAAAAATTATAAATAAGAAGTCATGCACTTCATTATTTTACCTTGCATTTACGAAGTAAAAATATTTCTCACAAACTAGGGCTTCTAAAGGCAATCTATGCGAAGCTAAATTTAAGGAATCTGAGAAGATGTGACTAGAGAAGATCTGCAAAACAGTAGGAAAGGAGTACACAGGCATGGAGGAATTTATTGAGAAGGAAGTTTTTGAGAAGCGTCATCTTGTAGAAGAACTATTCCAGTTAGGGTTAGGCGGCTAGGGCACAATGTGATGAGAGTTTCTTCATAATATTGAGCATTAGGTTTAGATAGAGTGGTAGAACAGAGCAAGGAGAGGACGTTTGAATTGTTAACCTAACCAAAAGAATGACACCAAAGAAATCAACCATCTCACCTAAGAAGTAGAAGGGAAAGGGCAAGGGGAAGCAAACGGCTGCCATCGAAAGCACAAATGAAGAGTGGTACGTGGAGATGCAATACCCTGATGGGGTATTGCTGGGAAAAGAATGGGAACCTCATTTGTGGAAGATGGCTATGAGTGACTATAATCACCACACCAGCATGACAGAAAAATAAATGGCTTTGGAGATTAGTTCACCCAAAAACAAGAGGACACTCGAGGGCATGCCCATATACAACAATGAATTAAAGGTTAAATTAGAGAAGGCATGGCTACTATAACTTTATGGATTACCCTACTTCAAAAAACCTGAGTGCCTCTATCAATGGATAATGGCACGTGTTCATGAAGACCATTTTTATTTCACGGGGCACAATATGTGCATAACTCCCCAGTTAATTTCCAAGTTCACAGGCCTTATCTATGAGGGGGATAGCATTGATGATGACCTAAGTGACAAGGAGGCCATCTAGGAATCAGTAGCCATGTATGACTATAAGAAAGGATCATGATACTTTGACATTGTAGAGATTCCAGACCCCGTGATGAGGATGGCCACATGCTTAGTAACCAAGCTCAATGACCAAGAGAGATGGACTCAAGTTAACAAGGCATGGTTGAACGTATGCCGAAAAATATGTGAGGGGACCATCTACAACTTGTCCACTTTGATCACGGATGAAATCATCAGTAGTGCACAAGAAGGTGAAAAGATATTATTTGACAATGTCCTCCTCACAATTTTTTTCTCAGAGATTGGAGTGCCCGATGGGCTAAAAAAGGTTTGTTTGGGAGTACCTAGAAGAGGATCCCTCGCCCGCGAAGTGGTTCACGAAATATACTTATGAAACCATGACATCCACTCACAAGGTGCACTTCGAAAAGTGGTAAAAGCACATGAGGGATGCATTCGGGGCAGAATGGAGGATTTCATAGTAGTTACCCATGCTCGTAAGAGGAGAGGCAAAATTTGTGGTATATTAACACTTCTACATTGGAAGATTTAGGTTGGCAGATGAAAACATGGGTCCTTGGTGAAAACTACCCTTCTCGTTCACCACGTAGTACTTCCAAGTGGGGGTAAACAGGTTCAAAGAGGCAAAGAGACTAAGGTTCAACCTTTGTGAGGTGGATTAATACCATAGATAGTTGCACTGAAAGTTAGTTTACCACAAAAAGAACGCAATGTGGAGAGATATGTCTCCCACGAGATATAGATGATGAAACTAGTAACATTGCCAATCATTGGAAGGGCTGCATCAAGGATATACCTTCACATAAGGCAAAATTTTGAAAAGGGTGCATACTTGGAAAATGATGTATCCATCCCTGAGGACCCCACAAGAAGAAATAATCTCACTCTAAAGAAGAGGGAAAGAGAAGAGGTGCAGAAAGCACCAAGTGTTCAGGCTACACAAGTGGTAAGCACACCGAAGACAATTACTAAGCCTAGTACTTACACATGGAGAAAGAAGTCCCCGGTGAAAGCAAAGACTCTAGAGGAAGAAGCGTTGAAGCACGAAGAACCCATCACTCAGGAGAGGTCACTAGAGGAGGAGGAGAAGGAAGCAGAATCTCTTGTCATGAAGAAGTAGAAGGTGACAGAAGAAGATGACTCGGAGGGTACAGAGAGCTTGGAGGCCTATAGAGCTGAAAGAGATGATGATGATGATGATGATGATGAACTTGAGGCAGATCAATTCCCTCCCGTATTCAAAGTACATGAATCAAAGGAGGAAGGAGAGGAAGAAAAAAATGAGTACAACTTTGTGAAGAGGAAGAATGAAAAGGAAAAGGAGGATACTTAGGACAAAGGGGTAAGGAAGGAAGTTACAAAAGAACAAAGGACCCTAAGCCTCATAAAGGAACATGTAGATGAGGCCATAAAGAGAGAGGTAGAAAATATCATCAAAGACCTAGAAGAGAAAGAGATGGAACGCAACACGGACCTAGTGATGAAGGAAGTAGAGGAGGAAAGCATAGAAAAGGAATATGGCAGCATGGGGGGGATCCTAGTTTGGTTGTGAGCTTTCCTAAGGTTGTGTGCACAGGGAGAAAGAGCACAGAGGCATCACAAGTTCATAGGATGGGCTATATTGATGATCCAAACAAGGTGTTGTGTGCACGCTTTCAAATCACCATTCCAACATAGAAACTCTTGGCTATGACATCATTTGATGAGGAAGGTGTATACCCTCAGACGAGGAAAATGATTTCTTGGGAATTTTAGTCCCACATCAACGAACCAGAATTCAAAGTAAGCCAAGGGGAAATAATGAAGGTACCGGATTCAAAAGGAGATAACCCCTTGGTAAACACTTAGTGGCTATCAGATGAGCAAATCTACAATGCGTTGAACAAGGTTTCAGTTGAAGTAGAATCCAGACTCTTCGGGAAGAATGATAGGGTGAAGTTCCTAAAGGTAGAACTTGAGAAGAAGGAAGAAGAGCTTGAGGGAAGAACTAGGGACTTAAAGCGGGAGGAGCTAATCAGTGCATAGCTAAGGCATGAGTTGAAGGAAGAGAAGGCAAGGGTGCATGAGGTTTACAAGAAAGTAGAGATGATCACAGATGCCATTTTTTTGAAGCATCCAGATCTAACACCACCAGCGCATAAGTATGGATCCACCTTGGAGTGTCTAGAGGACTTGACCCACATCCTCACAATGGAAAGGTGACCACTAGCCTTGGAGTCTGTAGAGGAGGCATCGGTACGCAAAGAGAAGGAGGACAAGATGAAGGTTATGGAAATTTTTTCCCAGTATAAGAAATTCCTCGCAGATGTGAAAGTTTTTTCCCAAGTCACTAAGGCCACTTATGACAGCTAAACCGATAGAGATAGAGTAGTGAGCATTCTAGTTTTCACCCATGAAGCGGAGCTCAAGGAGTCCTAGGAGAAGAATAAGGGGAATAGAGCAAAATATGATAGAATTCTAGCCGATGTTGAGAAGAAATTAGAAGCTATTGAAACCTTGCAGGGATCAATCAAGAACCAGCTGAAGGAGTTGTATCCCCAGATCACTCAAAGGATGGACGCACTTGAGGATTTGGGAAAAAAAAATAGAGGGGATCATGGAAACAATGAATACCCAAGGATAAGGGCTAAGATTTGAAGAGGTAAGCACCCTAGTCAGTGACCTTTTTCAATAGGTACAGAGCGATGTTAATACCTAGAATAAGTTATAGGTAGATTTGATGAAATATTTCCCTCTCCTCTTATAGAAGTAATCATGGTTTCCCCATTCTTTCATTCTTCCCCAAATTCTTCATTCCTTTATTCTTTCTCTAAACTATTCAAGGATAGTCATTCTTTATTCATTGAAAAGGTGTTCTTGAGGATGGAGAACAGGCGTAGTATGGGGTGATGTTGAGTCCCTAAAATATTGGCTAATTATAAGAAGGTGCATGGACATGCAAGGGCTATTTAAAGAAGGGCGTGTAAGGCGAAAGTGCATAAGACAGGGTTTTATGAGGGTTTAGAAGAACCAGTGGCATGTGCGCGCAAGGCAGAGAAAAGGATTTGGGACTTAGCCATATTTGGCATATCAGGTAGAACATGAGGAAAGCATGACCTGACTGCGCATGTAGAGTGGATAAGATGCCAGCCTGGAAACTTGGTGCCCATGAAAGGAATATACCTTGTGATAGAAGATTCTAGAAGGTCGTCATAGTAAAGGATGGAGAGCTCACATCTGAAGAAGCATACTCTCATGGAGGACCACTTAGACACATGGCAATCAATATACAACTTTAGAAATGCATGATGGTGCTTGCTAAAGCTATATATACAAGCGCTCGGTAGAAGAAAAAGAGAGAGAGAAATGAAGAGTTAGAAAATGCAAAGAGGTGAAGTTATGCAGGAATACTATGAGAGCTCCATGGGTTGAGTTTAGAGGATCTACAAGATTATGTTGTATCAAGGGGATGGGTCTGAACATTTTTATTTATATTATGAAGGGCCTAAGTCTAGTTCTGATACATGACATTGGTTTGCACTATCATATGGATCTATGATTACCTCAGTTAATGTAATGTGATTATCAACATACTTAATATGAACAGATGTGTGGTTCCATTTTTACTTACATTTGTATGGATTGGTTTTATATATATTTCACATGAGTGGGTGTAAACCCATATGTATTTCTCTTATGTTATGATTCAGATCTATATTCTGTAAAAAAATTCTTATCTGAGTGAATACATTGGTCTAGAAGCCATTCTGAGCTCTAAGATGAATGTATGTTTCATTTCCAGTCTTTTCATTTAAGTTTCTATCATAACTAATGCATCCTCAAACAACTCATATAAAGGAGGGGCTCGGTACCCGCGCGTGCCTTGGGTGAGCGCCAAGCGCCTGCTGGGTGATAGGTCGGCGCGCATGGGATTTCCTTGTTCTTTGAGAGGGCATTAAAATGACTACACTTATGTTGGATTTGTTTGGGGAACCTAATCTTGAGGCGTGTTTTGACCTTAAAGAAATAGATGAAGAAACGGTTCATGCCTGGAAGGAAAAAGATAAGGTAAAACTAGTGTACAAGATAGATGATGAGGAAGTGGATAACCTATATGTTGATCACACTTAAGGTACGTATGAAGTGATGAACACTATGGATGATAAGGCACACACATATAACACTCCCATAAAGACAAAGAAAGTTAACATTGGTACCAAGGCGAAACCAAAGGATTCCATTATTGAGGATTATTGGTCGGAGTAATAAGTGGCTAAGATTATTGAAATTTTGTGTGACTTTAAGGACTTATATCCATGGGGCTATCATGAGTTAAACAGAGTACACCCTTCTTTAGGTAAGATGAAGATCAAAGTGAAAGAAGGCATGTGCTTAGTTAGAAAGAGGCCTTACAGGATGAATCCTAATCTACATGTGAAGGTAAAGGAATAAATTGATAAGATTCTCAAGTCTAGAATAATTGATCCTATTGAATAATCTGAGTGGGTTAGCCCCATGCTAATAAGAATTAATAAGGATGTAATTATAAGTATTTTTGTAGACTACAGAGAGATCAATGCTTCATGTGTTTTTTATTCTTTTCCCACCCCATTCATAGAGGAAATCCTTGAGGGATTTGTAGGGCATAAGATATATTCTTTTACATATGTATTTTTAGGTTATCACCAGGTGTGCATCGCTAAGAAAGATCAATAAAAGAAAACTTTCACCACTTAGTGGGAAATTTTTTCATATACAACCATTCCCTTTAGACTTAATAATGTGCCAACAATGTTCTCACACATTATTTTACAGGCCTCTCAAGACTTTATTCATAAATTATTGTAGTTATATCTGGATGATTGGACAGTGTATGGTTTAATAATAGATCATTGTGACAATTTGAGACTCGTGTTTGAGAGGTGTAGGAAATTAATCATCTCTCTCAACATTAAGAAGTGTATCTTTGCAACACCTTTTAGCATTTTACTTGGACACATAATTTGCAAGGAAGAATTATTGGTCGACCTAGCCAAGATAGTTATGATCTTGGTTTTGGAAGAGCCTAACAATCAGAGTGAGGTGCGTGGATTCTTGGGACATATAGGATACTACAAGAAATTCATCAAAAGTTATTCAAATATTTTCGTGCACTTGGAAGAATTATTGAAAGCTAAAGGGAAATTCTATTGGGGTGACACGTAGCAGTAGGAGTTTGAAACACTGAAGGAAAGGCTAACTAATACACCTATGTTGCAATTTCCTTCATGGCATAAACCTTTTCATGTTCATGTGGATGCTTTTGGAATGGAAATTGGTATAGTGTTGGCACAAAAAGGGGAAGGAATTATGGATCATCCTATCTATTTTGCAAGCAATAATTTGACACCTAAGGAGAAAAATTACACAACTACTGAGCCCAAATATTTTTCTATGATCTACACACTGCATAAATTTAGACAATACTTGTAGGCAACCTCATTAATTTTCTATATGGATCATATAGCATTCAAGTATTTGGTAAACAATCCTATTTTACAAGGCTGTGTATGCAGATGGATACTTCTATTTCAGGAGTTTGATTTCATAGTTTTTGTGAAGCCAGGAAAGAGAAATTTAGGGCATGATCATTTTTCCAGGTTTAATTTTGGTGAGGATGAACAGAACATTGAGGATACAATGTCAAATGCACAAATTTTCAATTTTAACCGCACACCCACAGAACTAGAGGATATTGCAGTATTTTTGTGAACTAGGTAGGTGCCTAAAAGAATGAAGACCTTAAAGAAGAAGCATCTTGTGATACGTGCAACACATTACCGGTTGATTGGTGGATATTTGTACAAGTTAGGACATGATGAATTTTTTCATTGGTGTGTTTTGGAGCATAAACGAAGGCTAGTATGGAAGAATATTATGGGGGGATAGCAAGAGGTTATTACACTGGTGATGTTATAGTGCGCAAGATTCTGATGGTTGTACTTTAGTGGGAAACTGTATACAAGGATACTAAATAATACGTTAAGGTGTGTGATCATTTTTAGCACCTTGGGAAGCCTAGAACTAGAAATGATATGGTGTTACATCGTATTACAAGTGCTTAACCTTTTGAGAAGTGGGATATTGAATTTTTATGTCCTTTTTCACCACCCATGCATAGGAATAACACGTGTTATATTATTACTTGCATAGATTATCTAACACGGTGGGTAGAGACATCACCTACAAAGATTGCACAACAACCATAATAACAAGATTCTTATGGGAGAATATCATTAGCAGGTATAAAGCTTCTTGATGTTTGTAATAAGGAAGTATTACCACTTAGATTAGATTTCCCTTTTATGTGTTTCCTTTCAATAATTGCTATGTTTTTTAAATTTATTTCTTTCTTTTGTTTAAATAAGTGCACTTACATGCAGGAAATTGATTAATATCTATTGATTTCATGCGCAGATGATCTTACATGCTTTTAGTGTGGGGTGATCCAGGTGAAAATGCGTGTAATAGAAACCCTAGGATGCTTGGAGCCAAGAAAAAGTGGATAAATTTGTGTGAGTAAGGCTAGAGGAAGGGTGTACAAGTTATAGGGTGACTGGTAAGAAATAAGGAAAAGGTGTCATAAGAAGGATGATTATAATAAATATGATGCTCAGAAGAAAAACCACATATGAAGAATGGACACGTAGTATAACGTGAGGTAGGCAGCAACATGGTGAAATACTTCAGTAAGAGGCATAGTGGGTTATGTACTTTGGCATAGGGAAGCATGTGTAAGGAGGTATGTGGCCTATGAAGTAGTAAAGCACGTCGAAAGGTTATGACTATAGCACACGGTGGAAAGTAGTGGAAAAGGCACAAGAAAAAGAAAGGAAAAATATTTAAAGATATTGTACAGTGGTAGGTAGTGAGTATTCAATGCGGTAAAATTTTGAAAAACTATAAAAAATCATTGGGGTAAATTCATTTTCACCTTACCTTATAAATAACTTGTGTGTTTTCGAGAGAAATTATTGTGTGATATCTTACGAAATCGAGTGTAAATTCAGAAAAAAAAAAATTGAACCAGATTGAATTACAGACACATCTGAGTGAAATAACTAATTTGGAAGAATAATTGGAGTTTGGGGTGGTGTGAAAACTTACATTTAGAGGAATTTAGGGCTCTGGTAAGGGTTTGTAAGATTATGGAATGATTTGAAGGAAAGAGAAATTGGTGTGAAAAGCTCGGTGTGAAAATGACTGTAATAGGAAGTTCAGGATAATTGAAACACAACAAGGGGGTAAGGTATAATTTTGAATTTTCATGTTGGAATAGCACACAAGAAGGTGGAAACCACTTCACTGAATGGAAAAGGAAAGGGAAAGAACAATAAAAATCATGTTGTGGAAGACTTGTAGGAAGAGTGGTATTTAGAGATGTGGTACATTGATGGAGTGTTGATGGGGAAGGAATGGGTATCCCATATCTACAAAATGGTTCTAAGTGACTACAACCATTGCATAAACACCAATGCATGTTAGATTGAAAGATAGTTTGTCCAAAATACTAGATAAAGGACTCTGGAGGGCAAGCCCATATATGATGATGAGGGAGAGAAAAATTTACAAAATGCAGGGTTGATCCAGTTGTATGAGCTCTCATATTTTGGCAAGCCTGAGTGATTGTACCAATGGTTAATGTTGCATGTTCATGAAGAATTTTTTTACTTTGCTAGAAAGAGGATGTGCCTAACGGTGGCATTGATTTACAATTTTACTAGACTTTGAAGCACATGTGTAGAACTCCCCTTAGACTTGGATGATGTTGATGAAGTAAAGAATACTGCCAAGGATTTTAACTATCAACAAGGGAGTCATGCAATGGTCATTCCAAAAATAGAGGACCTCGTTATCATAATAGCAGCACACCTACTTACTAAGTTGAATGGACAAGAGCAATGGGGGAAAGTGAACAAACGATGGTTGTACATTGCCAAAAATATTACGCAGGGAACAATATACAACCTCACAGGATTTATAGTTGAAGAGATTATTGAAGAGGCTTACAAAGGTGACAAAATCACTTTTGGGAATATTTTACTACTTATAATATTTTTTGAGATTGGAGTGCCAGATAGACCCAATGATAAGATATGGGAGTACCCTGAGGAATGTAAATCCCTACATAAAGGTTTGTCAATTACAACTGTGAAAATATAACCCCTACATACAAGGTTTGGGGAGATAGGTGGTACAAAAGGATGTGTGATGCATTTGGGGTGGAATGGCACATTCCCAGTTAATTACCTATACAACTGGAGGGAAAGACAGAATTTTTTGTGTATCAACACTTTTACATTGGCCTTTTTGAGTTAAAGGATGGAATGAAGAGCCCTTGGTGTAAGATACCAGTTTCTTTCATAGCCAAGTATTTCCAAACTACTATGAATAGGTTTACATAAGTGTGTAAAATAATGATTGACGTGGACAAGGTGGACTATGAGAACCATACTTTGCATAAGATGATTGTCTACCTAAAGAAGAGAACATATGAATAAATAATGATATCAAATGATGTCAACATGAAAAATTCAGTGACTTTGCCAATTCCAGGTGTGGTGGCTACAAAAATTTATATATATCAAAAATCCAAGTGTGGTTATTGGAACGTACATGGAGGATGATTTGACGATGAACCCCTAACATAGAGCGTAACTATGATGAAGACCCCTACATGCAAGGAATTGGAACCACGTGCAATTTCAAAGAGGTAGCCCTTAAGGAAGAAGTCCCCAATTAAAAAGAAACAAAAGATATTGTCTAGTGAAGACACAAAGAATATTAAAGGGGAACAAAGGGATGAAGAGGAAGTTGTGCAATATAGCCCTCAGGTACATGATGTTGAGGAGTTTGACGTAGAGGATCATAGTGCACACCATAAAGATATCTAAGTGATGGAGGTAGAGATGGTAGGATTTGATGCTTCCATCACCCACATTTGGAGGAAAACCAGGGGCCTACTGAGGATCTTAGGGTGGAGCATCTTGTTGAAATTGAAGTTGAGTGCCAGATCGAGCACAAAGTAGAGCACATATTAGAGCACCTAGTAGAATAGGAATTCAAACGTGTTGGAGAAAGGATTGAAGAAAAGACAAAAATTGGACCGGACAATACTCTTGTGCTAATTTTTCCAAAGCGTGCCCATGGGAAGAATAGAAAACTAAGGCATACATTCCAGGGAAAAATGATGTAGTACGATGACAATCCAAACAATATGTTGCACATAAGATACTAAATCATGATAACCACAAAGGATTTTTTCTATTGGTCATTTTTCAAGAGAGAGGAATCTTTGTCGCACACCTAGAAGATGCTCTCTTGTGCATTCCAGACACATGTGGAGGATCCAGAGTTCAAAGGTAGCAAGCAATCACTAAAAGAGACACTTATGAAGTCCACACTAGGGGAGACATACCTGATATTTGACTCCCAAATGTTAACATATGAGTAAATGTGTGATGTGCTTAATAAACTATTGGTGAATTTCAGAGTAAGAATTTTTTATAAGGACTGCAGAATTAGGAATCCGCGTAAAGAGATTGAGGAGAAAGATAGGGAGATTAGAGAGCGAGATAAGGAGATTAAGGAGAAAGATAAGATCATTATGCAGCTGAAGTAGGAGGTGCAAGAAGAAAAGGGGTGAATGTGTTCCACGTACAAAAATTCAAAATGCATTGCAAAGGCAATTACACTTGCGTGCTTGGAGTGGTCTCCTTTTATCCCAAAGCAACACCAGGTCTCCAATCTGGAAGTTGCGCTGCTTTGATTTTTTATCGAAAATCTTCTTCACCCTGCTCTAATGATCTGATATGCGATCAACCACCTTGATTCGCTCTTCTTCTAGCCTAGTTAGGTACATAACCCTCTTCTCGATAGAATTTTGAAAAGCTACATCTTCAACCGCTTTTGCCAACTGCAAGGCCGGTAATTCTACTGAGATAGGAATTTCAGCATCAATCCCGTATAGCAATTGGAAAGGATACATCCCTATGGCTCGCTTTGGAGTGATCCGATCAGCCCACAACGCATCATACAATGCTTTGTGCCATGTCCTTTGATTTTCATCCACTAGTTTCCTGATTATGGTAACCAGGTTCTTATTGCTGGATTCAGCTTGCCCATTACCCTGGGGATAATAATCAGATGAGTGAGCCAGAGTGATGCCAAATCCATAGAAAAACTCAGTTAACTCATGTGATGAGAAATTAGAAGCATTATCAGCTATAATCTTATGAGGCACACCGAATCTGACGATTATATTTTCTTTCAGGAAATTGAAACAGCTTCAGAAGTTGCTTGCTTGATTGGTACAGCTTCTACCCACTTGGTAAAATAATCTGTAGCGGTCAGCACATAGTTGTGTCCGGCACTGGAAGCAGGATTCAATGTTCCGATAAAATCAATCCCCCATTGGTGAAAAGGTTCTTCAATCACTACAGGTTTCAGAGGAAGAGCTGCTAGCTTGGGACGACCAACGAAATGTTGACAAGCTTCACATTTAGACACCCATTCTGCTGAATCCCGGAAAAGAGTAGGCCAATAATACCTAGCCCGTAGGATCTTATACACTGTTACAGAGGACGAAAAATGTCCTCCGCATGCTAGGCTATGAAAGGATTCTAATAACTTTTCCTGTTGTGATTTATCAACACAACGCAGGAAAACACCATCTATACCTCTCTTGTATATTGCATTATTCCACAAAAGGTATTTTGCAGATCTCAGCTTGACGGTCCTCTTCTCCTTTTTATTTAAATGCGAAGGGCATTCACCATAAGTTAGGAAGAAAGCAATGTCCGTGTACCATTCATCAGTCGTACTCACAAAAAGCACCATAGGCAGCTCTAAAGAAGTATCTTGAGTCTTTTCACACTCTGTTTCAGCATGATTTTCTGCAATCAATTGACACAGGCCCCTTCCTCGTACCAACTTGGTAGGTCTGATGTCTAAATCGTACTCCTGAACCTTAGCTATCCAGGTACCTCATTGACTTCCCAGCTCTTGTTGAGTCAGAATGGATTTAACAGCAGTATCAGGAACGAGAACGCGAGTATGGGAATTCAGCACATAGTACCTGAAATGCTTCACCGCTCGCACCACCGCATAAGCATGTTTTTCAATCTGCGACATCTTCAATTCATGCTCCTTCAACGGATAGCTCATGAATGCGATGGGAGCTTCAATGCCTTCCCCATTTTCCTGCATCAGGATGGCTGACACTGTGTGAGCAGAAGCATAGCTATACATGATGAAATCTTTCTTGAAGTCTGGACATACTAAGATAGGAGCGGAAGCAACTGCCCTTTTGATTTCTTCAAATGAAAGCTTCCCTTCTGCACTCCATCTGAATGGGACTTTTCCTTTCATCATTCCAAGGATATCCTTGGTTTTGTCAGCGAAATCAGGTACAAATCTTCTCAAAAAATTAACCTTTCCAAAGAAAGAATGAACTCCTGTTTTACTTGTGGGCAAGGTAAGGCTCTGAATAGCCTTTACCCTTTCCGGGTCAATTTTAGTTCCTTCCTTAGTCACAATATGACCCAGCAATTTTCCTTCGGTTACCCCGAACATGGACTTCTTAGGATTCAATGAAATCCCGTGACGTCTGCATCTCAAAAGTACTTGTTCTAAATGACCATAATGATCACCCCGTTTTTTAGAGAAAACGGTCAAGTCATCTAAATACACAACTATGACCTTGCCCATCAGATCTCTGAATGCCAGGTCCATAGCTCTCTGAAAAGTAGCTCCGGCGTTGATCAAGCCAAATGGCATCCTCCTGTAAGCAAAGGTACCCCATGGGGTCGTGAAAGCTATCTTGTGTTGATCTTCTGTGGTTACCTCGACTTGATTATATCCTGAAAACCCGTCGAGCATGGATAACATTTCTGATCCAGTAACAGTTTGCAATACCTGATCCATGATAGGCAAGGGATAGTTATCCTTCAGCGAGGACTGATTCAAGTTCCGGAAGTCAACACAAATCCGGATCTCGCCATTCTTCTTCCTGACAGGAACAATGTTTGCAATCCAAGTGGAGTGATGGATTGGGAAAATAATTCTGGCATCTAACATCTTCTGAATTTCTGCCAGGATAGTTCCTGAAATCTTCGGATTGTAATGTCTTTGCTTCTGTCTATACGGCTTCACATCAGGCTTCAAAGGGATACTGTGCTGTACATCTTTGGGCTTGAAGGATTTCAAATCTGCATAAGACCAGGCCAACACATCGATGTATTTCTTCAAGAGCGAAGTGAATCTTACCTTCTCTTCAGGAGAACAACATTTACCGATATTCACCATCCGAGGTTGATCAGATGAACCTAGATTGATTTGATCTACTTCAGAGGAAGAAGCTCCTTCAACTTGCCTTTTGTTTTGGATAAAGCGATCATGCTTGTCAAACAGACCCTCCAGGGAAACCAGACCTTTTGGTATCTTGTTGCCTTTCAGCTGGATAAATTCACCATCAACCTCTTGATATGGATCTGAAATAGTTTCACGAAAGGCTGATTCCGAACCTTCAAAATATAGCTCACTGAAATTGTCAGCCTTTTCTAGAAAAGCCAACACCTGTCGATCATCATTAAACACTTGCCAATGAGTTGCATTATCTGGGATACTGGGACGATATACAATCTCAATAGAGTATGTATCTTGCTTGAAACTGAGGATGAGGAAGAAGAAGAGATGCAGATACGGCCAAAGAATCAGCCTTGTCATTATAATCTCTTAAAACTGCCTTAATAGAAAATGCATCAAAGCATTCTATACTATCCCAAACTTTATTTCGGTAATGTCTCAACCGATCATTTTTCACCTGATATATACCCCTGACCTGATTAACAATCAGCTCCGCATCTCCTTGAACCTTGAGATTTCTAATTCCCTTCTGTCTGGCTAATTCTAATCCCAATAACAGGGCTTCATATTCGGCCGTGTTGTTAGTATTATCAAATTGCAACTTATAAGCTGATGGGAAAATCTCGGAGCTAGGAGATATGAGAACAACACCAGCGCCTGATCCAGAGGTTGAGCAGCTACCATCAAATTCGAGCGTCCAAATAGCATTGGGATCTTCCTCTTCAACATCCACAATTGGTATCTCGGAAGTCATGAAATAATTCCCGAAGCTAGCATCTTCGAAAAGAATCTGAGCCTTAGGATCATCTGATTTGGTCACCAAATACTTTGCCTGCGGTTCAGGATGAAGAACCTGTTGAACCCCTTTGACTGGGATCTTGGCTTTGGTCCAATCCATACTAATCTCTCCTCCGACATCTTTACAAAATCCTCTACCCAAGAGGATACCATAAGCCGCAGGGATATCGGCAACCAGAATAGTCATTTTCACTCTCTTCTCAGGGAAGGCAACAAATGCAAACTGTGCGTCCTTGATTTGACCAATCAGAGGGACTTGTTTAGTTTCCATGGAATAGCACCGTCCATATGACTTAGTCAAAGTAAGTCCAAGGGCATGGGCCACTTTTGCGGGCATAACATTATCAGAGGCCCCTGAGTCGATGATGCAATTGCTGAGTTTAAACCCATTTATAAGTAGAGACAAATAAAATGGTTCAATCTTTCCTGAGGAAGAAGCAGAGGTCAGATTATTCTGAGGTGTGAGTTGAGTAGGATTTGGAAGGAGACCTTTTGAAGGTGATGGAATGGCCGCTTTACTCCTGATGAACTTGGCCAGCTTTTCAAACTGTTCAGGATTCGACTGAAGGTATTCTGCCTCTGACATTTGAATTTTGGTTCTCTTTGCATGATCAACAATGTCAAAAGCAGTATAAGAAGGAATGATGGTAGGCTCCAGTTCTAATTACATGAGCTTGTGCTGGGGCACTGATCTTAGGAGAAGGAGAATAAGGAGCAGCTGCCTTTTTGGTAACCTCTCTTTCAGTTTGCGCCGAAATAGGGGTACCCCTCTTAACTATAGATATGGGAGGATCCTTATTCTTCTCCTTAGTGCTTTCAAGAGGTTTTCTGGGATTCTGAGATTGGGACCGAGTGAAGACAGCAAATGATTGACCATCTGGCGCACATTCATCTTCATCGTATTCCAAATACCCAATGCTGGAGTCGCCAGCTGACTCATCATAAGACTCATCAGCATATCCTGAAGCTTCGAAAGCCTCGTGAGATTCTTGTTCTTCTGGTTCATCTTCTTCATCAAGTATTTCCACTGCTGCATTGACGGGAGGAGCTTCAATTGCTAGTCTCGGTTGAGCAGGAGTTAACCGTGGCCTATCTCTGACAGGTGCACCATTGTTATTATTGAAATTCCACCTAGGTATATCCCGATATGGAACATTGTTCACCTGCTGGGACATTTGCTTCTTTAAAGCAATCAAATCATTAGCCATTTTTTGAAACATAGGATCTGTGTTACCTTGAGAAGAACCTTGATTTTTGAGTTTGGGTATGTCTTTCTTGATCCTTCCAGCCAAGATGAGATCATCCTCTATTTCAGTAGCTGTTGACTGAGCAGTAGCCAAATCTGGGATAACCGACCTTCTTAATAAAAAGCTTATATCAGGAGGTTGGGCATTGATGAAGAAGCATTTTTGGTTTTCCAGAGTAGGTACAGCTATTTCTGGAATCTTCCGGATCAGCTTGTTGAACTTTGCCACGAATTCCCGCATAGGTTCATGCGATTCCTTCTTCATATGAGTGAGCTGAGCTAACAAAGCATGAGAATCTTCAGCTGGTTTGAAACGTGCTTCGAACTTAGTCCGCATGGTAGCCCAGTTTGGGATGCATGCATTCGGGAGGTGATAAAACCATTCGGCTGCTACACCCTGCAACGTTTCAACGAAGAGTCGGACGGAGACATCTTCGTGGGCTACTCCGAGAACACCGCATGCAACAAAGAAAGATGCTATGTGCTCGTCAGGATGCTGCTTCCCATCTCCATTGAACTTAGGAATATTTTTACGAGATCCACGTGGTAACTCATTCAATGGAGGAGTCAAGGAAAGAGGACCAATAACTGCACCCCAAGGCACAGGTTGAACCGCCATCCTTCTGAAAAGAGTGCGTACAGGGATCCGAGTATCAGATAAGAGTAGTGCACGACAAGTTGCAGATGCTTCCCCTTCCACAGGGATCCGGTTTCTCCGAACAGGTGAAGAACTTCTAGTTCGATTAGAGACAATGCTGTTGGGAGAAAGACTGAAATTATGCTGTTGCAGTAACTCAAAGAGTGGATCAATTTCACCTTGAGCTCGGCGGGACCGAGTGAAGATCTTCCTGGCCAGCTTGAACTGAAAGGAGATCTTGTTGAAAAATAAGGCAAATACGGAGTCGCCAAACACCGAGAGGATAAGCTTTATACTATAGATCCGTAGTCCCCAGCGGAGTCGCCAAAAACTGTTGGTTGGATATTTTGTCAAACCAAAATATGAGGTTCAACCACAGTACATGGGATTAAATCCCTCCTCAAAGACAGGTGAGGCTGCCTGTTTATTGCTAATCTAAAACACAGTAAATAATATATACAATATTCACACTAATCTAACCATTGGGGGTTGGGATGAAATCCCGAAATCCACATTCACACGATTCAAGGATATTGCTTTCGTAAATGAAATAGGTTAGAAACTGTTACAGTGAAAGAAGCACGGTAGAAAGGAAATGGGAGAAACGTATTTTCTTTCGAGTAAACACAGAGCACGAAATAATCATACGAGTTTTAGATCACAGATGTAATGTCCAAGATAATTAGAAACACTGAGATTCTATGCAAAGAATAGCTTAAGATCATGAACATAAGAACACTGTCTTAAATAAGATATATTTCACAACACAAAGTCTGTAAAACAATATCAACTCCTATTCTTCAAAATGATTGAAAGAAAACACAAAGTTTTTCTCCTTTCCAATAGCCCCTCAATATTCCAAAAACTCTCGACCCTTTTGAATGCACAGGCATCCCTTATTTATAACAAAAGGAACTAGAGATAAACTAGGGCAGATCCTAAAAAGTAGCATTTTAACTGGAGTTCAGTTTTGCATGACTCTCACGCAGGAGATCAAGTCAAAACATGATTAAAAATATGACGAAACAGAAATGAAAAAGACATGTCAATTTCAAGATTGAAATGACATGACACATTGGGACTTAGTCTGAATCATCATCTTTTGCTCTTTCCTCTTTTTCTTCCTCCTGCTGAGACTGTTTGCTCTGAAATTCCTGGAACTTTCGAATTATGCCTTGCATTTCATTCTCATCAGGTGCAGTGGAATGATCATTCCACATTTCGCAGGTCTCATGAATATCACTGGCACTGCCGGGAAGCTTTTTCAATTTTTTGCTGAGCTTTCTTAAGGCCTCCAACGTATGTTCAATCCTCACAAACTGACCAATGACTTCAAGGTCAAATCCGTGTACAGGTTCATGCTGAACAGACTCTTGGATTTGTTTGAAGAGATCATCTGGTGATAGGATACCTGAGTTCCCAACTGACACCTTTGGACAAATCTTCAGCAATTCTTCTTCCAGATCACTTTTCCCATCGATCAATTTATCCCTTGATTCTCTCAACTTGCTGCAGGCTTCGTTGAGAATCTTTACTCTGAACCTGATGGCCTTGGTGAGCTGGAAATGTTTATCTGTATGTGGGAGAATACCTTCTTCCACCAAGACGTGTGCTGGTAATTGCTTTAGCACTTGGAGAGCTTCACAAGTCAAATCAAGCTGTCCAATTTCTTCAGTGAATTCCTCATCCATCTTCTCTCCTTCCTTCTGAATCTCCCCCAAAGACTCATGAACCTTCACCACGTCTTGAATTACTTCCTTCCCCTGTTGGAGCAACTTTTGGATCCATTCATCAACCACCCTTCCTTTTTTAGCAATCTTCTCAATCGTAGGCACCGATGAGAAATCGAATCCGGCAGAAACAGAAGAAGGTGGTATGGATTCAAGGGGTTTTGAGAGTTTAATCAAAATCTCTGTCAACTGCTCCACTTTTTCCTTAAGCTCATTTCTGCTGTCCTTTGTTTCTTTCAACTTTTGGCACAGCACGTCTATGGAAGCCCATGCATCTTGTTGCGCTCCTTCTGCTGTCACTTTCCCTAGAGCCACCTTGGTTATCTGATAATCAGCAGCTGTTATATCATCTCTAGTTTTGTCAGCCGAGGGAGTGGCAATCTCTGCGAACTTATCTCCTGAAGCATCTACCAAAACCCTTGAAACTGTTTTGGGTTTCTTGGCTGATTTCGCAGTAGAAGCCTTGAGTGAGCTGAAATCAAAGGCTGGTAGGGGTACAATCACTTTCCTTTTCCTCGGAGTTTGCTCGAGTAGCCATTGTGGCGTATCAGAGGAAATTGCCAATGTTGTAGTAACTGGTATTCTACTCTCAAGGGGGGAAGATTCTACTATTGGAGGAGGAACAGTAGCCAACGTGGTAGTAGATGCAACAAAGAGAGGTACAGGTTGAGGCGTGCTGGTGATCACTTGGGTTCCAGCAGAGAGGGGTGAGAGTCCAGAGAAAATACCGGCCATACCTGAAGAAGTGGATGGGGAATGAGGAGGTTGGAGTGGTTGTTGAGGGGGAGGCACAGATTCAGTTTCCAAAGCCTGGGATGCAAGAGACAAAGTTTCTTCAGTTTGATAATCAACAAATGATGAAGTCAAGAGCTGGCTTCCTCCTTCTTCCAAATTAATTTCTCCTATTTCTGGTGGTGTTGGTGATTCTGGCACAACCACCGTTTCAGCTGGAGAAATAATTGAAGAGATTTGTCTTTCTTTCCTCTTCTTGGGAATCCTGATTTTTATAGGCCCCCCAGAAGATTCTTTGTCCTTTTTCTTTTTGGAGGGCCCCACCTCCGTTTCAGCCAACTTTGGAAACTTGTCATCTTTAAAATTCATTCCCCAAGAGGAGAGCCATTTTTTGGTGCGAGCAAGAATGAGAGCCGACCTATCTGTAATAGAGGCTTTTTCGCTGGCTGACCAATCAATAGGTGGGAAAACGTATTGATCCTCATTAAGCCCATCATAGGACATATCCAACACACTTTCATTGTCAGTCGTGCCATCTGGCAAATCAGAAAGCTCCAGCGTCTGAATCTCATTAATAGTCAACCTACTATTATCTTTTCTGCGAACCGCAACTTCGTTACGCAGATCAACCCATATATCCTCAATGTCAGGCCTGTGCAGATGTTGGGCTCCATAGGCTCTAAGCACTCCTCGGATGTCAAAACCATCCCGAGACTTCATATGCTTCTTTAATTTTTCCTGAAGTTCACATTCAACATTTTTGGCCTTTGCCACTGTCGAGCAAGTATATCTCCCGATAGAAATTGGGAAGGATACAGCTGCCTTATGCTTGCTTTGTTGGAATTTGTGAAAATCCAACAGCTGTCTGACCAATTCTATCAATATCAATCTATCCCCTGGATAGCGAGGCAGACGGAAAGGCTCTCCCGAGTACATGACTGTTCGAAGATATGTAAACTTCTTGAATTGCAAGAAGATACACCCCCATTTGGATACTTCAGTCCAAGCCTCATCTGAGACTCTCGTCTTCCTCAGCTCTGGGTTCAGCCTGCAGATATTCTCATAGAAAAAGGCATCATTTACCCTCCTGAAATGATCTTTTGACCCCTTCTTTGTCAATTGAGGGAAATATTTATAAACTGGGTTTGTCGTTCTGCTTCCCTTAGTATCCAGCCCGGGATAGTTCCTCATCCCGGCTGCTGCGTAAGCCACATATGAAAACATATAAAACTTTCCAGTCGATAAGACCGTCGTCATCTGAGAATCAATTTCATTGCTGATAAGGGTCCCCCAGTCAATCCCTTGCTGATTCTTCTTGATGGTGACCATAAACTGATACATCCATCCATGAAATACATTTGATTCAGGCAAGCCAAAAACCCGGCTCAGCAGGGTGATAATATCATTGATTTCTTGTATGAAATCACATCTGGGGATAGTCCTTGGAAATCTAGATACTGCTGGTTTAGCCTTGACCAGGAACTTCTTATTGACATCCTTAATGCAGTCTTCCTGATTACTATCCCAGGCCTTCTGAGCCGACTTGATGTTCAGGTCCCCATACTCTTCGAAATTAGGTAGTTTTAGAAGATCATCAAAATATGCTCCATCTAGCCTGATCACTACCTCACCAGCCTGGCTCTTCACGGAATGAGAAGCCGAGTCATAACTAGACGCACAAGCCAAAACAAATTCTAGACATTGGGCGGACATGGGAAAGCCTGCTGCAAGGGGCAAGCCACTGTTAGCTAAAGCTGTCATCCATGGGGTTTGAGAGGAACTCTTCACCCTATTCCAGAAGTCATCCATATCTATATTGCCAAGTTCAGTGTCCCTGATATCATAATTGCAATCAATATATGATGGAGATTCTGGCTTCTTGAATTTGTACTTCATCCTGCTAGATTTCTCGGCCTTCTCCTGAGATGGACCAGGGTCCGACATGAAGAATGTTGGAGGGAGAAAGGCTTGAAACTCAGGAGATGTTATCCACACTGAAAATCCCGATCGACTGAATATGCCGGAAGAATAGAAGAGTCCGACACGCTGAGGAGGATGTCGGAAAACCCTGAGAACCCGACAAGTTTGATATGTCGGAACTTTGGCAAAGCCCGACACTTGCGTTGATGACGGGAACTCGGAGATACCCGGCACTTGCTTTTGATGTCGGACACGGAAGAAACCCCGACACCTGTTTGTGGATGTCGGAACTGGAAGAAAACCCGACACTTCAATATACTTCGGAATTTTGAGAAAGCCCGGCGTGCCAATCCGTCAATACACTTCGGGTCTCCGGCTCTGCAAAACAATCTTCAAAACCCAAGAAGAAAAACAGGGTTTTTCGTTGAATTCCAAAACATGTAATCTCCTTCTTTTTTATTATTCATGTTCCATGCATATAATAGAACTTGGAAGAAACAGCATCAAGGGATAGTCTCAAAAGAGATAAACCCTAAAAACCTAAAACCCTTTCCAAAGCAACACAGAAAGAAGAAGGAAAGAAAACCTTCAACACCCGGCAAGAAATTGGGAATAAAATACGCTCAATCGATCCATAAAAACCAAGAATAAAGAAGGGAAAGAAAAATACCTTCAATTCGAGAAATGTAAGATCGAAAACAGACGATCCAATCGAGCAAGGTGAGTTTTCGGGTTTTGAAAACGGAAGAGCACGCACAAAAATTCCACGAATTAAAAATACGAATGGTAAGAATGACGTGGAAATCCACGTATTTATAAGAAAATTGGTAATTAATACACTTCAGCTCGGCACGTGCCAACTCACCGACCACTCGGCATGAATGCCATGTCAGCATGTTTGGGAGGTCCGAAAACCCGACACGAGGGGACTTAGTGCAATTCGGGTTTCGGGTTTCGGAAAACATGATGCATAAAGCATGAGGTGCTTAGATGCTACATAGCCCCGAAAACCCGATACAAAGGATTAAGCGGACTTCGGGAATCGGAAAACATGGGGCATAAAACATGTTTTGGATTGCGGATGTTCCGATGCGCCGGGGATCCGAAAACCCGATTTTCTCAATACAAGGCGGGTTTCGGGTTTCGGAAGACAGTCGACATAAAGCATGTTAAAACTCATGTCGAGCTGTTGGTAAAACCCGAAAACCTGATTTTCTTAAAAATAGGCCATAATGCAAAATCAACTTCGAAAATTTTCGTAGGGGTTATCCGATCGTTTTGTCGTGAACTCAAAACGGGGAGGCTGAAAGAACTTTTTCCTTAGATCACATGCAGAATAGATGCATTGAATGATGTAGATAAGTAGTTGAAAACATTGATAGAGCAGTTGAGGGGAAATATTGATGAATTAACTCTTTAAGAGGTCCCTACTATTGTTGATAATGTATCGATACATGAAAGAAAAGAGTTGGAGGGGTGGAAGGAATTGGAGAAAATTTTGATTAAGGAGTTTCCAGTTGTCCCTCCCCCTAAGGAGGATTAATTCTTTGGATTACTTAGTGCAAGATGATTATTTATTCTTCCATGTTTGGTATAGGTTCTACAATTATTTTACGAGACAGTTTTTGATGTTGCTGAGGACAGACAACATATCTAGTGTGAGGTAATGTTGGAAGGGGAAAAATGAATAAGTACCAAAGAAGACTAAAGTAGATGCACATGAGAGAAGGAGTGCACATGAAGTATAATCAAGGATTGCACATGGGACTGCTCATTTTGACCAAATACTTAGCCATTTTCTAGAAGCGGACTAAATATAGGAAAAAAACAGGAAGTGTTGCTCAAATAGAAGATAAGGACATGAAGACTTAACAGCCACGCAAGGTCTATTTTTGGAGAAGGAACTTGCAATTTGAGCACATGCATGGAAGCTAATAATAGGATTAAGGAAAATTTTATCTTTAGGGTAGTCTAATATTAATCTTGTTAGGAAAGCATGCATGTTGTCTATTTTGAGCATGCAGTCTATTTTGAGAACATATAAATAGTGAAGGGAAAGTCCCCACCCCTATGTGTGTGTGTGTGTGTGTGTTCTACTACATTTTTGAGGGGGCCATGTGATGTAATAAGTTTATTCTCCTCTAATTTTTTACACACATGACTCTGTGATACTATTGTTATGTAATTAGCTCTATTATTTAATGCTTATGTTATGAATGGATCAATGTCGATGGATTATTGTAATTGATGTATCTGATTATGGTAATCACATGCTACAATTTATCTTAGTTTGTATTTGATCTGTTATGTTTCATTATGATGTCTGTAATTATTTGCATCTAAATGTATGATTTGATAATGATAATCATGAATATGCATGCTAACATCTTGACAAGATAGCACAAAAGAGGGGCATGGTATCTTCGTGTGCTTTAGATGAGTTTTTAGTTCTAACTGGATGAAGTTCCAATGTACCTAGGCAAGTGAGTATAGAAAACAATACTACAATAAAGTTATCTAATATTTACTCAATGTCGATACTATTGAATATGAGAATACACCTTGGCCCAAGCTAAGATTCTCAACATGAACAAACTCAAGTATGTTTCTCATCCTCATAACAACTCTACTCATAAGTTTCCATCCAGAACTAAATTTAAGCACAAAGCTATTGATGATAAATGCCCAACGTATGGTCAATGTTGTGTTGCAACCCCCAAGCTACAATTACAATCATCTCAATGGTAATTCACTCATTTTCCCTGCTCATATAAGAAATTTCTTAAACAATTATTTGAGTGCAACCTTGTATCTCTCCCTCCACTATTTGAGGTCAATCCAAGTGCACCTCATGATAAGAAATATTATGTCACTACTCATTGTGACTAGTACCAATGTATTGGTCACTCTATTAATACCATATTTAAGCTACATAATGTTATCTAAGATTTACTCAATGATGATACTATTGAATCTGAGAATACACCTTATCCTAAGCCTACTAATGACTATACAACACTAAAAAATCTTTAGTAATCCACTTTTGCAACACGAAACTACTAAATCTAACCTAGAATTTCGTAATGTTTATCATGTTGTCCCACCACCCCATCTTATGATAACATATTTGGTGTAATGATTGTAATTATTTTCACTATGACCTATTTTACACTCATCACCTTTGATCATACCGGCGTGACACCTAAATTTATCTATAATACATTATACATCCCTTCTTCGATTGATTAACACCATATATGCATTGTTTTGGTTGATAATGCTACTCCCCATAATATGTGAACATGTTGATTTCTACGCTCTCTTGTGTATAGTAAGAGATATGTTATTGCTATTCCTAAGACATACATTGAACATTCTCTTACCCCATCACAGTTAGACCTTCCACCTTTTCTCTCACATTTTTAGTCGACTCTTCTCTTATGTCATGTGATATGATACTAGATTATTCTTGGCTTCACACCTTCATAGTTATGCCCTTTATATTACAATAATGTGTTAATTTAATTTATAATAATAAATTAGTTAGAATTAAGGGGATCTCATCCATCACTCCATCTTCATGGCTTGTCTTGACACATACAACCACTATATCTAATAAATCTACAACATATTCTACTACCATCTATTTTCATACACACATACATAAGTCTCCTTCTCAGTCATGTAAGACACACACTTCTCATCAAAAAACACATTCCCTTTGGCCTATGACTCGATTATATCCCCAATCTACTACCTCTAATTGGTTTTCTCACCCTCACTTATCTTTTGCACATATAATGGATTCTACACCAATCATACACAAGCATACTTTATCTCTTTTTCCACTTGAGGGGCTCACATACCCTCTACCTATTATTCATGGCATGCCCCTTCATGAGGACCTTATTGGATAACTCTTGTACTATCCCCCTTTCTTATACATGGTTATTTTAAAAACACTAAAAAAACATTCAAATAATCACATAGTGCAATAAAATTCAAATACAAGAAAAAGTAAAAAATCAAGAAATGTTTAGGTTTTCTTGGCTAGCCTATTACGTTATGCATCATGTTAGTTACATTGATTTTATACATAACATTTCTATATTTTACTCACATGTTCATGAGGTATATTGAAATTGATGTAAGACACTCATAGATTGTCACATGATGATAAGAGCCAACTTGGTTCCTTACACTGCTTTCTTAGGGGCATCCCTCCACACCTTACAAATGTTTTTGTTTCATTATATGGTACTTTACACCTTACATAACATGTTTATTTATTTACAAAGTCTTTATTGATATCTATTGGATTCATGAAACTAACACGTGTATTTTGTAGTGTTAGCTTATCATTCATATTTATATTGTTACTATTACTAATTGTTATAGTTGTTCTTTATACCATTATCACTACTTATTTATCTAGATTCATTCCTTGATTGTTTACTATGTAGATTCCTTTAACTATGTTATTATGCTTGTTTTCTTTATATGGCCTAAGGGTGTTGCTTGTCTTGTGACACCATGGGTGTCCCATTTTTTGGCTATAAAACTACTTTGTGTGTATGCACTTACTTCTCCGATTGTGGCACACTATGCCTTCTACTACAATTGTCTTATCTTGTCATGGGTGTCCCATTTTGTGTGGCTCCATGTCTATATTTGACTACGTTTTTGCATGATTTTCCTTCCTTGATTGCATATTGTGTTTCTATTATTATGTTATTTATATCTTAAAATGATGATTACATTACCATTTTTTCTATAGTTTATGGTCTGATTACCATGTTGATTATACACTTGTTTTTGATGTATTCAGATCTAGTATCTTAACACTCACAACAAGAAAGTTAGATCATCAACTTCAACTATGTTCATCTCTTGAAAAAATAAACCTAGTTCACTTTTCTTGGAACATCAAAACTTGCAATTCTGACCTTTATGCTTAAATCATCTCATGCAATGTTACAAACATGTTTGTTACTCCTAATTCCACCTATATCAGCTACCTAGGCCACTCGTTTCACAAGATTTGGAAGACTTTTTCAACTTGGCCAATTTTTTGTTTCTAGGCTTCTTAAGAACACCATGCATGGAATGGAATGAGTCAAAAGAATACACTAGGTATTTTTTAAAAATCAAGGATATTTTAGAATAGCCTTTTTGGTAATTGAGGTGTGGGTAAAAGGGGCAAATGCAATTTCTAACATATATGTCTTTATTCCACTTTTGTCTCTCTAGGCTTGTGTCTCTCTACTAGTCTTGTCCCCTGATAAAGTCCATCATAACTTTTGATATAATTGTTTAATCATCAAGACAATGATCTTTTAAAATACCCTTTCTGGCAGTTACCTTGAGTGCAAACTTTCAAGGGTGACTTATTTGCTAATTTTTCTCAAAAAATCCTTAAGACATGGTTCAGACTAGCTTTCTCAGATTTGTTACAGTATCACAATGCCACTATCATAAATTCCAAGCATATGTACAATTAAAAGGTATAAAAAACATGAAAATATTTCTTCTAATCCTCTCAAGATAATTTCTTTCCAATTTTAAGGATGGAGGTTGTATATTTAACTAAAAGACAAATTAAACTACCAAAACCTAGTAAGGTTTATCCAGCAAGATCGAAACTGCTATTTCCTTTTTAAACACAAATTTACTTGCCTTCAAGGAATGAAACTTATTATAATAGGATTGAGGGAACCTACAAAAACTTTAAATCTTGTCAATGAGTGTTGGTCTTTCCTGTACCACGTACTTATTCCTCAAAAATGCTTTGTTCTAACATAGAAGATTAGGGTTTGGTTAACAGTTAGAATCTTGTTCAAAAAACTGATTTATCATCTTAGCACATGCTCAAGGGGCCTTCCACAATCCTTTAAACATGTTATAATTTCTTGATCATACCCTTAAATCCACATATGTTTCTAATATTTGGCTTTATCCACTTCAAGATTGTATTGTACTTGCTCATAACTTTATTTCCAGTTCCTAGGGTTTTAGCAATTCTTAACTTTCCAATAACAACAATTTCTCATTCAAATTCATGTAAAAAAACTCATGTAATTATCCTCTCACTATATTTACTTATCCTGATAAAATTGCATGTATGCAACCTCTTCCACAGTTATATTATATAGTCTTAAGATCATGAATATTCATACACAACAGTACTCTTCATGCCTTTTGGAGCTCCAAAACCTCATGCTTGATTGATCAATGGTTAAATTAGTTACAAAATGGTGACTTATACCTCCACAGTTTGAATGGTTTTCCCATAGCTAATTATCTAGGTCATATGACCAAGATTACATGAAGATTGCATACAAGCAAAAGGGCTTAAATGGTTGTTTTGAATTATATGACCAACCTTGCATCTTAGAGAGATCTCAAAGCCTCATAATTACCCAAATGACCTATTTACATACTATAATTTCTAACCAAACCCCTACACCTAATGAAAAATCCAAAATTGGCTCAAGAGATTTTCAAATTTTTGAATAGACTAAAATGGAGGGAAACTCTGTAATTCAAATTTTTGAATCTCCAAATCTTGAAGGACACCAAAAATGACTCAAGGAAAACATTAGGAACCTAAGAAGAGAAAACTTTGCTTACTATAAGTCTAAACTATCCATGGTGATGACGCCCCTACATTAGTTTTATTATGGAATAGGATATGACAACTATTATTCACCATTATTACTAGTTAATTTACATGGGTATTATTATTTGTGGCATGTTTCTTATCTTTTGCATCATGGTTGTCATCATGTGTAACCCCTTTTATAGGTACATATTCTCAATGTTAAACCCCAATTAAGTCCTCCACATCCTTTTATAGATTATTAGACATACAATATATGGGTACACATCTATTCTTTTGATTCGCATGCTTAAAATTTTTATCACATGCACCTCTGTGAGCAGTGAAAAAATACAAGCAAAACGAAAGCTAAGAAATGTAAACACAACAACTTGATTACATTATTTTGTGTAAACCTTGATGATAAGATTTCTAAAGTATTTATACTTGTAGGAATATTTGAATGGTTGGATTGTGGGAGCTCTTAAAATAATCTCCAAATGAAGAAGTAGCCATGCTATGAGAAAAAATTAGACACAAGGACGGTTAATATGCAGATCTCAAATAGTAAATTGGTAGAGTTTTTCTGCAAATATTCCAGGAATTTTCAAGAGAGATTTTGTGAAGGGTATGGCATGTTTTTTATAGAGGCTAAGTTGTGGTTGAAGTTGGTAATGAGTTTTGAATGCGGATTCTAAAAATAGCAATTGAGTAAGTTGTAACATTTCAAATGAATTCATTATCCATAAGCAAAATTAATGAATTTTTGTTGGCAGTAAGTTTTCATCTGAGAAGGTGGTTATACGTGTAATGTTTTTCCCCCACCTTTGTAGTATTCTATAAGTGAATTGGACTGGAGTGACTAGGATAGTGAAGTGGAGTCCAGGTGGAGGATGAATAGGAAAATAAATTTATTTTCCAATTTTTAATAACTATTTTAATTAGCTATGAAGTGTGAGAAGATAATTAACTATTTAATTAAATAAATGTTTAATTAAATTTAGCTAGAAGGTCTAGATGTATAGTAGAATTAATTTACTTAATTCTAAAGGAATGGAATTAATATAATTAACTTTGAAGGGATGTAAATAGGATATGGATAATCTAAGAATAGGCTAGAAATAGGCATGTATTTTTAGGATATCTACAACCTCAAAAGAGGGGGCATTTAATAGGGTATTTCTACAAATACAAATAAATTACATGGTATAGGAACAAATTTACAAAAGGATTGTATCCTTAGGAAAATTCAAAAATACTCAAATGTAGTAGAATTTAAACATGGTCAACCACTTCTATAGGAATCGCACGGTATGTTTCCCCCACTATCTGCTTAACTCTATTGAGCACTCCATTTTTGAGTTTCAAAAGCATGCTCATGTTGTTCCTTTGCACCAGGGACTCATCTTTTTGCTGCATAAACTGTCTTCTTTGTTCTCTCGGTATCCCTTCCTCCCCTGGCTCTGTTCCTCCTCTTCCCGATGCCGTTGTCGCTAGCCCCTTCTCTCCACCTTTTGTCCCCACCACTGCTGTTGTCACCCCTCTGCCAGCCTTCTCGGCTCCATCTTCCATTCCCCCCACCTCTACTCCCACCCCCTATGCTTCCACTTCGGCCAGACCTATTACCAGATCTTCTAGAAGGTTGAATCTTGATACCCCTGTTGTGGGGAAGGTTCCTCAAGAGATTGAAATTGCCCATAACCTCCTGCATATTAGTAGTGCTAGTTCTTAGGAAGCACATATTGAGAGCTCCAAAAAAAGGCTGGAAGCCTTAGAAGCTGATATGAAGCTGTTGAAGGAAGAGGTTAAAAACTTGGCAAAGCAAAAAGGTAAGAGGAAGAAGGAGGAGGAGGTGGCTATGGATAATAGTCAGGTTGAAGATATATACAAGAAGCTGAACTCCTTATACACCCATTTTGGGAAGGCCAAGACTCGCCATGATTATAATATGGCCATTTTTGATGCAACTGAAGAGTTTATTGAGGAACATGTCTGCAGCGTCTCTAATCTCAACGGAGTTCTGGCAACCCTTTGGGGCACTGATAAGGAAAGCAAAAGGACCATTGAACAGCTAGATGTTATTGATTCTGCCCACATGATGACATTGGCTATGTTCACCTCTTGGTAGAATATCAAATCCAACATTGACAAAGCCGCCAAGAAGTAATTGTGGGTGCTTTTGCTACACTTCTTTGTAATTATTACTATTTTTTGGCTATCTTTTTGTTGCTTTCCTGCAGTGCTCGTGTTGTTTTTGTCTTGATGGGGTAGCTGCTCTTGGGCTACTTTCATTTTCATTTTCCCATCTGGATTTTGATCCTTTTTGTTCTGGTTCTCATTCCTATTCTAGCTTTTAGGCCCTCTTTTGTTCTCAAGGGTATAGTCCCTTTCAAAAAACTATTTGCCAAAAATTTAAAAAAAAAACATGGTAAAAACTATACAAAATAGTCAAGACCATAGTATGGTCTTAACCTCTCCACATGTTCCTGAACAGAGGGCAATTCCACTCAAAATTCATTTTTTACAAATTCTACTACATGTTTATAGGAGTTATACATGGGTACATATACATATTACATAGTTCATAGTAGGTTACATAGTGTGTGAGTGTTTCATTCCTCCCTCACAATGGTATTTCAAATATAGTTTCATAATGGGTTTAGGGGAATGGGCCCCTATTTCCCCCAAAAAAAAATCTAAATAATCAATTCAAACACAATAACACCTCATGGAAGCATAGCATGAGTTAATGTTGGAGAAAATTGCCCTAGATCCGTTTGCAATGGTATGGCCTATGGGTTTACTGGAAATCATTAAAGCAATATTGTGAGCTTCGTAGAATAATATTTCCCCTTCTCTCACCAAATTTTCATGAAAGAAAAATGTTGAAGGAAAACTACAAGCTTCATAAAATGATCTTTCCTCCTCTCTCTTCACACTCTCAAATGGGGAAGACATAAAAAGCATGGGTTATTTTTAGTATAATCCTTTCTCATTTATTATCTCATATGGAACAACATTAGGGACTGATCACCCCAATCCTATGACATTTGTAAAGCACATTCCAACTCTCTAAGGCATGATAAAAATGGGAGCTCCTACCTCCATAAAACAAAAAAGTGTACTATTTCCATGTTTTGCATCTCTTTTGCAATGGTTCAAAGTTATAATGCACTTCTTATATCTTGAGTTAAATTTCAGCTTCTATCATAGATATTGACTATACTTTGTGTTGTAGGTTTCATAATGGATCATGCCAACACGAACACATCATGAAGTCAATTCAATTGAAGGCAAAGTGTATGTGCACACTCAAGTATGTTTTTCATTTAAGCATGCAATTTTCAATAATACACTTAAAGGGGGGTCAAATGTAGACATTAAAATATGGTAACTTGTCCTTGTGTAATGCCAAGTTTGAACTTGTATACTTGTCAAGTTAAATGCTCACATTCAGAATCTAATCTTATCATCTCTTTATCCATTATATAAATTCTCTATCTTTACATCATTCTCTATAAAAAATTCTAGAAATATTATTCAATCAAAGAGACATAAACATCTAATATTCATTGCACAACTTTTAGTTTAGAATTTTCTCTATCTTATCCAAAACTATACAAAAGGGCCAGGATGTGGGGTCTAGTCTTGGCCGACCTATACAATCATACCCATTCTCAAACACCAATTCTAGTTTTAATGCTAAATCATTATTTAGGTCATTTCATCTTCCGAGGGTCAACCGTATCATAATATATCACCTACTGAAGACTATATAAGCAAGTCATTATCACATTATAACTCACATAAAATTCTTACAAGATCCTATTACAAACATCGTTCAAAAATCACTCAAATGGTACGTAAATCTATTCGAATAAGTTACACATCATCTAGGTAAGTCTTTACTACAAATTTGAAGCACCCAACTAAGTTAAGGAGTCTAGCTTCACCCATCTACAAGCATGCAAAGATCATAGAACCATGTCATAAGTAAGAGAAAAATATTTTCAAACACTACACAAGGGTTTCGATAAACACAAGGGTTAGGTCATATGGATGAGTCACACCACATATCACTACTACCACATTGGGTACATTTTATATGACACGTTTAACTCGTTATATTTGTGATAAGAGAAAAAAGTGACCCTTATAGGGTTGATTAGTTTTACACATTTTCACAATAACCTAGGAGAACTATATGAGGCTTCATCCTGCATCAAGGATATATAGTGTAGCTCTGGAATTGGTTCTGCAATTAGGATTTTGACCACCCGAAGTGGTCCAACCTCAAACACACACATGTTATTTCTCCTTTGGTTTTCTAATGCTATGTGTTATCCAAAATTCACCCCCCAAGGTAATTTTGATAACATTCATCAGATTATTTAAGTCCCAGTGAATAGATTGATTAAAGCCTGAAATCATGTTTTTTGGGGCCCCCTCTGCTTCTTCCTAACTCTCCTGTCCAAGAAGAAAAGAGAAAGTTCTAAAAAAGGGTGAAAAAGTTACAAAAAACAAGCTTGGGGCAGAAAAAATCATGAAAATTGGCTAAGTCCTAGTCCAAGCAGTCCTTGGGACAGTTGGGACGTCGGGGCGCGAACTGGCCGAAAAGCCCCAGGCGGTCCACACAGCAATTGGGACATCTGGGCTGTAGGTATGCGTGGGACGTGAAAAGACGATTCGGCCGAAAAAGGGAAAAAATGCCTAAGTCTTTTCACACAGTGGGGACATCTGGGACAAAAGTACGCAAAGGACGCGGATCAGCCGGTTTGGCGCAAGTCAGTCCATTTCGGGCGAGCCGGAAGAATTTGTCCCAGACAGTCCGGGACAGTTGGGCCAAAAGTACGCGGAGGATGCGAACCACCCAGATCAGCCAAAATAGGGAACTTTCGTCTGGGACACCTGGGACAAAAGTACGCACGGGATGCGAAAATCTGAAAGAGCCGAGAGCGAATGGAAATGTGCCACGTGTCTTCGCCTCAAAGAGGGACAAGGAAGCCCGAATCGGGCGGATCGGAGAAATTTGTCCCAGACGGTTTGGGACATCCGGGCCAAAAGTACGTGAGGGATGCGAAGACCCAGAAAAGCCACCAATGAATCAGAATGTGACACGTGTCACAAGGGGAGGCGCAATAAAAATTTCGACTAAGTGTTTTTGGACCCAAAAGTTCAAAGGGCGAGGTTTGAAGCGTTGGCCCGAGCCAATAAAAGGAGGATGCGTGTCCTAAGGCAGGGGAAGTGCGAAGCTCAGGGAGGACTTGGAGAATTTGGCAAAAATTTTGGCCAAAAAACTAAAAGGTAAAAGATGCCCCCGCACCCCTGTCAACCAACCAAAGTGTGCCACGTGTCCCAAGTGGCGGGGCACGGGGGAAAAAATGGAAAATTTTCCAAAGAGTTAAAAAAGGTCAAAATTTCAAAGGAAAGCCCACTGAAAGGTGGAGGAGAGAGAATTACGTGGCCAATCAGCGCCCGACACATGTCATCCAGGTGGCAGAGCGCGGGAAAAAATTCAAAATTCGTTTTTTGCCTGTTTTCTCCCTAAAATCTTCAGATCATCATAACTTTCAATCCAGAGCTCAGATTTTCGCGTTCTTTATATCAATGGAAAGCTAGAAAAAATCTCTACATGATTTCGGGGTCAATCTTGAATTTTGGTTCAGTTTGGAGAGAGAAAATTGAGAAAACGTCTCTGGCGCGTGATAATAGGCAGAAGTGACGTTTCAACAACCAAGCTTTAATACAACAGACAGTCCGCCGTTTTGCTAGGATTCACCACTTATGCCGTAATGAGATGAGTTAAATGTAACCTAGAAGTGGTTGGGATAGATCTGGATTTCCTCTCTCTTCCCTCTCTCATTCTTCCTATAAATTGTAAGGAGGGGCTTCTTTCTGAAGGTCGAACATTCTTGTTTTGCTCCTCCCTTCTTCTCTTTATCAGGTGAATTTGTGGAGTTCGAACCTCCCATTTGAAACTGTAATGTGATTCTGCCTCTTGGCATTTTGTAGTGTATTGTATCAATCCTTGGAGCAAGTAATGCATGTCTGTGGATGATTCTCAACCCTCTCTGTGTTCATTTGCATCCTCCTGGTCTTTCACTGCAAATTTTTTTATATGTGCATGATCTTGCATCGCATTTGAATGGTCTGTGTTTATTGGCAAGATAGATGTTCTTCATTCCTCGGTGCATCACCTCTGTTAGATTAGGTTTATTTTTATGCATCTTCTTACCCTGTCTCCTTGGCAAAATTAGATCAAGTTTTGAGTAAAACCTCTGCATTTTTCATGTGCATCTGAACAAAGGAATAGGAACCAGCCTTCTCTGGAGAATCCTTTCTCATTTTTACAAGTCCCACACTTGGAGAAAGGATTCCATGTTGTGCAATCACACTGGATGCTAGAGTGATCAACCTAGAAATCTGATCAGCGTCCAGGGGTGCTGTGATTTTGCATCAACACTATGATGAAGGGTTATTCATGTTGTTTTGGTTTCTACTTTGTTGTAGATCATCACAAGACATCTTGAGGTTGTTTAAAGAAGAGCAACACTCATTGATCACCATTTCCAAATAATTAAATCACCTAGAAATTTTTAGATCTCAATTATATTCTGGTCCAAGAATGTACAACCCTTATCTTGGACCATAAAACATCTACCTAGATCATACAGAGCTTGTATAATCATGAACCTACAAATTTTACAGTTTCAAAATCTTCTATGCAAAATGCAAAATCCCAAATTCTTCTATTTCACTATATGGCACATCTAGATCATTCCATAATCTTCTTGAATAAGATAAGTCTCTCTCTTCTCTTGTATTTTGAACAAGTTACTTATTTTATATCAATTTCTTAGTTCATTTAAAGTTGGAATGCATTAACTTGGTCATGTATAATTGATGTTAGAAGTTAATTATATCCTAATAGTCTACCTATTTTTAATCTTTACACCATAGAAATCTAATAAGGGTTTAAACACCTATGAGAATGAATATCCCTAGGTCATATATTAGAATGAGGAAGAAACCCCACATATCACATTCATTGAAATATATTTTAAATGTAAGTAAAGGGTCCAAGGAAATGGATAGACCCCTAAAAATGCTATAATAGATGCCACATGGCTCACTAATATTTGTGATACAAACACTAAATATTTGGACAAGAATAAAATCTTAATATCTTATTTTCTATTAAGAAAAATAGAGAGAATTTAGTGTAAGTCATAAGTTCTCAATCCATAAAAACAAAAAACTATAAAGGGGAAAACACTTATCAATAATAAATTTAAAATAGTGTGATATAAAAATATCAAGTCAAAAACAATTATGATATCCATATAGGCATATGCACTAACACACACACATACACAATAAAATACATGGGTGTGTTATTTTTTCTTATGTGTTGCACACCAAAAGAAGAATATATGGGGTGTACTAAATTTTTCATATGTTATGCACCCAATGGACATATCCATTATGTGGTTTCCTAGTTAATTAGCAATTTTTAATCAGAACATTTTTGATAACAGATCAACCTGTAAAATTTTAGTAGTTTTTTAATCAATACATGTTTCAATCAAGTATAGAATTTTCTCTCTCAAAAAAAATAACCTAAGGGTCAATAAAAATTAAGAACAAAAAAAATTATGTTAAGAATAAATTTTGACATACAGTATAAGGGTCACAAAAAATTAATGACTTTAAATTACAAAATCAATCCAATAACAATCCATAAAAATTATGAGTTCCCTTAACAAATTGCATTAAAAAATTTTATTTGTGTATTCATAAAAAAGTTTGCAAATTTTCAATCAAGTTCAAAAGTAATTTATATTATAAAAACTAAAGTGACAAACAAGAGTAGTAGTTCGATTATAATTACATGTTTTCACAATCGGTAATTATAAAGTACACTTTTATTATGTTTCATCTGCATTTTTTTAGCACGATTACAAACTCAAACATTTTCTTTAAACATTATAAACCCTTATCTTTTTAAACCCCAGACCATCTTACAAAAAACCTAACTCAACCCTCAGTCCCCTACCCCCAATAATTTCCTCTACCTAGGTTTTAAACATTATGGTTAGTAACCTAAAAAAATAAGAGTATGGGCAACAAAGAGTGATAAATCCTCATGTTGTGAAAAAATCTTGGCCCCAACTATCATGGCTCAGAAACCATGACAAACAAAGAAAACCACTATCCTTGAACCAACACACATGTCGATGAGTATTCCAATCTTGACATCACCATATTTTGTAAAGAAAACATAGGTATAGATTTTTGAAATTCAATGAAGACATTCCAATGAGATGAGTAGGGAAAATGTGCTTCCCCCATCGATCACATTTCCTCATGAGGGGTTACCATAAAGAAAAGTAATTATATTTTTATTTTTTATTTGGAAAAACTAATGTCTTTAAGGGTTCAACATCGGACACATACATTATATTTGGTGAGATTGAAATTGAGGATTAAACTTCTCGGTTGTGAACAAATGTTGTAAGGAAATTCAATTCTCTTAATATTAATCATTTAACCATGAACCCATAATTATATAGTTCTTCAAAATAAATAATATATAATGTACCTACATTTATGAAATTCAGTTTGGTAAAATCTAAAACAATCCCCAATACAACATTCACAATTTTAAAAAAACACTAAAACAACGAACATGGAATATGGTATACATTATCAAAGAATAGCCAAAAGGGTATTTTTTTATGGATGTTTTTGGACACAAAACATGGAAAACACCCTCACAAATGTTTGTAAATTCACAATATTCTATACTAACTCCTTCACACAATTTTGTAGACCAATGAATTAGATATCCTGTATATGAGGGGCACCCTTGCTTGGAAAAAATGCTCTGGTTGGTACGAAATTGAAAATGCCAGAGCAATATTAATATTGAATCTTTAGCGTTGCTCAAAGATTGAGAAGACAAAACACGTGTAAACATATCCATCACCTCAAGAACTTAGATAAATATTATTTTAGATAAACATTAAAGATATTAACAAAAAATCAAAATAGGAGATAACATAAAGTGGTACATGTATGAGGAGAACATTATAAAGTGGAGATGTCATTCACAAGAAAAACTAGAGAGCTTCAGATAGATCAAAGAGATGGTGTGGATGGGGAATCCATTGGAAATAGTTTGGACACCTAAAGGTGAATGGTAGAGAAGCCTCAAGTCCTTATCCATGTCGTCCTCATTTTCCCCACCCTTGGAGGTAATGAACCTCTCTACTCAAAATTACTCAGGAAAATGTCAAATCTATGGGTTGTGCATAATCAACCATGTGTGCGACCATGGCGATGGTGCCCACAGAAAAAACACATTCCATTAACCACATTGGTGTATATGTGAAAAAATTTCATGAACAACCGCATAAAATTTTTGATGAATGAATGTGTGACAAATTTTAATGCCAATAATTGTCATGTGCCTAGTATTTATAGCATGCACTACATATTAGTTATTGAATCAATCCATAGTAAACCGCTACAAATATCTTTCTTTAATGGTTGAAATAGTAAATCCAAAGGAATATCCTTTGGCTAATAATCAAATTATTATGACTATTATGGACTTGGTGTAACATGTTTTCCCAACTATAAACAACTCAAAAATGGTGCTAATGAAGCTACCAAGACTCTGAATAGAGGAATTACAAATTTTCATTATTTTGGTTGTTGATACTAAGCCTCTTGAGATCTTTCTGCATTTTCCACAATTGGCTGAAGATAAGAATGTGTCATATGTGTTTGTATTGTCAAAACAAGCATGCGGTGTCACTTGCCCTATTATTGCTTTCTTTATAACAACCCAATGATGGAATAAACTAAAATAAAAAATATATCAATTTAAGGATGTCATAGAAAAGATTCTTATCTAATGTAGCCCATGTCTTTTCTATTTTCTACAAAAATCACCCTTTGATCATTTGTATCCTACTGAATAAAAAGTGGCGGTGTGGTTTTACTCCCACAACCAATGCACTTTATGCCACCCACCAAGTTGTCGACAACTTATATATAGTTCTAACTACCAATAACTTCCTCAATTTCCACGAAAACTCCATTGTAAGGCAATATAATGGGGAACATATTAAAAAAAAACATAAATATGTTTTAAATAAACTGTCAAAAGATCACATTCATTTTTTTCTTCATCATGATTATAATAGGGGTGAATCCATTTATAGTTGATGGGTGGACCATGGTCAGGGTAGTATCAAACCATCCTAGCTAAATTGTTATAAAACAGCCACAATTATTCACCCAACTATTCCCAAACGTCGTTTCGCGAAATGAGAGAAGATTAATGGGGCTCAACTCTTACCAACATAACAGGAGGGAGAACTTTCTAATCTATCACTACTACGCCAGCACAAAAAACATCCCTTGAGGTATTCATCATAACATGACGAAGCCCTTTCTCCACCCTCACTTCACAATTCAATTGTTGATGTCACCATCTATATTGCTCCAAAGAATACATATAGGATGAACCCCTCTTTTTCAAAGCACATGTAGTGGCTACAGAATTCCACCACCACCACCACCAACTTTCACCTCCTTGGTAGCCCCCACATAGATAACATAGGTAATGGAAAGTTTTTTCCCCCGCTGTCATTGCCATCTTGCGCGCTTGTGGCCATGGGACATGTCATCACCAGGGGGAAAGAACCTAGTCATTGTGCATGGGATGATAGTGGGGAAGATATATGTGCACTAAAATACTAATAGTTGTTTCAATTAAAATAAGTACATCAATTTTCAAAACTAAAAAATTGAATAAAAAGTAGTCAATTAAGTAGGTCACATTAAGTCACGTCAAACATTTAGCCAATCAAATGATAACACCTAAGTACACTCGGATTACATGACTCAATTCTCAAATATTAGTTTACCTTAAAATCTTTTGTATTTAAAATCACCTTATTTAAATACCTTAAAAAAGTACCCTGCACTAGAAAGGTCATTATCGTTACTTTTTTATTTCTAATTAATATATATATACCCCTTAATTTAGGGTCAAGTGAGTCCTTTCCCTTACAACATGCTAGACATCGTCATTGCAATACACTAAATTGTCATAAATTATTTTACCTTCCCTGTCAACTATCGATGTGTGTGTGTGCTTTAAGGGTTTATCTATTGACATGTGTCAAAAATTAAGCTCTCTTCATCTGGTAGAGGGGAATTCCTATTGAATTAAAAACAAAATGGCTTAGAGTTTGGTCCCATGCTGGGGGCACTATTCTTATTTTCTTGCAAACTGGGTCCCATGCTAATTTTTTCTAACTGCTACTAATAATCCTAGAAAGACATCCATAAAAATATTTGTGCCTGAAGGATGGGAAGACCATTTCTAGCCCTAGCAAGTAGTGGGGGGAAGAAAAAATCATTCACCCCACTCAGAAATTTTCTCCATATTTACTACCACTTGGCTTCTTATTCTAGTTTCCCTCCAAAAAATATATTCGAGATGCACATATAAAGAAACATTATACACCAATATTTACATGTAGTTTGAGTAGAAATTGACATATTTGAGCAGGGAGCTGATAAAACTAGAGTAAGGATGTTGATAAATCAGAGAAAGGGAGCTGACAAATCAAAGAAGCAGATTGTTCCAAGTACCAGATTTAAAATTTGTTTTTTTATTACAATTTCTTTTATTTTTTTACTTATATAATATGATCAGACAATAAAAAAATATAAAAAAATATTTCAACCTCTATGACACCCACAACCTAGATTTTCATGTCAATGACAATACAAATTACTAAGTCATAGCCATGAGAGGTCATTTCTAGTATTAATATTGTTTGGGTATATTACCACGACTTTTAATAAAATTTGGTGCTCAAAGCCTTAATTGACTACAACCATGAGTCTGCCATTGACACACATCAGTAGCATTTAATTTTTTTTTTTGCTTAATCAAAACTTTTCTCAATATTGTTTACTATATTACTCTTCTCAATAGGGTACACACATGCCTCAACAAAAGAAGTTTTCTAGGAAAAATTTGTTCTTGTTTTTAATATATTTTCCCTGTATTTATTGCAGGTATAGATAGATATTATCATCGACAACTTTGTGCAGCATCCTATTCCTAAAAAATATGGTTTTTCATATATATACTTCATTGCTTTCGGATGATGACTTATAATATGGAGATCTTTTGTCCATGAATAATGATTAAATTTCATGATTTTGTTCCAAGTACCCAGCTTCCAAGCACACAAGTAAATATTGAGGAAGATGTTGACATCACTGTAAGATGATTTTTTTTTTTTTTAATAATGAACCATGAAGAACAATCTCCCTAACACATTGATGACTCTTTCCCCTCAAGAAAATATATCTCCCACACACTCACGGGAAATGAAATCTCAATCATCTACCCTGCTTCCTCAAAAGGGTATAGCTCATTGGAATATTATAGATACTCTTGTTTTGATTGCTGTTAAAAACACATTGAGAGGGAAACACAATCCAATGGTAGAGCCATGAAAAAGGATATATCCTCCTCTGAAAAGTGGAAAATTGTGAAAAAAAAAATTGTGTTGCTCATGGTGTGAATTGCAAACCAATGTCGAGATCGATGGGAACATATTCAATAAGATTTTTCAAGAAACAAGAGAATATGAAGCTAATATTCCATCAGTATATGGCAATTATTGGAGTATGAAAGTGCAAGAAAGAAGTCATAAGAAACTCCCTCCAAAGTATCCTGAAGAGCTATTTCGTACAATGGAGCTCAATTTTAGTCAAGACAGAGCCATAAATCCCGAAAATATAACCATTGATATCTTTGACATGAAGCATATGGTTGATGATGAGTTTTTCTACACCAAACAAGAATGAAAAGTATTATAAAAGCCAAACACCTAAAATACCATATGAAACTCAATCCATAGGGGGGAAATGAAAAAGCAATATCCAAAGCTACATGTCTAAAAAGATACTATTGTTGAGAACAAATAAATTGGTGATTACTACTCTACAGATGGCTGAGGAGGGGGTGAATGAAATGAGATGAAAAGGACTTTGATTTGCTTGAAAAATGGATGCAAAGGGAAGATGTGAAAGAGGAAGATCAAAATTGAAGAACAAAAGATCAATGTGCAATTCAATTTGGTTTCAACTTTGAATTCTATTGGGCAGGCCCATGCTTAAGATTAATGAATCATTTTCCAAAAATAAATGATTATTCTCTTCATGTAGCCTTTTCTCATCTTATAGACAACTTTTGTCAAGTTATATATGTGACACGACCTTTAATAAAAATTGAATTATCTACTTGAGTTCTAGCTCATTGTTATTTCTAAATAGTAGTTGTTGCTCTAAATGTAATCATAAAGTTCATCATGTAATTTATTGTATAAGATGAAATTTTTAATGTTATTTCTTGACATCTTTGTTCAATTTGATAAAACCATATTGTATGTTGATGTTACAATTTTGTTGTTATATTTTGTAGTCAAAATGCAAGCTTCTCAATGACATTGATCAAGATTTGATTGCATATTTGCCATTTTTATAGGGAGGATTTTGGCATTATCATCTTCAGTAACATTTTGTTCTCATTAAATGTATTCTAATTCAATAGAAATAATAAAAAAATTCTCATGAAAAGTGCATCTATTATTGTCCAATTGACATATCAAATTTGGGTATGATAGTCAAGGTTCAAACAATATGCAACATGTATCAAAGAAACGTAAGATATGTTCATCTGCAAGTAACAAAGTCTTCAAATGTTGAAATGGAAGGGGAAATCTACGCAATCACTTCATAGCAAGAAAACACAATCCTTGAAACAAATTTATCAAATTCTCAATCTAAAGGGAGGATTTACAATGAATGGTATATTAAGCCTCGCTCATTGCATTAGTGGAACCACTATGGTTTTTAATGTTACATGTGACAATGAATGATTTCATATAATTTTTAGGCTTCCCTATTCATTATTTACATCTCTTTGTGAATTGTTGAATGAAGAACTTCATCAAGGTGATATGCATTATCATTGGCAAGATCTATAAAGGGTAAGGTGTTTTCAGTTGAGAAAAAAGTGGCCATTGCAATTTTGTGGTTATCATCTGGAATGACAATGATTGCCATTAGTGAGCTATTTAGTTGTGGGAAGTTAATAATGCTAAGAATTTTAAATAACTACATTAATTCTATGCAAAGTCGTTTGAGAAGTCATATACAAATGGCCAAGTAACAATTTAATGATTGAGCATGTGAAAGAAGGTTTTTGGAAAAAAACAAGGCTTTCTGAATTGTTGTGGTGATATAAATGTAACTCACATCCAATTTGAACTTCCATTTAATGAGTGTTCATCTGATTGGTATGACAAAGATCATAACTATAGTATGTTGTTGCAAGCCATTGTCGGTAGTAATATGCGTTTCATGGATGTTTTTACTGGGTGGCCTGGTTTAGTCAATGACACTAGACTCTTGCGGAATTATTCTTTTTACAGATTGTGTGAAGGTGGGAAGAGGTTAAATGGTCCTTCCATTTCCATTGGTTCAACAACCATGAGAAAGTATATTATTGTTGATGGCAGTTATCCATTATTACCACGGATAATTACTCCTTTTACTAGAGCGTCAACAAACAATCAAAGAGATTTCAATTTTAAGTTATCCTTAACAAGAATTGTTGTTGAATGTGTATTTGGAAGGCTAAAGAACATATGGCAAATTTTTCATTCCAAGGTTTCTCAGTCTGATTTGCAGATGTTGCCAAAAACTATTTTTGTATGTTCCATATTGCATAATATGTTGTTAACATATGAAGAGGATGATTGTGATGCAATTGATGTCAACGACAATGAATATAATGTATCAACCAATAAAGATGGCTCAAGCGATCCAACTACAACAATAACTTGATTGGTATTAATGGAATTTGTCAATGGAAGGAATGGAGTGGAATGTGTATAATGATTTTTTTCTGATTTAGCTATGCTTTCACATTTGCCGATGGGGTGGGAGTGGTGCGGTCAAGTCACATGGTTGTGTGCTTGCCCACCCATGTTCAAATCCCCCAGAGGCACAAACCTCCTCGGAGGTGGTTCACCACTAGATGCGGCATCTCTGCTCGTGCTGACACTGGTGGTTGCTTCTTTCGCTGTCGAGGCCAGTGGCTGCTCCGCTTGCTGCTGACACTAATGGTTGTTCCTCTCGCTACTGACAATGGTGGGTGCTCTACTTGCTGCTGACGTTGGTAGTTGTTCCTCTTGTTGCTGACACTGATGGTTGTTTCACTTGCTACTAGCGCTAGTGGCTGCTCTACTCACTGCTGATGCTAGTGGTTGCTTTTCTCGCTGCTGATGCTGGTGGTTACTCCTCTCGATGTTGACGCTGGTTACTGCTCCTCTTGTTGCCATCAATGGTAGTTGTTCCACTCGTTGCGGTCGCTGTCGCTAGTCGCTGCATCTTCACTATGGCTTCATGGTTGCTTCAATTGGGTTCCTAATGGTGGTCCCCTTCATTGTAACCTAGGTTGTGGATCCTCCCAAAAAATCCTCAATTGTACAAGGATGTGGGTCCTTTCAACACCCTAAAAAAGATTACCATAATTCCAAAAAAAACTATGCTTTCACATTTTGCAAATAATAATGGATAATCATTGCAGTAATGATATAGCCTAGTTTTTTGTCATTTTAATTTCAATAAATTTATTAGAGAGACTTAAAATGCAATTTAAGAGTGAAAATTGAAACAAAGTGTAATGGTTTTTTTATTCCTCGTGATGTTGGGATTTATTAAGTTTTGGTTTAAGAAGCATTTGATCTTTCGTAGGCAGTTATGTGTTAAGGTCCTTCATGTGGTTAATATTTTTAAATGGATTCTTGATTACATCATTCAGCAGGGCAATGAATGAAGCATTGAAGACCTGTTAATCTATGCTCAATCCATTTTAAAATTTTGTGAATGATTTTTGTACTCCAAGATTATTGGATATTTCTGTAAAATAACATGGTTTCTTTTTGGGAATGAGCACTGAATTAACATGTATTTCAGGTGGATGTTTTTTTTTGTTTCTCCTTTAATATGTTTATGCTAGATTAGAAATTGAATCCTTTAATATGTATTATAGGTAGAAGAGCTTCTGTATTTCTTGATGTTATTACATATTCTTATTTACTTTTGCATTTATTGGATGTGGGTTCTCTTTGGCATCATTCATAATTGACATTGAATGTCATACTCACCTATTTATAACATATGTTCAATGCTATGAAGATTGGCAATACATGACATTGCGGGTGAGGGTGTGTAGTAATCAGAATGTGTAGCACCTCCTTCAACTCACTTGCTACATTAAGCTGTGAGATTGTGATTGAGATTGGCAACAAATGACATATGCATTATATGATTATAATTGGGGGCAGGGGAAGAAACTGCTCACCCTCTCTATATAATGGTGTGAGATTGTCATTGACATTATTCTACTGTAATTGCTTTGAAGTAACCACTAAACACAAACTTGCATGGGACCGCAAACTAGCTTAAGCTCTTGTTTTTGCTCAGCAAAACCCGCTGAATAAAAATAACAAGCCCCCACCATGGGACCACAGTCTTATAGCATGGCCCCATGATGGGGGCTAATGCTCCTATTTATCTGGGAAATATGATCCCATTCACAAAATTTTTATTACTGTTGCTAAAACCCAACAAAGTTCCATAAATTTCTTAGCAGCTACATTTTAGGGAGAGGATTTCCAGCCCCATAAAGTTGTTGGGTGCACAAAAATAAATCAGCTCCTTAAAATCTCTGCACAGAAAAATAAAAAATCATGGAACCCTATTGATGCTAAAATAACCTATTTTTTCTCTTGAGCATCCAGATCTTGCTGTGGGTGAATTCATCGTGGAGGATGAAATCTACCCAGTTCATAGGGTGGGTTTGCATGAACCGCTGGCTGATTTTTCCCTCCTAGATCCTTTGCTGTGGGTGGAGGAGGTTGATGAACTTGCTTTGGGCTCTGGTCACAACATCCAGTGGTTCTGCGGCCAGTATCATGACCTGGTCACCTTTGCACATAATTTTCATTCTTCGTTAGACCATCGTTTCCTCCCTGTTGTCGACATTGACGTTGCATTATTTCCTGTGCATTCGGCGACCGACCACCTCAATGAGTTAAAAGACCGTGCCGAGGATGCTTTCAATCTGCTGCTCAGAGTGGCTAACGAGCGTGCTGGCACGTCACATGGTTAATCTTTTCACCCTCGCAGTGCTTCTCGACGTCCTCCTGTCGCGGTCTTTCGTTTTCATCTCCCTGGTTCTCTGTCGTGCTTCTGTTCTCCGACTTCATTCTTCCCTCCTGCTCGTGTGCCTTTCTGCTATTTTCCCTCTTCCTTCTTCTTCTCCTTCTTCCTTGTTATTGGGTAGGGGCCTTTACCCCTCCAGTTCATAGCTCTAGTTAAATACGTTTACCAATCATAAAAATAAAATAAAAAAATAACCTATTTTTTCTCTCGGGCATCTCCTCAAAATTTTTACCTTCCCCCCTCCATGGGACCATGCTCTTAATCCCTTATGCAATACAGGTCAAAATTTCATTGAATTTAACATTTGAATATTTGCTTGTTGAGGCGACAAGTGCAAAATCCCCAAATGGGGTCTCGAAATCGCATGGTCCACAGTGCGCAGCGGCAGCGAAATGGTGAAGGGATACAGGCAGGAGCACGTATACAAGCACCCATGGGAGCGCGTGAGCGCAGCAAGCTGGAGGAAATTCGCGGATCCCATGAACAGATCGACGCTCTCCCACATCTTGGAGGTGGACACTGTGAGTCGAACCCTGGACTGCACCTCCGGAAGGCTCTACACTACTCGCCTCATCACTGTGAAGACGCCGGGTCCCTGGTGGTTGCAAAAGCTTATCGGCAGCGGCGAGAACCGCCTCCGCCACTGCCACTGCATTGAAACCTCCGTCGTAGACGCCAAGAATCGAACCATGGACCTGGTCACCAAAAACATTAGCTTGAAGGAGTTTGTGGAGGTGGAGGAGAGGTCCTGCTTCCGCCCCCATCCCACCCATCCACACTGGACGCTCTCCACGCAGGAGACTACCATTCGCTGCGCCGCGCTCTCTGCCTTGGCCTCCATTGCTGACAAACTCGAGCACCGCTGCGCTGAAAAGTTTATGCAGAATAGCCTCAAGGGCAGGGAGGTCATTGAGAGGATCTGCAACGCCGACACTAATGCCCTTTGATTTTTGAGGTCCATTCTTCTTTCTGAAAACCCCAACTCTTATTTAGGTTTTTCCCTTTTCTTTTCCTCATTTTTCGTGTGGGCATTAAATCATACGAGGGGTTTGGAACTTTCCATATGTTTTCCTCTTTTTCTCGTCTCCCCTCTTCTGCGGGTATAAAATAAATTGAGGGTTTTTGGTATTTCAACAATTTCTGCACGCATTAACTTAGTTGCCTCAGTCTGATAACACACGGAAAGGGGATTTTTGGTTCCAAATATTTTCAAACATAGAGATGTAAGGATCTAAGTTTTGCTGTCAAAATGATTGTTTACTTTTGTTTTTATTAACAAAGTCTTATTGGATTTGGTTATGTATTATTGAATTGCGTCTGGTCGTTCCAAAATGATATTGGATGATCTGCTTTGTCGAAAAGATCCCGTGATGCAGGGTATGTAATTTAAATGCATAAGCAATAATATTAGGCCCAATTACTCAAACATTTGCATTTATGGTCTCAAATCAAGGAAATGGAACAAAACTTGGAATTGTGAAAACAATCTTCTAACTTCAAAATATTTTTTATTATAAATGAATTCACATTAGTTCTCATAATGTATTATCGAGCTTCTCAGTAAACGTTTAATTTTCTACGTATTTTGTTTCTAATCTATCTATTCCTTCAAGAAGGTGTTGAAGAATTTGCTTTGGCTGGGAAATCCCATCATGTATCCATTCTGTTCTGATCATTTTAGGCGTATATGTTGTCCTTGATTTTTAATCAAAGGGGGATCTATTAAAGGGACAACCGCCCAACAATCAAGAAGGTATAAAAATGGGGAAAACAAGATGAGATCATGGTAAAGATCCATATGCAGGAACAATCTGATAGAGAATAACTGCAGAAATCAATCTCTCAGCATTGATCCAGAAACACTGGTCTTTATAAGCCTGGACATAACCGTTTTCAACTTAAACACTCCTGAAGCTGTGCTTATACTGACCACGAGTTACAAGTTGTTTGGCAAGGAATTGGCATTACTTATAAAGATAGAACGATATTGAGTATTTGGGGGAAAAGACGGAGCAATAGCATATTTATAAAGGAATCTTACCACCTTCACTGCTATTCTTGACATCCCTAAAAATATAAATCATTTTATACATTAAACAACACAGAGTTCTATAGATATTTTCAAGGACATAAAATATTAGGCATTTCACAGCCTTGATAGAAGGTGTTGAAGAGCTAAAGCTCCCTTGAATGACAAAGCACTATAAATCTTGCACATACTATACTTTCAGATTATATGTTCTTTTTAAAGCACAAGTCTAATGTTTTTAGAGAAATTGACGATGATGAGGATCTATGCTGATTGTGTTCCACTGTAAACTTATTTTCTTGAGAGGAAAAACATTAGGGAGCAAAAGAAATCTTTTCCCCAAAAGCAACACAATCTTTGATCTCCCAATAAGTCTTCAAGGACTATTTGGCCATAAAACTATTCTTGGATGTCATTACTTATCTTGTAGTGGACACCCCCATCATATCTTGGATCACTGTTCAGAAGCCTGTCTTTACATCCCGCGAACACTTTTTTCTCAGATGTGTTATATTGTTTTTTATAGTATTTGTGTGCTAGCTACAACAAAAAAATTGGGGTATTACAACAAAAGAAAGGCAAAAACATTAGAGATAATTTGAGTTTTAGGGACACACAAGTTCAAAACATCAATGGTATTAGCTATCATATTTGTAGACCTAAACTGCCCAAAAATGCATGGTACCCCAGCACAAGGCCTGATATGTACCTGGTATGGGTATGAGTACAGGTATGGTCTGGGTACGCTGCAGGTATGTACCTGCAGCGTACCCCCTCCAAAAGTCATTAAAAAAATAAAAAAACCCTAACTTAAAAAGAACATAACCCTAACCTTTCACCCTAAAAGACACCCTATAAACCTATTTATACACTCAACCCCTCTTGTTAATTCACACACTCATATTTTAACATTTTGCTAATTCTGAGCTTGAAGGAGAGAGAGAAGGAGAAGGATCAACTACAAGCCAACAAACAACGAGGATTAGTTTAAGTTATTAACTATTATGTTTTGAACTATGAATCAATACAAACTCAGGTCTCAATTCTCAAAGTATTTGAAATCTGTTTTCATGTTCCATGATTGATCATATGAGTATTAAATTTCAATAAGTATGCAAATGCTTCTTTATGTGTGTGTGTGTGTGTGTGTGTGTGTGTGAAGTACATGTAAAGTAACAGTTACACAAAATATTCATTTTTTCAACCTATGGATATTTACATGTAAATCTCATTTTTCTCAGGTAAGCTGACACTTTTCTCCTTATTAGCTAAATTAGTCAAAGAATGGCGTTACTTGCAAACACTATAACAATACTTAAGATATTGACAGCTAGGTCCATGAAAATTACAAAGTTTTCGCTAATTTCAACAATGATATGTGGAACTATTTTAGTTGCTAGAGTAATTTCTTCTCATGTTTGTGGCCAAAGTGATTTTGTTTATGCCTGCCTACACTAGCTCAATTGTGTCGTTCAAAATTGTGTTTGAATTTACCAACATTAAAATTTGTAGAAAATTGCCATTGAGAAAATTGTCTATAAAATTTGTGATTATATTCAGCTCTAGGCTAGGTTAGCCTCTGAACCCTAGAAAGTTATTGGTCTACTTGCACCAATTGTTGCCAAAAGAACCCCTGTACGAGGATAAATTTCAAATTTATATTATTAATAATAATACTAATGGAGTCCTACTCTAGTTTGGGATGCTACCCAAACCAATCAAATAAAATGTGCTTAATATTTGAAAACTTAATATTAAAATGTGCTTAATCTGGAATAATTTGTTGGAGAGAGTTAATAGAAATCTTAAAACTTGGAAGGGAACTCTCCTCACCCACGCTGGAAAATCCCAACTTATCTCGAGTTCTCTCCAAGGTATACCTATTTATGTAATGTCCCTCGTTAAATTTCCTACAAAAATTATTAATTATTTAGAAAGAATCCAAAAAAATTTCTTGTGGGCTGGAGTAGAGAAAAAAGCTCAAATTTCCCTTGTGGCTTGGGATAAATTCACCAGACCTAAAAATTGTGGAGGTTTGGGACTGAAGAATATCAAATTAATTAATGAAGCCTTGGTGGCCAAAGCTAGTTGGAGGTTGATTAGAGAGGATGGCCTTTGGGTGGACATTATTAGGAAGAAATAATTCAGGAATGTAGGCAGAATGGAGACTTTATTTATGTAAAATGACCTCCCTAACAGGTCCATTTTTTGGAAATATTTTGTTTCCTCCAAGGAAATATTGAGTAAGGGCATTAAATTAAACATTGGTAAGGGAAAAAGTATCCACTTTTGGCAGGACTACTGGTTGGACAAGAAACCTCTTATTGTGGAGGAGCCCTGGAAAATTGTGTCGCAACACTTTTAGGAAATTGGTAAAGTCTAGATCCAAGACTATAAGGAGGTCACCGGAAAAGGACCTCAAATGGGTTGTGCTAACCCCACCTCTCAACTTCAATGGTGACTTTCAACCCTTCACAAAAATTAACTATAAATTAAGGAACTTTCACATTCCTAAATTCAAACACCAACAGGACTCTATTATTTGGAAAGAAGAGGAATCTGGAGAGTATTTGGTCAAATATTACTATCTCCTGAACTTCAAATACTCTTTTCAAAATGAGTATTGGAGTAGAATCTAGGTGAAATATCTCCTTCCCAAGGTGAACATATTTTATTAGCTGGCTACACAAAGTAGAGATTTTTCATGGTGAATAATCTGATGAAGCATGACATGGTCATTCTAAGTATATATTCCCTTTGTGGAAGGTAGGAGGAAAGTGTCAACCACCTTTTTTATACTTTGTCTTTTCTCTCAAGTAATTTTCATCTGTGGTGATGAATCTATTCAAAGTTCAATGGACGCAACCCAACACTATAGAGGATTTTATCTTACAATGAGAATTGCCCTTTCAGATTTATTATCCTCATGGACTGCCTGGAGGATGGAACTTCCTCAATTCACATGGTGCATGTGGAAGGAAAGGAATGCTCTTATCTTTAGGAACCAAAAAGTCTAACATGAAAAAGGTTAGTGCTCGATTAATCTCTTCCATTAAAGAAAACACTAAAACTCTTCAAAGGTAAGATAAAAGTTATTCTTACCCTAGGTTGGAAGAGGAAGTTCCTCAAATAGTTCACCTTTAGTCCTCCCCCAATTAAAATGACTTTATCTATGATTAAATGGTCTCCAAACCGGTAGGGAAATATTTCAAACTAAACTTTTATGGTGCATCAAAAGGGAATCCTAGTCATTATGGTGAAGTGGATATCATCAGAAGTCATGAGGGTTACTAGATCCTGGCTTATGTCAGTCCCTTAGGAATTCAAAGGAACAATGTGGCATAGGCCTAGAGCCCTGCTTATGAGGTGTTAACTTAGCATAGGTAAAATGGGATCAAACACATTCAAATCGAGGGTGAATCTCTTATTATTTTTAATTCTCTCCATAAAAACCACATTCAAAATTAGGCATTGAGAAATATTCTTCAATATGTTACGGAACACCTTAAATCCTTTGAAAACGTTTAATATCAATCATACCCCCCATCTTGGTAATAAATGTGCTGGAAAAGATTGAAAAAATAGGGGATGCATAGTCGGGATTTTAAAGTATGGATGAAAGGTGATGTTATCCCCTCATCTATTAATGATATTATACAACATGACAGATCACAATGATTTTCTTTATACTCACACGGGTGACTTTATGTCATCATGATTATCAAGGTAGCAAGCTTGAGTGTTGCAATTTCACTTCCCAAGATTATATTATTTGAGCCTAAAAAATTGTAGCATGTGACCTGGTTTTTGCTTTGGAGAGTGTAACAGAGAAATCATGGGAGGTGATAGAGTTTTATTAGAACCATCAAGCCACAGGAGAATTGTTAACGATCCTTATATGGGGCATATGCTCAGAATTAAGTGTTTCAAAAAGTACATTAGCAAGTTGTATGGGTATGATCCCTTTCTCACAAAGGGTTTTTTTTTTTCACGGGTTGATGAAATGTTTGTGGTTTGGGGAATGGATTTGGAGGGTTTTAGAGTAGTTTCATTACCCAGGTCATATAAATGAAGACAAAGCGACTCAATATTTTCAATGACAAGAACCGCAAGGAACATGAAATCAACACCTTTTTCATAGGTAAAGAAAAATTTCATTATTTCACAGATGAATTGCTAAATCATGTATTCCTAGGGTTTAGGAAGATGTAAGTATTCATATTATGAAGTATATTACTCTCGAAGGGCAAGTATCACAAGATATATATGCACCATTTATCTTTGTTGAACATTTTCATTTACAAAATTACAATGAGTATCCCTTTATTTTTATATATGTCTCTTTTGGCCTCTGTGAGGGATTTTCAGGGGGAGGTGGACTCCCCCATTCACAAAGTTCTCATCCTCCTTATGTTACAGAATAGTAAACCTGTTCCTGGCCAATATGGTGGCTCCGAATGAGGAGGATGATGATATTACCCTAGCTAAGTGCCTTACAAAAATGTGAGCGGGAAAGGATCCCTATAACAGAGTTGGGGATGAGGATGATCTGCAGATTAGGGCCAGGTAGGGGTAACGGCAATGAAGGTCCCTCCAAAGGGAAAGGACAAAAGTGTTTGAGGATGAGGATCATAACTATGAGGACCTGAATAAAATGAATGATCAACCTCTGGAGATGGTCCTCGCAGATTATGGAAGAATCTAATTCTGATATGAGGAGAAGGGATGATAGACCGCATTGAGGTCACTAAGCAGATATGTATGTCTCAGAGGAACATAAGGGGGGAAGTTATGGGAGCTGGATAAGTTGGTGAAAGATATGCAGGCTCAGTTGGAGGCAATGGAAGAGGGTCTAAAGAAAATGAAATTCCAACTTTGTATTAGCAGCTTTGAGGATGAATATGATGGAGGTCAGACTCAGAAGGAGCTGAGAGCAAGAGCACAACCAAAAGGATCCTGCTAGCACTTCAAGAAACCTCCCCAAATGTCAAAAGATAAACTAGTTTTCTTCATTTCTATTCTTGAACTTCTTTTTGTCTTTTGGTAAACTGTTTCTGGTCTAGTAGCAGACTCTTCAGTTTTGTCTCTTTCTATGGCTTGGTTTCTGGACATTCTTTCTCTTGAGTTAAGCTCCGTTTAACTCATTCTAGTACTCTATTTCTCTTTTTGCATTTTTTTTTGTGATTTCACGATGTATTCTCTTTTGTAAGGCCTCCGGAAGCCAATCCCTGCTTATTACGTAATCTAATAAAAAAATATTAAAATGCAAAAATCCTTTAACCTTAAACAAAAAATTGTTTAAAAAAAAAAAGAAAGATTCAATTTAATCTATAGATAGGAAATGATGCACGAAAAGAAAAAAGAAGTTATATAAGTTATATGTGTACCCACTTCTTTCTGCATACCTGCCACTTAAAAGCTCTAATACATAATATGCGTAAGGTCATGAAACTAAAAAGAAATACGAAAGATAATGTGGTACCACTGAGCTTTGTATGGCAATAAACAATAAATCAAGTAAAAGTTGTATGAGAAACCTAGAATATATTTTAATATTGAATACAAATCTAATGGAGAATTAGATTGTTTCATGCTTTGAATATTAGCTTTAAATCATATGGAAGAGGTTATCTGGATGCAAAAATAGATGTTATGGTGCACAAATTATACTCAACTAACCTTATCTTTAACATATTTAACCTTTCATAACTCCAAATCATACTGGTTATATACTAATAAATATTGTCAATAAATGAAGTTCAACATGTATGTCAGATTGACAAATTAAAGGGAGCTAAACCATCATTGGGTTTTATTGGGGGTACACACCTTAACAATATATGAATGTAAATGCGATGTGTAAAACAATATATATGATGTAAGGATTCATTACATGAGGTTATTCTGAATTAATTAATTTACAATTAACCATGTTTAATCAGAGTAACACATTACTATTTGTAACAATGACAAACAATACGATAACTCAAAATCACAAGAGGATATGAAGACTTAGTGATACAAAGTGGAACACAAGAGACATGAATGTGTAAAGTCAATAAAAAAGACGTTTTGATTTTGTAGGTGTCTCGTTTCTGATTTTGGAACTTAAAATTACTCATGTTAAAAAACTAGACAACTTCTGTATAGTCTTTGCCTCTGTTGTACGGTCTTGACTTCTTAAGTACGGTATTGGGCCTACTTACAGTGAGGCTATGTAACTTCATGTGCCCTTTGTTTGTCCCTTTGTTTGTTTGGAAATATGCTTCTTTGTATGTCGTTTATATTTGCTCAACCTCAACACAACCTATAATGATCTGCAACAAGTAGAAACCCTATATACCCTTCGTCAAAGCATTAAATAACAAAAAGATAAATTAATGTGTGAGGATGAACTATCCTTGGCGGTCAACCCCTGCTAAACCAATCCAAGTGCTATACTACATACTTTTGAGTGGGTTCAAACATCATGTAGTTCTTTTAGCTGTACGTGTAAGTGCAAATATGATCTAAGCCAATCCCTTATGAGTGCCTTTGTGTCTCTTAACACAAAGATAGCGGGCTTATTGTAGAGTAAAGAATGTACCCAATCTGGTAGTAGTGTGATGTGTTATGCTTTGACTATTAGAATAAACCCTTTTGTCCCTTAAAGATCTTTGACAATGCTTAGAGTGACTTTACTCTTGCTAAAACATGGCTCTAAGACATTTGCATACTTGGAAATGGAGGAAACGAGACTCTTTGATCTAGTCGAGTGCTTCAGACTTGTAGTAGTGGTTTTTCTAAGTGATGTACAACTATTTTTGGAAGATTTAGGAGAGCCTTGAGTCCTTTTGTGTTGATATTTGCAATAAGAGCTATGAAAGTGTTAAGTGAGTAATGAAGTGATGTTGACTTGCTTATATAGCCTTCCATAAGTGAAATATTATGCTAATGCCGACCCTAGAAAGATGAAACGCCACACATAAGATATTCAAATTGAAAGCAAAATCGAAAGATGAAAGGGGGTAAGACCATAGAGGTTGGTTAAAATCGTAGTCTACTTTAGTCCAAAATGTATAGTTTTTCCCAGATAATTTGTGATGTAAAACCAAAGGTTCTGGAATGATGCCTAAGGGTATTTTAGTGCTTTGGTTGATTAATAATTTTTGAATGAACAACAAAGCTATATAGAATTAACTACATGCTGGTAATTGTAAGCAGGTAATTCCATTCACGTAAGTTAATTTATTTTCGTTTGGAGTTTTTGTTATTGACAATATTATGGGAGTAGTGATTCCTGTAATTGCATATTTATAGGATGGTGGGTTTGTTAAACCTGTAGAATAATATTGTTATATTTATTATATATCGTACAATACTTATATATATTGCAGTCTATTCTTGTTGTTGGAATAGGTGATTTTATATTAATAAAATATAACGTTAGTTTAGTTTCTTTCCACATTTGGTATCAGAGTAGGCACTCTGTACCTATATGTGGAGTGTAGGAGGTTGTAGAAGGATTTAGGAGGTTGTCTGCAGAAGCTTAAGGAGGAGCCAAAATTGCCCCTGCCTCTTCATAGCCCCCGTTTTGTCTCCACACCCCCTATTTTTTGGTGCACAAAATTGGTAGCAACAACAAATTATTTGCAGAGGATTGTTTTCTGACTACAGAAAATGCAGATTGCTGTAGAAAAGAAGAAAAAGACAAGCATTCTCTAAGAAGAGTGTTGAAATCTTTCCAAAAATTTGCTCGTACAGGTGTTCTTTTATTGGCCAATTATTTTTTTGCAAAATTGTAGCCTAAGTTTATAAAATTCACGAAAAATTAAGTCTGGGCACACTTTTCAAAGTTTATGGAAAAATAAACTTAAGAAAATTTAAATTGTTTCATGTATAATCCACCTTAAAAACCAATTAATTCATATCTTACAAACCAGGCGGAAAAGAAGCCGAAACTTAGCCACATTGTCTCTTTAGCCATTTTATTTCACAAAAAAAATAAAAATTCTCTCTTAGAACTCTTGTTTTTAACGTTTCTCTCATTTATCTTGAAAGTTATAATTATGTATTTGACAAACTAGGAGTTGAGATTTCAAATTTTGTGAGCCTTTCTAATATCATGACATTCAAAAATCTTTTTGAGGAATTTTCTACATCCCCTAAAGTTTTTGAAATACAAAACGATAATATAATTTTTTAATTTGTGTTATAAAACCATAAAATCACAATTACTTGTTTTCTTGCAAATCGTCCATGCTTATAAGTTGAAATTTTACTCTTTTTTTTTTTTCAAAATTTCATTGAAAATTGTGTATTAATATTACCTTTGAATTATCATAAAAATACAATTTTTAATGTTTTTGTGAGTTTTCTAAGCATACACAAACAAATCAGAAAACTTTAGCAATAAGAAACATTACTCTCACATATAGTCTTTATCATGGTTGCAAATGTTCTTAATTATTTGCCAGATTCCCAATGCTTGAGAGGAATCAACTATGTTCTATGGAAGACCAAAATAAAAAAATCAGCTTGATTTTTTTTTTGTATACAACTTTCTAATCACATGCATGTTGGCCTATCACCCAGCGGGTGTTGGGATCTCACCCAAGGCACACATGGGCACCGAGCCCCTCCTTTATGTGAGCATTGTGAGAAGATATTTCCATTGTTAGAGGATTAGTTGCAAAGAAGTGAATATTCATGTAAAAGCACAACATGAGCTATCATATCCTTATACCCAAGCATTTAATAACAAGAGAAACATCATGGCATGAAATACAAAGAACATATCTGATTCATAAAATATAAGGAAATAACACTAGGGTTTGCACCCCTGAACCAGATATTCAGAATAGAGCCATATATTCATATTGATCATAGTATCAGTAACCACATTACATTAAAAAAGGGTCATAACAGACCATACATAACAAAAGACTTCAGACTTATCTCCTACAGATCTTCCCTGGTGTGATATTCTAACTAAGCCCTCCCAGTTCATCCCTTATTACATATTCTAATGCCATACAGAGGCCTATTACATCCATTATACCCCTTAACACTAATGCTCTAAATCCTAGCCTTACTGCAACATCATACTCTTGATGCATTCCCTTATGATCTCGCACCTGCTATCTATCAGACTTCTTCTCCATTCAGGTGTGTCTTCCTTGCTCTAGAGCATCTCTATAAATAGGTTTAGCACCCACCGCCATGCCTTCCTTCAGGAGCAGATCACTTGCCAAGTGTCCATGTGGTCCTCCAATGGAGCATGCTTATTCTATTTTCAAGCTCTCCACTTTCTGCAATGATGTCTTTCGGGAACCTTCCATGTGTGGAATATTCTTTCCTTGACCACCAAGCCTCCAGGTTGTCACCTTATCCACTCAGCACATGCCTAGTTGGGTCACATTTTTCCTCAAGTGCCTTTAGAATGCTGAATATGGCTAAGTCCTTAGACCCATGTTGTCTTCCTTGCGTGCATGCCCTGGTTCTCCTAAACCCTTCTTAAACCCTTGTCCTATGTGCTTTTCCCCCCACATGCCCTTCTTCTTCCTGGCCTCACGTGTGCACGTGCCCTTTGGCACTTAGCCAATATTTTGAGGCCCAACATCACCCCACACTAAGCTTGTTCTCCATCCTTGGAAACATATTGATCCTCCAAAGAATAAAGAATGGCGGGACTTAGATAGTTTGAATAAAGAATGAAGGAATGAAGAATGAGAAATGGAAGAATGAAGAATGAAGAATGTTGTTATTGTTGTAAAAGGAGTGGGAACTCCTTCCTCATTGTTGCCTCAATTTTCTCCCAGGCATTTACTTCACCCTGCACCTACTGGAGTAGGTTGCCCACTAGAGCGCTCACCTCTTCAAAACTTAGTTCATCTCCCTTAGCATTCAACGTATCAACAATCCCCTCCAGCTTCTTGCTAAGGTCGTCAAGTGCATCCATTCTTCACGTGACCTGGGGGTATAACTCCTTGAGCCAATTCTTGACCGAACCTCGCAAGGTTTCGATTGCTTCCATTTTCTTTTCAACCTCGGCCAGGATCTTATCCCACTCTACCCTATTTCCTTTGTTCTTTTCTTGGAATTATTTCAGATCCACCTCATGTGTAGCAACTAATATACTTGCTACTTTGTCCCTATCAGTGCAGTTATCATACATGGCCTCAGCCATGTGACGTGGTTTGTACAGTGGCAAGGAGTTTGGAATATCGAGTGATTGTCTCCCGATCTTCTACTTTTCTTCTTCCTTCTGGCATGCCAAAATATCTTCTACTGATTCTAAGCAAGTGGCCACCTTTCCATGGTGAGGATGTGCATGTTAAGTCTTCCAAGCATTGCAAGGTTGACTCGTATTTCTACTCAGGTGGTGCTAGGTCTGGGTGTTTCAGGATAATGGCATATGTGATCATTTCAATTTTCTTGTACACCTCTCACACCTTCACCTTTTCCTCCCTTAGTTCATGCCTTAACTATGCGCTGATCAACTCTTCCTTGCTTCAGATCCTTTCTCTTCTCAATGAGTTCCTCCTTCTTCTTCTCCAGTTCTTCCTCTAGGAACCTTACCCTGTCATTCCTTCCAAAGAGTCTCACCTCAACCTCAACTGATACCTTGTTGAGGGCATTGCAGACTTTCTCATCTGATAACTGTTGAGCATTTACCAGGGGGTTTATTCCTTTGTTCTCTGGTACCTTCATCAGTGCTCCCTGACTAACCTGAACTCAGGCTCATCAACATGGGACTCAAATGCCCAAGATAACATCTTCCTCATTCATGGGTATGCCTTCTTCTTTGAATGAAGACCATGCAAGGAGTTGGTCTGTGGCACATGGTACTCTGGAAGCATGTGCACAAGTACCTTACTTGGATCATTTATGTAACTCATCCCCTACTCCTGTGCTGCTACCACACTCTTCCCTCCTGTGTGTGCTTGCCTTTGGAAATCTTACTACTAAGCTGGGATCTCCTGCCCATGCTCCCATACTTTTTCCCTACACTTTCCTCTTCTATCTCCTTGAGTATCTCATCAGTGCTTCACTCCACTTCCTGCTCCACTAAATCCTTTATTATGCCCTACTACTTCTCTTTCCGTGGCCTCTTCTATCTTCTCCTTGGTGAGGCTTGGGGTCCTTTGATCCTTAGTATTCACTTCTTCACTCTCCCCTTTTCCTTGAGTGCCTTCCTCTTCTCCATCCTTTTCTTCATTTTCTTCATCTTCGGAGTCATGCACATCATACACAGATGGTCTTGAGCCTCTTCATGCTCATCATCATCCCTTTCACCTCTGTAGGCCTCCAGGCTCTATGTTTCTTCTGAGTCAGCCTTCTCTGCTACCTTCTGCTTCTTCCTAACTGGTGATTCCAGTATAGGAGACTCTTCCTTTTCTTCTTCTTCTGCAGGTGACTCCTTCCTTGGTGATTCTTCTTGTGCAGGAGGCTCTTCTTACTCTGGCACCTCTTCCTCAGGTGATTTTTCCTTTTCCTTAATGGGGGACTTCTTCCTCCATGCATATGTACTTGGCTTGGCACCTGACTCTGGCGTGCCCACAGATTGTGTTGTTTACACACTTGGTGCTTTCTTCTCTGGCACCTCTTCCCTCTCCCTCTTTCTTGGTGTGGCCTTCTTTCTTCTGGTGGGGTCTTCTAGGATGGAGACATCACTCTCCAAGTAGGTTCCCTTCTCATACTTGGGCCTGATCCATGTAGGTATACCCTTGCTGCAGTCCTTCCAGCAATTGGTAGCGTCACAAGGTTTTGTCATGCACACCTCATGGGAGACATACTTCTCCACATAAGTGCACTTCTTGGGGTATACTAGCTTCCTTCGTAGGTTGCGGTGGTCTGGTCTACCTCACGTTGAGGTTGAACCTTAGTCTTTTGGCTTCTTTAAAGTGATTGACCCCTGCTTGAAAGTATTGCGTGGTGAAAGAGAAAGGTAGTTTGCACCATGGACTCTTGGTCCCATCTGTCAATGTGAATCTACCAATGCAGAAATGTTGGTAGATAACAAACTCAACTTCTCCTTGTACTAGCACTGGAAATTGTTCAGGTATCCTCCATTCTGCCCCGAATGCGTCGCACATCCTCTTGTACCATTTCTCTAGGTGTGCCTTGTGGGCGGCCGTCATGGTGTCACAAGTGTACTTTTCAAATATTTTCGTGGGGGAAGGGTCTTCATCTGGATACTCCCATACAAACTTCTCTGGCCCATCAGGCACTCCAATCTCTAAGAAGATGATGGTGAGGAGGACATTTCCAAACATGATCTTCTCTCCTTGTGCGGCACTGATGATTTCTTCTACAATGAAGGCAGACAGGTTATAGATGGTTCCTTCTAAAATCTTTCAACACACATTCAACCAAGCCTTGTTTATCTGTGTCCACCTTTCTTGTCCATTCAACTTGGATACCAAGCACATGGCCATCCTCATCACTGGGTTGGAGATATCTGAAATATCAAAGTAGCGCGAGCCCTTCTTATAATCATAGCCTTGGACTGTCTCCTTAATGGCTTCCTTATCCTCCAAGTCATCATCCAGTGGCTCCCCTTTGCAGACAAGGCCAGTAAACTTAGAGATTAGTTGAGGGGTTATGTGCATTCTTGTGTCCTGTGAAGTAGAAGTGGTCCTCATGCACATGTGACATCAACCATTGGTACAGTCACTTGGGTTTTCCAAAGTAGGGAAACTCATAAAGTTGCAGCAACCCAGCCTTCTCCAACTTTACCTTCACCTCATCATCATAGATCGACATTCCTTCTGGTGTCCTTTTATCTGTCGGGAAAACCAGTTCTAATGCCATCTCCTTCTCGGTGGTGCTTGTGTGATGGTTGTAATCACTCACCACCATCTTCCTTACATGGGATACCCATTCCTTTCCAAGCAACACTCCATCTGGGTATTGCATCTCTGCATACCACTCTTCATTGAAACTGGTGGTGGCAGTTTGTTTCCCCTTTCCCTTTCCCTTCTTTGGTGAGATGGTTGCCTTCTTTGGTGCCATTTTCTTGTCGGGTTAAAAAAAAACTCTTCCTTGCTCCTCTTCCTTTCTCTACTCAAATATGTGGCTCAACTTCATGAAGAATCCCTTTACTCCCTTGTGCCCTAGCTACAGAACCCTAACCTAGACAACCCTTCCACAAGATGGTGTACTCTTCTGAACCCTTCTTCCCTATGCCCGTGTACTCCTTCCACTCTGGTTCACAAATCACACTAGTCATGCACTTAGATTTTCACAATTCCTCCTTCACACAAATATTTCTTCATGGATGCCCTAGTTCGCAAGAGCTCTTCAATATCATAATAGCAAGGTAAACAATAATGTGCCTGACCTTCTACTTATAGCTTTTTTCTCATCTCTCACAATAAATGTTATGCCACCTACCAATGTACTTAGCATTAAATGTGGTATTTTTCCACTAAATCCAATCTTAAGCGCTCTTACCCATGCCCAATCCTGCGTGAAAAATCTTACAACCTTCTGGCATGCAAAAATCCTTACTGACCGAAGACTCTTATGTGCACATTTGCAGCCTGAAGGCACTTCTTCTATCCTTGACCTGATTTTTTCCCTCGCCTACCTCATGTTGTTCCTGTGCTTCTCATCCTTTGTACGTGGTCTTTGTAAAGCTATCCTGACACCAAAATTCCTATGTCCACCTTTTCCACGCGCTCTTCCTACCTTATGTGCTTTTTATCCTTCAATCGGGCCATCGAAACACAACTTCCACTACCAAATTTTATTTCACTTCACACTACTCCACCCCACACAAAAATAGATGCACGGTCCTCTTTGCATACACAACCTTTTGAAAGTAATAAGTGGTTACCGGTGCACAAGGTGCACAAAACAAACAACAAGAAAGGAACAAGCAACGAGAAAGGGAAACACAAGGAAAATAAATGCATAAAAGGAAATCCTAGGCTAAATGGCAATACTACCTTATTTACAAACACAAGGAAGACTTATTTATAGTAGGGCTTCAACCTACTCCCATTGAAATGGCCTGGTAACCATGTTCCATCAAGCACTTGTAACTGGAAAGTGCCTGAATCAAGGATGTACGAGATGATATATGGCCCTAACCAATGGACTTTCAGTTTCCCAGGATGGCACAGAAACTTGGAATCATATAACAAAACCATCTACCCAACCTTGAATTGTTTTTTTTAATATGGCGATCATGTCATGCTTTTTGTCATGCCTTTTCAGTCTTCTGACTCCATCTAGCAAGTGATCACCTTTCATCTAGCTGCATTAACTTCTCCATGTGCTCTTGAATTTCTTGTTCATCAGCTAACCCTCCTGCATGCACACAATACACAATGATGGTAGCATAAATTCAACTGGTAAAACAGCCTCCATGCCAAACACCAACTGAAATGGTGTGGCTTTGTTCAATCTCTTGTAGGTTGTCTTGTATGCCCATAGAACGGATGATACCTTGTCATCCCAATCTTGTCTTCCCACATCACAAATTTTTGTCAACGTGTGACTCAAAATTTTGTTAAATGCCTCAGCAGTTCCATTAGCTTGTGGGTGATATGGGGTAGTCTTATGATGGGCCACCATGAACTCTACCAACAAAATCCTGACTGTTTCATTCAAAAAATGTGTACCCCTATCACTAGTCAAGCTTAAAGGACATCCATACCTACTGATTATGTTCTCCCATAAGAATCTAGCAGTTGTCATTGTTGTACAGTCCCTTGTAGGCACTGCCTCCACCCACCTTGTTAAGTAATCAGTGCAAGTGATGATATAGTGTGAACCAGTCCTTCACGCGGCAGGTGAAATTGGTCCTACAAAATCAATGGCCCACTTTTCAAATGGTTATACACTGGCTATAGGCCTCAAGGGAATTTCATCCCTTCTTCTTGGCTTTCCAAGGCACTGGCAATGGTCACAGGCCTTGCAAAATTCAATGCAATCCTGGTATATACTTTCCCACCAAATCCCTACAAGTAGAATCTTCCACGTACATGTGGCATTCCCTGCATAGTGCCCTCCTACAATCCCACCATGTGCTTCTTCCATGATTACAATGCGCTCATGTTCTAACATGCATCGGCACAGAACCTCATCATGGCCTAACTTGTATAAGTCTCCACTAATTAGCATGTAGGGTGTGGCACGTATAGCTAACTATTTCCTTTCCAAAGTTTTCATTCCTTCTGTGCCACACCCATTTTGAGAAACACAACAATATCTTCTAAGTCAGAGGGCACGTATTACAACCTAAATAGTTGTGCATCTGGCATAACATCCTCAATGCTCTACGTGTCCTCCCCTGAGTCAATTCTTGACAAATGGTCAGGCCCTGAGTTACTCTTTCCTGGTTTCACAACAACTGTAAACTCAAATTCCTGAAACAACAGGACCCACTGACATATGCACCCTTGCAAAATGGGCTTGTTCACCAAGTACTTCAAGGCCATGTGATCTGTGTAAAATATGAAGGGTGTTTCCAACAGATACTACCTGAACTTATGCAATGCGTAGATCATCGAAAGTGCTTCGTGCTCAGTAGTGGTGTAGTTTTTTCTTGCTGGTGTCAACTTCCTACTTGCAAAGCAAAGGGGGTGATCAACAATCCCTTCTCCAGGTTGTGCTAGGACTACTCCAATGGCTATCCCTGAGGCATCAACATGCATGTGGAAAGGTTTATCCCAAGAGGGAAACCATAATATGGGTGTAGTGACAAGTCTATCCTTCAAAGTGTCAAATGTCATCTGTTGCGCCTCTCCCCAGTGAAAGGCACTCTTGTGTTTTAGTAACTTCTCCAATGGTGCGGTGATCTTGGCATACCCCTTGATAAACTTCTGGTAGTACCCTGTATGCCCAAGGAATCTGTGCACTGCACTTTGACTGGTAGGCTCCCCCAACCCCACAATAACAACAACTTTGGTGGGATCCACCAACAAACCTTCCTTGCATATGATATGCCCCAACATAGGGTCCCAAATGGAGTAGCAAAAACACATTTCTTAATGTTGAGGGATATCCTCAACTACCGACATCTCTCAAACATCAGCCTCAAATTATCACAATGGTCTTTCACTAGTCCATACACCATCCAGTCATCAAGGTAGACTTGCAGAAACTTATGGATAAAATCCTGAAATGCCTGGACCACTATGCGTGAAAAACACAACGGGTGCATTCTTCAGTCCAAAAGGCATGACCATATAGGAAAAATTCCCCATTCAGTGGAAAAATTTGTCTTCTCTTGGTCTTCTTTAGCAATTCTAACTTGATGGTATCCTGAGAATCCATCTGTGAAGGAATAGATTTCACGCCCGACCACTCCTTCAAGAATCTCCTCGGTAAAAGGGGTTGGAAAAGGATCAATTACACATACCACATTTAAGTCCCTGTAGTCAACACAGATCCTTATCCTTCCATCCTTTTTAATACTGATGACCATGGGGCTTACCCATTCTGATTCCTCCACAACTTCAATGATGCCTGAAGTGATCATTTTTTCTATCTCCTCCTTAACCTTGACGTGAAGATTCAGATTCATTCGATAAGGCCTCTTTGAATCGGGTGTGCACCTTCTTTCAACTTGATCTTCATCTCCCCCAAGGAGTGGTGAATGCCTTTAAGCTCATGGTACCCATGTGGAAATAAATCTTGAAACTCATGCAATAGATCAATGATCTTTGAGACTTCCTTCTCTGACCAATAGTCTCCAATAGTGGCCTCCTTAGGTTCAGCCTCTGAGCCAATGTTAACCTTCTTTATTTTTAGGGGTTCATGGTATGCATGTGCTTTCTCATCAGCACTATCAATAACTTCACGTGTACCTTCAGTATGGTTAACATCCAAACTCTCCATCTCTTCGCCATCTATCACGTAGACCATCTTTCCCTTTTCTTTCTCCATGCACACGTGCTCAAGTTGCACCTCTTCTGACTCTTCTTCATCAAAGTGCACGGTTCCAAACTAGGTTCACCCAATAACTCTAGTATTCTATCTTCTACCATGGCACTATCTCCCATCGTTAGGCACTTAACAACCTGTAATGCCCTATCCACCGATGGTTTAGTACTCTGATACTTGAAAGCTTGAAGGAGGTCAGTCGTCAACTCCTTCCAATTTCCTTGTCTGACGGCGCATCTCGGAGTGAATATACCATGTGCATGTGTAACCTTGTAAGGTGGAATACAACTTATGCACCCATAAAGAAGGTGGCAAGGCCTCTGCACCTTCCATCCATGCTTTCTCACATGCTTGGATGTGAGACAAGGTGGGTTCCTTCCCATGGTAGTCTTGTATTGCAGTGGGTGCATTGCTTCAGGAGAACCTAATAGAGAACGTGATTCTCACCTCACACCACTCTAGAAGGCTATCATGGTGAGTTTCCCACCAATGCGCTGGTCCCAAGAAAGTTATAGCTGAGCATCCCTCTTCTTTCGATCTCATTTTTCCACTGAGCCTCCATTTCTCATAAGAAATCATCAGGTTGGCTCCTCCAGAATAACTTGGTAACTTCTTCCCTCCCAGGTGCTTGACTGAGCATGCCTTCATTACCCTTGTCACAGAGCCTCTTAGCTGTCACCCAATTAACTCATAAGTCCTGTGCACCCAATTGTCACATGCCACACTAGTTGTATCACTCATGGACTGAGCATCTTCAAACTGGATAACTCCCTCTATAGGGTGAATCACCTCAGGGTCCCTGATAGAGTGCACATAGATCCTGTCAAGAATTTATTCTCCCAAGGGCTCAGTATATGGTGCTGATTTTCCATGGTTAAGGGGATGATGACCCACTCCTCCTTGTTTTCAAAACTTATGTATCCCTTATTGAACCTTAGGTCAACATTATTCTTGTAACACCAGGGGCACCCAAGTAATGCTGGAAAGTTGTCTGCCTCGGCTAGCCAAGACTTCAAAATCCCCAGTGAACTTTTCCCCTTGGATAGTGATAACAACATCCTTCAAGACACCAATGGGCATTGCCTTTGTCTTGTTAGCCATATACAACACATTCAAAGATGGTTGTAATGGGGGCCTTCCCATTTGATGCCATGCATCTAGGGTGAGAACATTGACCTCTGTGCCCATGTCAATCAAAATATTGCTCAAAAGCCACCCATCTACAACAACATTCAAGGTAATCTCCTTGTCATAATCAAGGTTATGGGGAGGAAGGTTGGCATGCAGAACCTACCTCTTCGTGCCCTCCTCCAGCATGTGGTACCTTCTCCTGTAACCATTCTCCTAGCAAGGGAATGATATTCTCTTGCCTCAACATCTTGCATACTTCTCTAACCTCATCCAGATCCTTCTGTGGAGCCTCAACATTCTTCCTTTTCTCTAACTGTCTTGACTACTCTTTCAGGCACTGGATCTCTCCTTGTAGGCTTTGAATCACATCCATGGTTTCTTGATATACCTCCTTCTGATGAGTAGGGTCTAGATACTTTCCATGCACCACCTCTTCTCTAACAACCAGTGGTCTTTTCCTTGGTACTTCCCTTGTGCGTGCAACCTCAACTTCATGTCGTAACTAGTACTGGTTCTAGTTCTGACTCGCGCACCACTCTTGGCATCCATTGTGAATCAGCCTTTCCTCACACTTACCATCCCGATGCCTTTATCTTTCTAGTGCTACTGGCTCATGTGCTCAAATAACTCTGGGAACTCCTCATACTTGTGCTTCTTTCCACACCATGAACATTGTAGCAGATCAGGGCACTCACGCTTATAGTGCTATGTAGATCCACAAGTTGTAACAGGTTCCATGTGGGAACTCACTTCTTCCTCCTCCATGGTTACCATGACCACAAAATCCTCCTCTGAAACCTCTTCCATGTGCCCCTCCATCCTGCGCATCCTTCATAGTGATGCCCATTTTCCTTGGAATTGTTTGCGAGGCTGGTCTGGTGCACACCAATATCAATGGCGTCATGTATCTGGTCAATCAATCTACAATCCTTGGTGTCATGGGTAGTAGAGGTGCAAATCTTGCAATAGAAAGACACATTCTTATGGATCATGCACTACAGTAGTGGGAATCTACTTGCATCATGATCTCCATGGAAAATTTCATAGTCCACTGTCATGGCACATACCGATCTCCTAGGGAAACTATCCTTTGTATGCCCCTCTACCTCACAATCCATGCACCATAGACCACTATGAGTCTCATGCACTGAGTTCACAGATAGCTTCTCCAGCTGCTTCACCATTGCAGAAATCTGAGCCTCAAGGAAGGGGCTAACACTGTATCTATGCTTCCAATAGCCTCAGCATGTAGGGCAGCCTCCAAGGCCTCGCACGGGTCTGTGAAAGTCTTGTGTGAAAGCGCTCTCCTAAATGGTGTTATCAATCCTCCAACAAACCACTGAGCATGCTGAGAGGGGTGAATATCATAGGATAGCTTTGATAAGAGAGTCTTGAAACATGCATTGTACTCCCACACACTCTCTTCCATTCCTTGTTGGATCTCCTTCAGCGTGCTGATGCTCTTCTGTTCAAACTCAGGGATATGAAATTCAGCCAAGAAGGCATTCTGTGTAGTGGTGTAATCTACCACTGTCTGATGGGGGTCATACTTTTGGTACCAACTATGCACGCATCCTTGCAACATTGTTGCAAACTGACTTTCCTTCCACTTTGGGGTAGTGATCCCCTTTGTGCACCATAGTAGTTCACACTTGTGTACATGCTCTGCAGCATCCTCAACACCTTTGTAGTCTGGTAGGTGCAAAGACATCTCAAAAAACACTTGCTGAGGTGGTTGAGGTCCTTGTCCACCTGACCCAGAACCTTGATTCCCTCTAGTGTTACCTCCACCACCAGATCCACTAGATCCACCAGGTCCATCCTCTGATCCACCAGATCCTCCAGATCCTGCTAGGTCCACCAGGTCCTCTAGCTCCTATACCACCAGATCCACCTCTTGTAGCTGGTAAAGGGCCTGAAGTGGTCACGCCTAGTGTTCCCAATGTCCCACTGAACTGCATGCCAACAGTTTGTGATATTGCACCACTACCAGATGTGTGTCCACACCACTCCTAGACATGTGATACCCAAGCTTTGTGTACTCACACTTTTCCCAAATGTCGTTCCAGACAATATTCCTCCAAACACAGGAAATGATTGTGTAGCCATAGATGTACCAAATGAAAAATTATATCTCCTAGGTGCAGATCAGTCACTCCCACCGATACCAATATGTTAGCAATACTTATCTCTTGATTTGGAAGACTAAGCACCAGGGGTTGGTCACCAGGTGGATTCAGATGTGCGTCGATGACTCTCCTTTCTCCAAGTGATGAACTCTCATTAGAAGCTGAAGGGATCTCTCTTCTGTGCTTGCCGAGATGGGGTAGCACAAGACTGCTCAGGCTCCACATCCTCTGCGTGAACCTCAATTCCTTCCTGCAAATGTCTACCTCCATAAATCCATCACTCCCATAACCTCACGTTGTCTAGCCAACTCCCTTTCATGTGCTTCACTATACTTGAGTCATCTCTCCTCTCTTTCTTTTTCAACCACAATGTCTGCCATCTTCCTCCACCCTAGCTTCCTCACCCAATGCTCAGAGAAGCTTAGCCATCCATAGGGAATGCTTCCAAACTTAGTGTAATGAGAAGGATCTTCATGGCTAAAGGGATATCATGCAAAAATGATCCTCTAGGTTCCTTTAAGAACTCAAACTCAGCAACCTCAGGACAAGAATATGTAGAAATAACATATTCCAGGGTATAACTGGTCAGCACTCTCTTCCACCAATGATCAACAACATGCGTCCAAGTCAGATCAACATCCTACAGCCTCTGATATTCATCTTGGGTCCAAACGTGAGATCTATAGTACCATCTTGATCTAGATGCATACATGAAAAGCCATTCATACAACTCTACTGGAAAGCAACAAAAGAAGGTCTCATATAGCTCATGATACAGGTGTTCTTCTACCCACTTTGTGCATCAAACTTAGGTCCAGTACTAAATCTCTAAGAAAACTCATCCTCCATGTTCTTAAACCATGCTTTGACACTATCCAAGGTCAAGTGCTCTGTCATCACACATCATTCTCACAATCAACTTTGAAAAGAGGTCCCGAAATGGAACCAAGATGTAGTCATTTTTATGTACTCTTAATACAACTTTCTAATCCCATGCATGCATGGCCTATCACCCAACGGGCACTGGGTGCTCACCGAGGCACACGCGGGCACTGAGCCCCTCCTTTATGTGAGCATTGTGAGAAGATATTTCCATTGATAGAAAATTAGATGCAGAAAAGTAAATCATTCGTTCTAAAAGCATCGGATGAGCTATTACATATATATACCCAAGAAAATAACAAGAGAAACATCATGACATGAAATATAAAGAACAGATCTGTCATAAAATATGAAGAAATAACACTAGGGTTTGCACCCATGAACCATATATTTAGAATAGAGCCATATATTCATATTGATCACAATATCAGTAACCACATTACATTAAAAAAGGGTCATAACAGACCATACATAACAAAAGACTTCAGACTTATCTCCTACAGATCCTCCCTGGTGTGATATTCTAACTAAGCCCTCCCAGTTCATCCCTTATTACATATTCTAATGCCATACAAAGGCCTATTACATCCATTATACCCCTTAACACTAATGCTCTAAATCCTAGCCTTACTGCAACATCATACTCTTGATGCATTCCCTTATGATCTTGCACCTGTTGTCTGTCAGCTTCTTCTCCATTCAGGTGTGTCTTCCTTACTCTAGAGCATCTCTATAAATAGGTTTAGCACCCACCACCATGCCTTCCTTCAGGAGTAGATCACTTGCCAAGTGTCCATGTGGTCCTCCAATGGAGCATGCTTATTATGTTTCCGAGCTCTCCACTTTCTGCAATGATGTCTTTTGGGAACCTTCCATGTGTGGAATATTCTTTCCTTGACCACCAAGCCTCCAGGCTATCACCTTATCCACTCAGCATGCCTAGTCAGGTCACGTTTTTCCTCAAGTGCCTTTAGAACGTTGAATATGGCTAAGTCCTTAGAGTCTTACCAGTTCTTCTTGACCACACCAAATGTCATGGGTTAAATACTAGATTTTGAAAAGTTGGTAAATATGTTACAACATGAAGAGTTTATGCATGCAATAATAGAAGAAAAAAATACTCTAGTTTCGAACCAGAATGGAAGGAAACCATTAAAATCTTCTAAGTAATCTTAAAAGTAGAGAAACCAACAAAATCAACAAGGGAACAAAAAACCATAATGTCTAATTTGTGATCGAAAGGGCCATGAATTGAAATATTGTTGGTTTAATGGATTCCAATAAGGATCCTCTAGTGGAAAGAAACAAAATAAGAAATAATCACAGTAGGAACACCAAAGGAAAAAAAAGGGTAGAACAAAGGAAATTGAAAAAGAAGCCCCAACAATAAGCCAATGTTGTTGAACAAGAAAACTGCTTTAATGATGGAGACTTCTTGTATGCTGCTCAATTATATGATGAATCATCTTCCTAGAATGCTATCTGGTATGTTTTTTCGGTGCAACCCGACATATCACCGGACACAAGAATTATTTTTTCACTTTGAGTGACACACCCATAAAAAATTATGTTTAGCGCAATGATAATATCTCCTACAATGTCCAAGGTATTGATAATATCTCTTTACCCCTTGCTACATATAATTATAAAATAATTGATGTTTTAGATGTCCTTGGATTAATAAAGAATCTGCTATCAGTCAATCAGATTTTGAAACATAATTTGAAAATTGACTTTGATTGTAAAAATGGTAAGAAAATGTGTTTAATCATAAATAAATCTAGAATCTCAAAGATTGTTGCAAAAGTTTCAATGTGGGATGGATGTTCCAACTTAACTTTTTCTAGAGAGACAATTAAAGTCTTATGGAAAAAGACAAAGCCTCAACACAATTGTGGGATAAAAGGGTTGGCCACATTAGTTTTCGATATCTTGACACACTCCACTAGTATGATACGGTGAGAGGATTGCAACCTCTTAAAAAAATACTTAGATAAATGTCAACATTGTTTGGTAGGAAAACAACATAGAGAACCATTCTAAAAGAGTACATTTCGGGCTCTAGGTAAGTTTGATTTGGTACATACTGATCTTTACAAACTCATGAGATCTAGTAATGCCATTTTTTAATATTTTCTACTATGTGTTGGATTTTTAAGAAAAATATGGATATACTATCTTCGTACTAAAGATAAATTTTTTGAGAATTTGAAGAAGTTAAAAGTCATTGAAATCAAGAATGATCATAAAATCAAAACACTTTTCTCAAATTGAGGGGGGAATACACCAACAATGAGTTCAAAGCATTCTTAGATACTAATGGATTTTTTTAGCAAATTACTCCTCATACGCCACAACAAAATGGTATTGTTGAATGGAGAAATTGTACTATCTTGGAGATAACACGAGGTATGATTGATAATTCTGAGTTGACGAAAACATATTGGGGCGAAGTAGCCAAAAAAATAATATTCTTACTGAATAGAGTTCCCATTGTTGCTCTAAATGGGGTAACACCATATGAAGCATGGTCAATGTGAAAACCATCTATTGCACATCTCAAAGTTTTTGGATGCAAAGCGAGCATGCACATTCCCAAGAAGATAACAAAACTTGATATGAAAGTTGAAAAATATTTTTTTATTAGATATGGTAAAAACAGGGATCGGCTCCCAGGGGCCATTACAAAAGGAGGAACAAAAAACAAGAAGCAAGAAGGAAATGAAAAATTCCCATAAAGGAGTTAAACATGCTTAAATATTACAATTAAGAACCAAAATTTGTAATAAGGTGGGGAAACTAGAGAGAAGGAGAAACAATCTCCAAAACATAAAAACAACAGAAGTTTGTCAAAATTCTACCAACATTCCGAAACCAAAAGTTAATTTTTTGGGGATCCCCCACTGCTACCATCATGGCTATCTTTATTCACGTCACCCTCAACACCTTTGTCATTAATATCATCCTCCAGATTGTCCTCGGAGCTACTGATGCGGAAGTTAAAATTCCTTCTTTTAGTGCTCTCCTTCATCCCTTCCAGCCTGTCACTTAGCTTTTTGACTTGATCCTCTAGCTCTAGAAATTTCTGCTTGGACTTCACCTGTGTAGTGATAATTTGCTTGGAAGCATTGATGACATCCATCATTATTTCCTTTTGACCAACATTAGTTTCTTCCATCACTTGAAGCACCCCTTCTAGGTACTGGACCTTACTGCTCAAATCCTCAAAACCCTTTATATTAACATCCCGGTCTCTTTTTCATGAAGTGCTCGCTTCCCCCGACCATCCTGACCCATTTATTTACCAGAATCCTCCCCCACAATTTTGCATTTTCCTGCCTTCATCTTAGTAAGGTAATCAGTGAGAGTGAGGTCATCCTCATTCGAATGTTCTTTCAGGGAAGATGACAAAGCAAGTTTCCCATTTTCAAACATCAGAAGAATGAGCTCTTCATGCAGAGGCATCTCCACTTTCTCCTGCTGGAAATCCATTAAAGAGTTAGTCAAAGACATAAACAGAAAGAAGGGGATGCTCACCATGACCTTATGGCAGAACATGTTCAAAAGCGTCAAATGGTGAGTATAGATTTTTCTGTGTTTTCCCTCCAGAGTGATGTACTTCATGATTTGAAGGAACACCTCTCTCCATATACCCAGAATGCATGACCTCGCAATACCATCCATAAAGAAAGAACATATTTCCTTTCCAATAAAGAACAACTCAATTTCCTATTCTCTACGGGTTCTATCTTTAAAAAATTTAAGCCCGTCAATTTTCATGTCCATGACCAGGGCGATGGAGGACTCAAACACCTAAATTTCCATCCATGTGACGACAAACTTATCCTCTTTCCAAGCTTTGCCAAAATCCTTATATAGGGAGGGGTCATGACCATGTAATTTGTAAATGAAATTATTGAAACCCCCAATCCTAAGCCTGTTCCACAGAGGCTGATTAAAAGATTCAATGCTTTGGCTAGTAGGTTCAACTCTAATCCTATGACCCCCCATTTTCACCAAACTAAGCTTCTTCTATTTGCTACTAAAATTCAAAAAAATACCTTCTTTCATACTAGCAGAAATCTTGAAAAACAAGATATTAAGTAAGTTGTCGCCGCCACAGGGCTCGGTCGTACCAACATTATAAAACTTAGTGCCCTCTATCTCTACTAATGATCTCATTAATGTCCATGGGTAATATATCAAATTTACACCATATCTTATAATCTTTATAATGGATTCCATAATTGGCCATATTATCCACACATTTGTTCCCTTGACGTAAGGTATGATTATAAGAAATGCTATTAAATTTTTTTGAAGTTTCCTTCACATCATTGAGGATATTACTAACGGCCCAATTAACAAAACCATGATTATTAAGGGCATTAATTAAGAGGAGAGATTAAACTTTGATCTGGATGTCCTTGAATCTTTTTTCTTTAGCTAGCAATACCCCCCAAAGAAGAGCTCTAGCTTCCACCATGTTATTGGTTTGGTGACCTAAAGGACTTGCATAGGAAAACAACCAATCTCCTTCATTTCTTAGAATTCCCCCTCCCCCAGTAGGACCTGAATTCCCTTTTGAGGCTCCATAAAAATTTAACTTAAAAACATTTCTCCCAGGCCTATTCCAACTGGATTTCTTTTTAGGAATGTGAAATTCCACCAGACCAAGGGCGAACTTGTTAAGAACTTTCTGCTCACTATTCAGGCAGGGTTTCTTGACTTTACCTTTAAAGAGTTTAACGTTTTCCTTTATGGAAATCAAAGTTTTTCTTCTAACTTTTGAGAGAAGAGATTTCTAATCGTGGAAGATACCTAAAAGAGGGTTTAAAACTTGTAAGAGAGGATCACGAGGGACAACGTGCACATCAACGGACGTGAGAACAACAACGTGAAGAGATCTCGGGAGGAGAAAGCATCAACCGAATGTGCATGCAAAGATTTGAAACAGGGGAAAAACCTGGTTAAGCCATAAATATCTCCTCTATCTCATAGATCAAATGGGGTGTGCATATAGGAGGTGTTGAGTAGCCCCCAGTGCTGTAATCATGACAACTCAAGTGGAGAGGGGGAGTTACATTCCCATAATAGACGTGTACCTCCCAATGACGCATATGATGCACTGACCATCTGACGCACAAACTCACTGACACGCTGACATGTAAGAGATTCTCATAATGACCCCTAAATGACACATGGCCCTACGATCTCACCTAAGTGAGATGACTCACCTAATGATGTGGAAAATAACACACACCAACACCCCCCCTTCATCATAACATAAGATGAAGTAGTAAGTTAGAAATGAGAAATGGGTCCCTGGCATAAAGCCTGATGAGGTACCCATATACAAGAAAAATATCCCAAGCAGTGAAGGAAAACCCAGTGGGAAAAACATCCACCACAAGATAAAAACACACTCTCTAATCTAGGAAAGATGTGAAATATGGGTCCCCGGCTCATAGAAAAGCCTGAAATGGTACCCATGTACAAAGAGGCAATCTCTCATGGAAAGAAGAAGAAGAGAGAAGAAGAGGGAGACAAGAGGAATACAGAATATTCCATGGATGGATCTGAACTCTATGCAGCTTTAAGAAATCTCCCAGAAGAATGTTGATGACGAGATCCTCTGCCTCTGGATTGAAGAAGAGCCACCCGCAATGAACTATGTGCCTGCCCTTAGGAAGGATAGAAATGATGTGCTGAAAGTCCGCCCACTCCACAAAGGAAACTGAAAGTAGCAATACGAAGAACTCTGAGTCTGGTGCATGAAATTGTGACATAGGTCTAGCAAGTGAGTGCCAAGGAACCGAAGGTAATGCCACGTGCATAGAACTGTCAGAGTGAAAAAGAGGAACACCCGCAGAAAGGATGTCCAAGTGATGTGAAGGGAACAAAACATCCTCCACAACAAAAAAGGGATCCACAACTGAGGGTGGATCAATGAAGGTCTCTAGAAATGTGGAAGTGACATGATTCTCGGAAGGGGCACTCCCAACAACAGAGATGATGAACTCCTCTGAAACACCTGTAGATGGATGAGGGAGCTGTAGTGCATCACAAGTAGACTCTATGATAAGATGACTAAGGTCAGGCATATACTCATCCCAATGAGGGGGCTCGACAAATAGAAGAGCAATGTCAGATAGGTATGAGTCATCCAATGAAGGTAGAGGAATGGAAGGGGCCTCGCACACTGGAAGTGGAAAGGAGGTTGGTGTAATGACTGTATGAGGCTGAGTAGGAGACTACTCGATATCTGATGAGATGTGGGATGTGTCAACAATCTCTGGAAAAGTGAGAGAAAGAGGAGAAGAGTCCTCTGTAGTACTCTCGACATCAGAACTAGGTGCACAATCCTCATCATGAGAAGTAGAACCAAACGAGTCTATGTCAATGGAACTGTCATCACACAAAGAAATGGAGGAGACAACTGAATCAACAACAACAACAATGGCGAAAATATGTGAAGGGTCTCCATAGAGGGAATGAAGAATGCTCTAGACACGGTGAGGTGGATCTGAGTCTACCACGTGAAACCAAAGAGAATGAGAGACATACATCATCATGTGACCAAAGACATGGTCATAAGTGTCAAGGAGAAGTCCTCTAGATGACGATGATCATTGGGTGTAGGAACTGGCCCAAGAAAGAAGGGTAAAAGACCCTCGTGGGCGAAGTAACGTTCCATGGAAGCATGCCAAATTGAATAGTTCCCTCTCCCGGTGAGAAGTGGCGGAGGCTGTAAGGTGATCATACGATGCTCAAGTCTAGAAAGAGCACTCTCCATGATGCAAAAATCAAGATGCAAGGTGCACGAAAGCAAGACGTCGGACTCGGTCGATAATGCGTGTGCGTGCGAAAATCCAAGAGTACAATCAACCCCCCCAGAATGTGGCACTTTATAAAGTAGCATGTTTACAAAACTGATAATCCCATCATGTAGAATGTGAGAAAACTTGCAACTTTGACTAAAGAAGTGCTCAGATCCGAGCAACGAGTCAAAAGTTACAACACAAAACAATTCCCGCAAATGATGAGAAAATGCAATAAATGCTGCAATGCATTAAAAAAGTGCACGAGATGGGTGCAAAGGGTATTGTGTGGGTACCTGTTGAAAATGGCATGGAATTTTAAGTAGGGTTTGTTTTAACTGTGAGGGGGGATTAGCCTCCTGCCAACCCCGGACCTCGCCCTCCGTCTTCGACGCTTGAAGGAAGGATGGGCAATATAAGCCAAAGACCCAAATTTTACAATGCCATGAATGTTTTTTTTTAACAACTTAAAAACATTTTAAAAAAAGTGGAAATGCTGACCAAGCTAGAAATAGGATGGAAGCCCACATGGAGGAGAGAGCAGCTGTGAGAAGCCACGTGTGAAGGTTGCAGGTCTACACAAGGGGCTGGAGGAGACGTTGGATGGGTAGTTTTGTTGTGGTGTCCACGTGGAGAGTGGGTAGGTCATAGCAGGAGCTAAAGACGTCAGGGAGACTAGAGGCTGCAATAGAGTTTTTAAAAATGCCAAATGCTAGGAAGGGGCCTCAAGATTCCGACCATGTGCCACTGAAGCTGCATGTAATAACAGAGATACAGGGCGCTGCGTGTAAGGTTGTAACGTGCTGGTAAAGTGGTTTGAACAATCAGGTAGGTTTGAACATTGGCAAAGGAAGATGAAACGGTTGGGTAGAGGTGACAACGTGTAGAGGAGCTGAGAGCTGGCAGAGATGCTCACTATTAGAGCCTGGGAGCATGGAGTTTGAAATGGCTGTTGCGTGCAAAAAAAGTCCAAGGATTCAAAAAAAATTTGTTTGAGTAGGAGCCAAAACAACACTCCCAATAAAAAGGTCGAGCCACTACCAAAATGTTTAATCCAAGCCTGTTGCAAAAAATGAGCTATCAAGCAATGCACAAGAATAATAGAAACACAAGCTGGGCAGACCAAAGCATGAGTTGCTGAAACAATACAGGTTGAGGTAAGAGCATGAGAATCTAATTAAATAGATCCAAGCACCAAACCTGAAGGCCGACCCAAATGGTGGATTTAGGAGCCTTGTGAGACATGTAAAGAACACATTTCAAACTCGAAGGTCAAGGATCCATACAGAACCCCCATGATTCAAAGATCAAGACAAACAATGCACTAACTGCAAAACCAAATCCATTGAGTTCAAGCAAACATGTTCATGCAAAAAGCACAGTAGAAGTAAACTCGAGCCAAGTTGAAAAAGCCAAATCCTACAAAAATTCCTCCGGAACATGCATGCAAAGCCAGAGAATCGAGCGGTCAAAGACATTAAACTTGAACACTAGAAACTTGAACAACCATCGCAAACACACGAATAACCCGAAAACAAAAAATGCCCGAAATCAATGCAATAAATGCACAGTAGGAATAACCATTACGACACATGCACGAGAATATAAATATCATGTCGGAAGCTAGAAAACAAACAGAAATGCCGATGAGTGCACGGATCCACAAGATCCGCTCTGATACCATGAAAGAGGGTTTAAAACCCATAAGCGAGGATCACGAGGGATGACGTGCACATCAATGAACGTGCGAACGATAGCGTGAAGAGATCTCAGGAGGAGTGAGCATCAACTGAATGTGCATGTAAATATTTGAAACACAGGCATAACCTGGTTAAGCGATAAAACTCTCCTCTATCTCATAGATCATAATGGGGTGTACATATAGGAGGTGCTGAGTAACCCCCAGTGCTGTAATCATGACAACTCAAGTAGAAAGGGGGAGTTACATTCCCAGAATAACTCCCAATGACGCATATGATGCACTGACGCACTAGCGCACTGATGCATAAGAGAATCTCATAATGACCCCTAAATGACACATGGACCTACGATATCACATAAGTGAGATGACTCACCTAATGATGTGGAAAATAACACACACCAATAATACCATCATTCATGGCTTTCCATAAACCCCCAAAAAATGAGGAAGGGCGATACTCCAGTCACAGGTCAAGATAGGAAAATAGAAAGGGCTCTCCCATTGAAAGCAACAATCTTCAATCGTCAAGGGTAGGATCCATTGGATATCGAACAAATCCAGAATAGTAGCAAAGATAGCATGGGAGAAGGAGCAATGAAGGAGGAGATGGTTGAAATTTTCCTCCTCTTTCTTACAAAGTGAACATCTATTGGGAATCTTCATTCCCCTTTTCCTGAGATTGTCTACTGTTAGGAATTTATTCTGGGCAGTCAACTAGAAAAAGATATTAATCTTAGGGGTGAGATCCTTCACCCAAAATTTACCCCAATAGTCCTTGTGCAAATCATTCTTGAAATTTGACATGTAGGCTGATTTAACTGTGAATTTTCCAAATTCTTCTTCTTTCCATTTGATGGAGTCCTCCTTGGTTTGAAACATGGGGATGCGAAAAGCCTTAAGTTTATTGTTGAGAACCCGAAAAAGGTTGGATGTTGCCATCAAAATCTGGAGGAGGTTCAATAATTTCCCATCTAATAGAATCTTCCTAAATCCAAAAGTCCTAAATCTAAAATTTTCCAGATTCCTTGTTGTACTGAGCAACATCTTTCTATAAATCCAAGTTAGCTAAGGGGGGATCCCCAAGCCAATTATCGAACCAAAAACTAATTCTAGAGCCCTTGCCAATTTCCCAAATCATACCTTTGGATAAGATTTCTTTAGAGGCCACAAAGGAATTCTAGAAAAAAGACCCTCTAGGGAGGTTATTTTGGTGAAAAAAGGATTCCATTCTACCTATATTCCAAAAATATTTCATATTTATAATTTGCACCCAAAGACCTTCCTCTATGGCAATCCTCTAACCGACGTTGGAAATTAAGGCCTTATTCATAAGAGAAAATGGTTTTTATCCCCAATCCTCCACATAGCTTAGGTTTAGTAACTTTATCCTAGGCCACAAGAGGAAATTTAAATTTCTCACCAGTTCCCACCCAGAGGAACCTCTTTTGGATTTTCTCTAAGGCTTCCTTAATTTTAGCAGGGAGCATGAAAAGAGATATCACATAAATGGGAATACCTTGAAGGTAGATTTCGAGAAGTTGAATCTTACCAACTTGAGAGAGAAAGAGACCCTTCCAATACGAGAGTTTACTATTAACTCTATCCAACAGAGCATTCCAAACAGTGAGGTCAGGCTTCTTAAGGATCAGGGCCATACCTAGATAAGAATCTAGAAAATGTTTGATTCTGCAACCCAAGATGCGAGCTAATCTAGCTTGAACATGATTTTCCACATTTATGAAAAAGACAACACTTTTATGGAAGCTAACCATCTGTCCAGAAACCTGTTCATAATAATTAAGAACCTCCTTAAAATTTGAGGCCTCATGGACAAAGGCCTTACCCATTATAAAATTATCATCCACAAACTGATTGAGACAAATAGAGGGAAGACCATTTGAGATTTTTACACCCTAGATGTAGTTGCAAGCCATGGCATGTTGACAGATTCTACTTAGGGATTTAACGATAATGACATAGAGGAAAGGTGAGAGAGGATCACCTTGTCTCAGCCCTCTCCCAACTTGGAAGAAACCTTCTGGTTTGCCATTGACCAGTACCGAGAAACTGGTTGTATAAATGCATGTCATAATCATATTAACCAAAAAGTTATCAAAACCCACCTTTAGTAGGATGGCCTGGAGGAAAGACCAATTTAGCCTATCAAAGGCTTTATGCATATCCAGCTTAAGAAACATAGCCGATCTACCATAGCTTTCAATGGAGTTGATGGCTTCTTGAATAAAAATAATGATGTTAGTAATTTGTTTGCCATGAAGAAAAGCCCCTTGATATATTCTTAGGGTATAGTGAAATATATCTTCTTAGGGTATAGTGAAAAAGATCTTGGCTATAGACTGATGGATCTAAAAATTATAAGTCTACACAAACATGGATGTTGAATTTCTTAAGAAGAAAGAAGCAGAGGTTGCTTCCAAAAGCTCACCTCATGATCAAATCAATCTTGTTATGAAAACAAATGATGATCTTCCCTATGATGAAGACAATGATGATGAAGATGATGGTGATGATTTGACGGCTCCACCAACCATGAGAATAACTCAATATATTCCTAAATGGTATACTAATGTGATACGAGATGCCAAATTGGATGGTATCATATAAACATTCACACCTGGACAGCGAACCAACAATAAGGTATGAGATGAGGTAAAATTTTCCTTAATGAGTACTATTGGATATATTGAGACCTCTATAGTTTTGGAATCCTTATAATCCAAACCTTGAAAAGATGTCATGGATGCTAAATATCAATATGTGAAGAAAAATAACGTATGACAACTTGTTGACTTTCCATTAGGAAAGAAAGCCATTAGATACAGATGGATTTTCAAGATGAAGTACAAAGTAAATGAAACGATTGATAAGCACAAGGCTAGGCTGGTAGCAAAGGGGTATGCTCAAGAAGATGACATTAACTGCGGGGAGAATTTTACTCTCACAACTAAGATCAAAACTATTAGAATGATTTTTGCTTTGGCTACACATTTTGGTTGAAAAACACCAAATGGACTTGAAAAGTTCCTTTCTCAATGGATATTTGCAAGAAGAAGTCTACATGACTTACCCAAGATGTTTTGTCATACGTGGAAATGAAGAAAAGATATGCATATTCTTGAAATATTTGTATGGTCTCAAACATGCTCCTTGGGCTTGGTACATTAAAATAGATAAACAAATCATTCATCATGGATTCCAGAGTAATCCTTATGACCCCAATCTCTACCTTAAAAAGTAAGTGGGAGATTTTGATTGTTCTTGTCTATGTCGACGATCTCATCATCACTGGTAGTTCAATGAAGATGATTGATTCCACGAAGAAAAATATTAATTGATCATTCAACATGACTGATATTGGGATATTACACTATTTCCATGGCTTGGAAGTATGATAAAAGCAGAACCAATTTTTTGTATCTCAGTTGAAATATGCCAAGATCACGCTCCTTTTTATACCTGAGTGTCCACATAATTTTTTCTTGACAAATGTTTTCTGATGTATCGATGGTGGCACACTTCATGGTGAAATCTACAACTTAGTGTAGTCAATGCTTATGTTATAAATTGAATCATAACTCAAAATGTGCATGATGCCTATAAATTTTGTAAAATTGAACTGATACAAAGTAAAGTAGATGCAAAAAATGAAAAGAATACACCTATTTGTTGTACAAAGGGAAGATCTCCCATTTTTTTTGTATTTTGAAGACTTGGAGTTGTTGAAATGCTAGAGGGTGATTAGTCTGCAATTATGTCGAAGGATAAGTTGGAGTGTTGAGTGCATGCAACCTAACAATGAAGAGGAGAGAGAGAGGAACCAAAGTACCCTATTAAGAGAGAATATTGTGTATCGAAATATTTAGTAATAATGATATCTTCCCCTACAAATGTGAAAGAGGAGAGGAAGGATTGCCTACAAAAACTTAGCAATTTCGATATCTTCCACAATCCCACAGACCACATCGATGAAGATGAATTCAAGCCCAATTTTGTAATTAAACTAAACATTTGTAAAATAAGGGATGAACCATGCTCCCACTATGTTTTGTATAACTAAATTAGAGCATGTAAATTATGATATAACATAGAGGAGAAGAAGGCCAATGCCTCAAAACCCTATTCTTTGTAATTGTATCTAAGCGTTGTAATGGAGGATGAATAAAATACTCATGCCTCTTGTATAATGTTTTGAATTGTGTCATATGTGTTTGTAGACACCAAAATTGGGTCACACTCCCCTTGGTCATTTTTTAAATAGTCAACTTAAACATATTCACCTAACCACGACCCTTTTACCCCACATTAATAGTAGTTTTATTATTTATAATTAAAGTAATACTCATCCTTACTTCATTCATTATTTAATTACCCTAATTAAACTAATTTCCACCTCACCCCACCACCTCACCTAGACAGCTCATCACAAACCTATTCTTAGCATGTTTCCCTTTTACTAGGACTCAATATTCACTTAGCATAACTAACTAAGACTTAGTCCTACCTACCTTAATGAACTAAGACTTATTTCAACCCTAAAATCACATGCCTATTCTTCCTCTAGCCACATTCTCTCTTATCTAAGTGCAACAATCCCATTTTTATCTATGAGAATAGATAAAACTGGTCAAGAGATTGCCAAGATATGTCATTTTTAGTAAACCTAGGATTTCCTACCTTAACTGATGCCGGTCAACCCTAAACCGACGCCGGTCACCCTAAACTGTTGTCGGTTACTATATATTGATTTTGGTAACCTTGTTTGAGAGTTTGCCACATTCTCAAGTTTTGGAACAAAGGATACCTACATGCAAGCAAGAACCAGAGCCCTTTCACACATCCAGACAACCATAGTCAGCATCAATACGGATCTGAAGGTATTTGCAGTATCATTCCAGGAAGCACTGCTACGGCACCGAGCACTACTTCACTAATCAACCATCATCAACATCCAGCCATCAAACCTACAACACCAGTAAGTGTGCTTATAACATGCATCATTTCATCTTTACTCAGTTTATAAAGTTTCTTCACCTCTATTTATCATCCTCCATTTACATTTTTATCCTACCAATCTTACCTCTCTATGAATCCAACCATTCCACCACCCACGATCATTTGATCACCTATACCCAATCCCTGAAATTCTCTGAATACTCCCAGCACCTCCACAGAGCTAACCATTCTCCTTAAAAATCTCTGTTTAATCTCAGAAAAATCCCCAAAATCAAGTTTTATTGAGTTTCTATCATCTTGCCCATACCGACACCAGTTATCCATGACCATCGTTGGTTCTCTCTAAACCGTCATCGGTCATGCTTGACCGACATTAGTCTCTGTATTTGGTAATCCTGACAATAATAGAAACCTAATAATTTGCACCCAAGTAACCCAAACTACCCAGAATATGACCTTGACCTATTCCAACACGTTTATTACCTACCCTAAGTCTAGATCTGATCATAACCTAGCTTGTTATATTATATTTTCTTATTGTATTTGGATGAGATACCTAAATCATATCAACTAAAGTAGGATTTTTTTTTTTTAAGTTATTTCTTACATTAAGTTGTATTAGACAGTGGGTTTACTAACACCAATGAATTACCACACTTCCTTGATCTAGCACACGCTAGGAAGCCCACTGGCATATATTGTTTAACTCTCTTTTGTGCTCTTGTTTTGTATTTCAGGTAGTTCTTCCTAGCCAAAAGGAAGCTCTCACAGTCAGCATTGGATCAAGAAGTCAGAACACGCACAACGACCTTTAAACCGACCATCACAATAGGTATTCCTCCTTGGCCCATACCCTTATCTGTTTCGTTAAATCTTTAAAGAAAATGGTGAAACATTTTGGCATGCCCGATGGTACCCATCAGAGGTTATTTTTCATTTTATTTATTCCTAGGTGAAAGTTGTGTGTTTTTTTCCCTTTTGAAAAGCTTCCAAATAAATTTTAATCTCTTGAATATTCCCCTCTTTCTATTCTTTAAAATAAATCGTGTTTTGGTGATTTAAAAAGAATACTTATTTCTTTCATTAGTTTGAATTAGTGAAAGAACATCCCTCTTCCTTTTCATCACTTGCTACATCGAATATCACATTTTGATTTCGGTTTAAAACACTTGCATGGCATTCTGATTTATTGCATTATATCTCACATTAAAATTGAGGGCAACCTATATGCTGGAAGTCATGACCAGATGATGGTTGACACAAATGAATCATAGGAAGCACATTCTTTCTTATCTCTTTTCCAAACTACACAAATTGGAATATACACATCTTTTTAAACAACACCCCACCCGGAAGAAGTTGTCAATGATCACACAATCAGAGGATTGACAGTGGGCACCTAGCTAGTTATCTCTGTCTAGTCATCACCTCAGATAATGGCCCGCCCTCGCCAAAACATAACTTGAAACCTCACCTTTAGAATTTCCTTCTTCGTAAGAAGCCTTCCCAACCAAAAACTCTGTTTTGAATTCATGAGTTAGTCCTTAAATAATGTAAGATAAAAACACTAAATTCACTTGTAGGATTACATGTCTTTCTTATCTTTGTTCTTGACTTGCATTTTGAGGTGTTAGGTCATATTCTCCATTTTCCTTTCCTTTCACACTCCATAATTATAGTTGGTGTATTCTGACTAGTTCTGAGTGTGTCAGGACTCATTTTTTATCATATCTAGACTTCTGGGTTAGTGTATCATTCAAATTTAATTCACAAAAATAAAATTTTCTTCATTCTACAGATTTCACAGTAATCGACATTGTTTTATATCTAACCATCATTGGTTTACTTGACCGGTGTCGATTCTCTGTGCTTTTGGTAAGTCTACCCAAAGTTCACTCATATCATCTTCTTCTCTATTTAAAATCTCTGGATGCCACTATATCCTCTACATTATGATATTATTGACTAAATATAGCTTCCCCAATTGAATTTCCCTAGTTTCTGTTTCACTTGTTCAAACTGTCACTTTCCCACAGTAACCAACATCAGTTACTATGACCGTCATTGGTTGACCTAACTGGCGTCGGTCTATCTGTTTTGATTTTTAATCAAAAAACCTACCAATTCACCTCTCATAATCAATTATTTTCTATCCTCGCTATTTTATAGAATACACTCTTACTAGGTCAACATTTACTCACATGGTGTTGACTCTCAACCAAAATAACGCCCTTATATTTCACACCAGCGGTCATCTACTCCCACCTAGTACATCACTACTGTCCATCATGTCACCTATGGATCCAAATCAACTTATCCCCATTACTACTGGCGATGAGGAATTTGCAAGAATCCTTGATTAGAACCCTGCGGCCCTACAATATTATCTCTCCCACTCATCCACTCAAGATTCCTTAAGAAAGTTAATATATGTCATGCCCATATCCATCCTTCCTTCTCTTGCCCCCACCTCTATGTCAGCTAACACCAGCTCAGTGCTACAACCATCCACTTTACCACTTGAGGTGTCTCAGTTAGGTCCCACAGCTGCTATAACTGCAACATCTACATCATCTATCGCACATGCGGTGTCATTAGTTCCTTCGACAGCTACCTTAAGTATAGCTCCATCTGCACCAAATATCTCACATATACCTATTACATCACAACCACCTCCGATGTTGGAAACTTACACCCCTTTCCAGAACCTCATCCTTTATATCCCACAATCCTTACCTCCGATGTTACGACTACCCCATCCACTTACACATACTACCAAAAACCCCTAACCTCATCTATTGCTTATTCTGGGTATATGCCACCTTCATCTATTCCTCATATGTAGTTCTCATACTCAGCACCACCATACACTAGCATACCACCCGCCTCATACATTCAATATCAACCCCTTTTTTCTACAGGGGAACCCATTCATCACAACCTACCAATGACCTCATTAAAATGATGATGGAAAATATGCAGACCTTAGAAGCATATGTTTTTGGCTCCCATAATTCTTTAACTTATGATGAAAATTATAACAAGCCTATCCATCCATCTATTCCCATTCGCCCCTACCCTTTGCATTGGGAAATTCCCAAATTCAATTGCTTCAATAGTAAAGAAGACCCGCAACAACACTTGGGGTATTTCAAACATGGGTGCTACCTGATTGCTCACGATGACGCTTTGATCCTACAAAACTTCCCAATGTCCTTGACAGGACCAATATTGGATTGGTATAGTGGACTACCTAGACATTCCATTTATTCCTTTAATCACGTATCCCAAGCCTTCTTTGACCACTTCTTGATCAATGTAGTCAAGAAGGTCACCATGACCGACCTATATTCGACACGACAGTATGAAGATGAATCTATTGCAGATTTTGTTTCCTGCTGATGGAGTCTCACCAACCAATTAATGTTCTAGCTACCTCAGACTGGACTTATTGAGTTGTTCACTAGGGCTTGTGCTAGACACATCTCAACAACTCTGTAGGTAAAAACCTTCTGAACCTTCGACAAAGCATTCACCATGGCACAAAATCTAGAAATTTGTGCCATTGAAGAAAAGAAAATCCAATTACGAAACTAGAACACCCGTTCAAATCAAACGATTCTTCTTCATCTTCAAAACCTCAAAATAACTATTCAAATCCCAAAAGATCTTCCAACGTGGTAGTCCTCAAGGTGGGTCCACCTCATCCTTCTAATCAAGCCCAACCTTCTTCCAATCTTTCCCCTATCCAGGCCTTTCAGCTTCGGTGGGAGCAGTGGAAGTACACTTCAATTGGAGATCCCTATTCTTCAGTATTGGAAAAGCTTCTTAAAGTTGGAGCCATTACACTTCCTCCCATAAAACCTCATACAGTTTTCAATCCTTCCCATCCTATGCCTACATGGTATAAATAACATGACTACTATAATTACCATCATGCGTTAAAGGCCATAGTGACGGTAACTGCATAAATTTTAAGAACATTGTCTAAGAGATGATAGATAATGGAGACCTTGTCGTGGACAACCTAAACGTGCGCCAAAAAATCAAAATTTGCACATCTTTAAAAAATCAGTTCCCTAATTATAAACTATCGTCTAATCAAAATAGTGAACCTTCATCCAGCGAAAGCAATGTCCATGAAGTCCACTTGGTTTTTGATATCATGTCGGCCATTTCCCAAATCCCACCTATTTCGTCTATTGAGGAAATTTTGGCACGAGCCCCTCTACCCATAGAGGAGCATACTCTTTCTACTCCTTCACCCACAGAGGAGTCCTCCTCATCTCCCCCTACTCTCATGGAGGAACCCACACTTTCTACCGATTCCATTTCATCATCTACCCCACAATCTACCAAACTGTTAACACTTTTAATTCTCCCATCCACAGGAGAATCATCATCACATTCTCCTCCACCAAGGATGAAGTCTACATCACCCACCTATTATCTCTCCTACCCATGGGAGACTCTTCAGACATGCCACTACCTGTTGGGGGAAGTTCTCCCCTCAACATCCCTAGACCCCATTAACATGATCTCAGCTTTGTTACCTATAGAGTCTGAGGCTAGCCAATTCCCTGTCTCATAGACATATTTCACAGGGATTTCCACCAAACCAACTCCATCTTCTTCTTCAACAATCCCATTTTCACGGTTGGCCGATCGCTTGGATTACGTTGATAATTCCATGCTCTGGGGATGTCTTCGGCTCCCCTTTTTGACCCAAATGTAAATGTTTCCTGAAGATACTTCCATGATCTACCCAAAGGTATTTTCAGAAACCAAATCAACATTGACCATGCCTATTGAAACAAATTCTTCTTCATCATCTCTACCTACATCCAAACCTTTACCCATGACCAAAACCATTTCAAAACCTAAAATCCTACCCACACCTATGTCTTCATCTATATCTAGACCCATCACTACCTTGGGTGTCATGCCGACATCAAGCCTTACTCACCCACTGGTCAAATTGGACTTAGCAGCATCATCTCAAACCCACACCAATATTATCCCTCTTCCTAAAAAGAAAACCCAACCTTCTAGGCCATATACACCAGTCTCACCTACCACACCTTTGTCACCTTCCCCCTTTCCATCTATCCTAGGGCCCCATCCATCTACCCTGATCAAATAGTCTCCTACCCAAGGCGAGTCAAAATATAAACAACCTACTATTACCTCATGAGCCCTTGTTACACCTCATTCACCCAAAAACCAAACACCCTCACCCTCACCTATGCACTTTTTACCACCTATACCTCCACCAGTTACTATCCCCTCAACTTTACCTATACAACTTCAACCCATTCCCTCTACCCAACCTCTATCAACCACCTTTACCGTAACTCGGTTTCCCCCATGGGTAACCCATCCTCTTCCACCATTTTCTTTCCATTTTTTGCATCCCGTACTCCTGTGTCACCTTTACCCAAGAAGGTACAACCCAAAGATAAGAATCCACTACCCTCCAATAAGGTAGTCAAACCAACAAAACCTTCCATCGCCAACTCTTCTACCCCACCTTTATCCAAAAAAGATGCCAGCAAAACATAAGACCATACCACTTATCAAACTAGTAGACCAACCCATTCCCCCTCCTATAAAGCCTCTTCCCTCACGATCATCCACAACTCTGCCCAAACCCACACTCACTTCCCATTGTGATCCTGTAGCGTGGTCCTACACTAACATTTTAATTAATCTCTTAGAGACTTCCATCATCACATTACCACCACTTAGACCTTAAAATCCTCTCAAACCCAAACCAAAAGGGTTTGATGAAACCAATATTTGTGCCTATCATCGTGTGCCAGGACATGATGTAGAAAATTGTAAGGCTTTAAAGACCGTTCTTCTCCAACTTTGTCCTCCTGAATAAAATTTTGACGATGATGACCTTCTTGATGAGGACCATTTTACACCTTCACCTATTACTACACATCATCATCCTTTACCCATTCAATGATCACTATCTCCACCCCCACAACCATTTTATCCACCTCCAAAATTTGAGATCAACATGGTTCGTATTAGAGAGTTGGCCAAATCACCACCCAAATGTCAGTGCGCCTTACTCATTTCACAAGGCTCTTATCTACTGTTAGGGTTTTGTCCCTCATGTTGTTACACCTTTTATGACACACCCTCTCCATCCACCTCCCCTCAGATTAACATGGTTCACATTACCACCCGCGCTCAGAAAGACAAATGCAAAGAAAAATCAACTAGCCCATCAAACAACCCTGTGCCCAATATACCATCTACACCCACACCCAAAATCACCATCCGTGGACCTACATACCCTATCTCTGATGGGGTAACCCATCACACAATGATAAAACAATTACATCAGTCTCCTCTAAAGATGTCTTTGTATGATCTCATCCAAACTTTCGAATCCCATAGACAAGCCCTTATTGAGGTTTTACAATCCATTGAAGTTTTACCCAATGACCCCACACCAGTGGCCTCCATTATTACCCCTCACCACATAGCCTTGCTTACCAAATCAGCTCCTTATTCTACCCCCATGCCCACTCCTCAAGTCAGCTTCCCTCAGCTTCTCTGATGAGGAGATTGTACCTCTCTAGTCAGATGACCCTGATCCCACCCTTTTCATTTCCATCTATATCGATAACATACACATACGAAGCATCATGATCGATGGTGGTGTATAGCATTAACATCATCTCCTCCCACGCATATAATCAAATGCAGTATCCCTTCTAACTATATCCATAATAACCCAGTTATGTTGTGCTCCTTCAACGATGCCATCACCTCTACCCTAGGCACCATTATCCTTCACATTCGCATAGGCCCTCGCACTATCCCAGAACTATTCTACATTTTAGAGGGAGAGTTCTAGTATAACCTATTGCTCGGATAGACCTTGGATTCACATCATGGGTTGTGTCCCTTTAAATTTGCAACACTACATAAAATTCAAACATGAAGGACATAACTATACCATCCCCACCAACCCGTCATCATTCAAAACTTGTAACATGTTGTACCAACCCAATGATGTACTTGTACCAGTCAAGGCATCTGCCACTACCCCCACTTCTCCTTCACCCATGAGCTCATCCACTAATGCTACCACCACCTCTCCCACATCTAACTCTTCTATTCCTACTATTACCACAACCTCTACAGCTGACCCACCTACTTCCCAACCAACCAATACACCTCCAACCCAATCATCTAATGAATCGTCTATCCCTGCTACCCACATATCAAATACCAATCCCTTAGAAGGTTTTTTCAATACCTCACTCTGGGGGATTACCGCCTATACAATATCAACACATTCCTCACTTCGCAAGAGTATGGGAACATGTATCAACACCCTCGTTATGACTACCACATAGGTGAGGTTTTCCGTTATGGTCCTCCCCACCTTTGCATTAACCTAACATATGGGGGACTTGACAATGTTATCTATTAACCTAAACCTCCATCCCAAACATGATCATTTTCATCTGACCTCTAATATCTTACTAACCACCACTTTGATCAAACTTTCCTTGCATCACTATGTATGGAAAGGATTTGGCTTCATTTTTTATGAACAAGGCTGTCATACCATCATTTCTTGTACCACCTGTAAGTACAATGATCGTAGTGGTATTGGATTTTCTGCACCACCTCCCAAGAAGGCCCACATCGACCTCATTGAGGAAGACAAACCTTCTCCATCCCATTCACCAATGTCACCACCTTCACCCATGGAGTCCATAGATCCCGAATCTATTCCTCCTAATTTTTTTTTGTAAACACAATTTCCCTAGGACCTCTGACTTATCAACGTGATGGTGAGGCTACCTCTTCTCTTCCCTTCCTGTATCTTGACATGGTCGATGACGATACACCTTCTATTAACATTGTTCAATGTCAGGATGATGAGTCTATCCTCACCTACCTTGGGTGTAGAAGATTATTATATTCACCAGTCGTTACCTTCTGAGATGCAAACCATGTTGAACGAATCGACTATTGAAATCAACATTAACACTCAGGATGACCCACACATTCTAAAGATAGGTTAATCTTTAGATGTTGCTGAACAAGAAGCTTTTACCTCTTTCCTCCAGAACCATAGCAATGCTTTTTCTTGGTCCTATGCTGATATGCCTGATATTGACCCAAACATTGTGGTCCACAATATCGTAACCATTCATGATGCCAAACCCATAAAACAAAAGCTGCGAAAAATGAATCCTCACATTGCTTCTTCTTGTCAAAGAAGAACTTCAACTGCCTTCTTGGTTTCCTTTATCTTACCCATCAACTATACCCAATGGATTTCTAACATCATCCCTATCACAAAAGTGACAGAGGGACTCCACATTTGCATGGATTTCTCATGACCTTAACCTCACTTTACCTAAAGATGACTTTCCTCTACCTGGTATTGACCAACTAGTTGATCTCACCGCAGACCATGAGATGCTATCACTCATGGATGGTTTCTCGGGTTATAATCAAATACTACTTGCTCCAGAAGATCAACACAAAACTACTTTCATCACTCCTTAGGGGACCTTCTACTATCGAGTCATGCCTTTTAGCCTTAAAAATGCTAGTGCTACATATCAGTGAGCCATTACTTATATCTTCCATGACATCATGCATCACATATTGGAAGATTACATAGATGATCTTCTTGCCAAATCCAAACATTGGGCCAAACACTTGACAATCCTTAAGGTCATCTTTGACCACCTCATCAATTATTGTGTTCGCCTTCAACCAAAGAAGTACGTCTTTATGGTACTTTAAAAAAAAATCCTTGCTTTCATCATTAATTTGCATGGCATAGAAGTCGATCATGCTAAAGTAAAGGATTTTCTAGAAATTCCCCCGACTACTAATCTCCATCAACTTAAAATCTTGCAAGGTAACTTGCAATCTATTCGTTGTTTTATCTCACATCTTTCCAACCATTGTCAACCATTTAATCATCTCCTCAAGAAGGATGTATCATTCAAATGGGATGATGAATGCCACAAAGCCTTTGATGTCTTAAAATGATACCTTCTTCAACCACTAGTGCTCATTCCTCCCAAGGATGACCAACCCTTTTACCTATACATTTCCACCACTGACCATTCTTTAGGTGCTATGCTTGCTCATCGCGACGAGAAACACAAAGAGAAAGTGGTTTATTACATAAGCCATACCCTTTTGGACTATGAAAATTGATACACCCATGCCAAAAAACTCTGCTTAGCCTTAGTTTTTGTCGCCACCAAGCTTTGTCATTACCTGCTCAACCCAAAAACCTTTTTTCATCACCAATACTGATCCCTTACATTACATGTATGCCAAACCCTACCAATATCAATGTGCTACACGCTAGCTCATGCTTCTTACCGACTTTGACTTCGAATTCATCCATTAAAAGTCTATTAAAGGCCATGCCATCACTGACCAATTGGAAGACACACCTCTTTTGGGGGATCAACCCTCTAACTTCAATTTTCTAGATGATTTCATAGATACCATCTATTTGAAGGATACCAATTACCTAATGAACCTCTTCTTTGATGGTTCTAAGTGTTAGTGTGGGGGTGGTGTATGTGTTATCCTCATTCCTCTTGGTGGTGAACCTATGCATTTATCTTTCAAACTCAATTTTGATTACACTAACAACATCGCTGAATACAAAGCACTCATATTGGGTCTCTAGGCTGCTTATGCCTTAGATGTTATGTCAATCAATATTTTTGGCGATTCCCAGCTGGTTGTAAACCAAGTCAATGGTATATACTAGTGCCGTATTGAAATACTACAAAAGTACAAAAGTCATGTCGACATACTTTTGACTACCTTTGACTGTTACTAACTTCAAACCACCCCACATTCTACTAATAAATTTATGGATACCATGGCCTTCCGGCTTCTTAGATACCCGCTTTGCCTACTGACTCTAAAATCTTTGTCATAATATAAAGGTTACAATCACCCTCTTATTTACCTCGTGAGGTCCACTTTGTTGGAACTGTTGCACCTGACCCACATGAGCTTTGGTATAAGAAGTTTGCAAATTACCTTTCCCTTTCCATTCTACCTCATGATCTCACTCGTAATGGAAAATGTGCCTTTCTTAAAAGTTTCTTCCGCTATGTCATCATGGGTGAGATCCTTTATAAGTGCAGATTTGACAGTATTTTCTTACGATGCCTTACAAGTTATGAAATTCCGTACACTATTAAGGAAGTTCACAATGAAATTTGTGGAGGCCACCTTAGTAGTTTAGCTATCACTAAACGCATTCTTCACCTTGGTTATTGCTGGCCAATCCTAAACCATGACTATTGTGACTATGTAAAACGTTGTGTGAAATGCCAGCAACATGCTAATATTCATCACACACCTAGTCATGCTTTACAGGTCGCACGAGACCTTTGGGCTTTCTCTCAATGGGGTTAGGATCTTGTCAGAGAGATCAATCCTTATTCTTCACAATGCCATCAATGGATTATAAATGCTATTGAATACTAGACTAAATCGATTCCCCTAATTTCTACAAAAGCCAAGAAAATATGTGAATTCATCAACAATCACATCATTTGTCACTTTGGCATCCCTCACCATTTCATCATCGACAACAAAAAGTAATTCAAAGACAAAACCCTACGAAATTTTTGCGACGCTTTTAACATTCAACTCAGTTTCTCATCACCTTATTACTCATGAACCAATGGCCAAGCAGAATCAACCAATAAAACTTTGAAAAAAATTCTTATGAAAGTAGTTGATGATACTGGGAAGGATTGGCATACACATACTCCCTTTTCCTTGTGGGCCTACCGCATTATTATTCACACTTCAACTGCTACCACAACTTTCTCTCTGGTCTATGATACTTAGGATGTCTTTCCTCTCAAAGTCAAAATTCTATCTCTCCGCATCTCTCTACAAGACATGATCAACGCCGATGAATTTCGCTAGGACCTTTTAGTACAAATTGAGTTGTTAGATGAACGTCGTCTTAATGCTCTTGACCATCTCCAAATCTACCAAAAAAATATCAAATATTCCTTCGAAAAACGTGTCCACGAACAAGCCTTTCAGGTCGATGACCTCATCTTGAAGGAAAATCAACATGTAACCAAAGAAGAGAAAAGTAAACAGGAAATTTTTTCTCCTAATTGGCTTGGGCCCTATATTGTTACTCATGCCTATGGATCAGGTGCTTATCATTTGTCTTCACTCAAGGGTAAACTTGATCCTAAGATCCTCAATGTCTTGCATCTTAGACCATTTTATTGTTGAAATCTAGTCCTACATAACCTTCTGTCTATTGACCGCTCATCCCTTGAGCATCGTGCACCTTCCATGTTACCCGTTTTGAGGATCAATGACCAAACAAGAGTCATGTGATTACACGTCACCCTTCAGCCTTATCTTCAATATGAGTACCAAGGCTCTACTCATGGAATGATTCTCATGGATACTTTTCATCCTTTTAAAGATGGAATTTCATGGTCGTTCATCACTTGAAACCACCTATTTCATAGTTAACCTCTGTGTGTTATAGTTTTGTCTTCTAAAAAAGAACCTAATCTTCCTCTATAGTCTTGTCTATAACTTAAATGTCTAAAAACAAAATGGGATTCAACTCCTTGAGTCAAACTTCCAGCAAAAGATGACTCCCTCAAAAAGGAACATCTCTTCTCTCTATCTCGCTGCTATAAATAGACCACTCCCTTGAAGGACAACTATATAAAGTCATTGTAAAAATACAATAAAATATTTTGAAGCTTCCTACATTGATCAGCTTTAGGAAGACCTCAAGGAGATAATATACTCATCCCATATAGACTTCCCGCATCGATCAGTCTATCAAAAAAACAAAAACAAATAAATAAAATGATAAAATTTTTGTCATGGACTTGCCTATTTTTGATCATGGGTTTCATTCTCAGTAAACATGTTGCCGTACCCTAAGTTACACTAAACCACCTATTTTCACCTCATTTCCTTTTAACCCTAATTTCCTCTATGCCCAAGGGACTTGCTGCAACTGCAACATTTCTTGATCATGTGACTTTATTCACCCTTAGAATAGTCCATTATGCAATGCCTTTAGGGTCTTACATTCATAAGCCCATCTTGGGTATGATAGAATCATTAGGGTTCTTATCAATTAAGCGGCTCTTTTACCACCTCTTACCATTCACCTTCCTCATTAATTATTGATTATCCTATACAAGACCAAACCATCAACACCTACATTTTAAACGACTCAACCATGCCTATCACCTAAGACTCAACCATTTCTATAGCCTAAGACTCAACCATTCCTATGACCTACACTCAATCATACCTAAAACCTACCAACCCATTCCTCTCCCTTATCATATTTTTCCTTAGCTTATGGGAGAACTACATCGGCCTACTGGGGCTATGTAGGTAGCACTCCTAGGGCATGGGGCCATTGGAGGTTAGCTCTACAACTCTTTACCCTAATTAATTTCCTCTTCATTCTCCTATTCACATTCTACCTTGGTTTCCATTTTATATCAATAATTGGAAATTAAACCAAACAAACACCAATTAATAATTTTTTTACCACATCATCAAATCATTCATTGATCATTTAAACATTTCCACCATAGTAAATATTTAGAATTTTAAACCATACCATGCATATACATCACCATTTGTTAACTATGTTACCAATAACTTGGAAATTAAATAAAACACTCAATCATGCCTAAACCAACCTGACTCCACCATGCCTAAATTAACTTTACTCAATCATGCCTAAACTAACCTGACTCCACCATGCCTAAATCAACCTGAATCAATCATGTCTAAACCAACCTGAATCCACCATACCTAAGTGACCTCACTCAATCATGCCCATGACCTTGACTCAATCATGCCTAATCCACCTAGTTTCCATCACATAAACAATAACACTAGAAATTCTAGACATAAGCCCAACATCATACCATAAATATCACAATATCTATAAAAAACATCAAAATATGTGTGTCCATACTTATGTGCACAGAAGAAAAATCAATACACTTGCCTCTCATGCAAAATCTCAACATCTTCGGCATGCAGGCTGGTGTAATAATACAAATCTTAAAAACTCTCATGTACATCATTGCTATCTTCAGTATGCAGGCCGATATAAATCAAAATATACAAAGATATATATCCTGAACATATTAGGGTGACTAATCATCACCCCACTTGATGTCCCTTCCAGTATCATCTATCTCCTTCTCCTCCACCCTAGTGTGGCAACTTACCACCATCTCTCTGCCCTGTACAATTCTAGCCCTCACCTCTGCCTAGCCTACAACTGGGTCTTGCCTTTGTGAGCTAGTTGTTTCTCCCTAACCTTGTATGTCGGCTCGCCAACCCCATGTACTCTCTACAATATGTGTGTGAGATCTATTCCTCTCACTCGACTCCTGTTGTTCTTGGTACTCTACATATGAGGGAACATCTATCCCTGCGGTAGTAAGATGGTCTAGATAATACTGCACCTCACTTGGGGAATCCTTGAATCTGACCATTGGTACTGTTTGCGGCAACGCCATCGTTATCAGACCCTATACTTGTACCATGGGACCCTATCCCTGAGCCTATGCCGGTGTCTATACATGTGCCTGTGCTGCGCCTTAGGCCTGTAGGGCTGTAATATGGGCCTGTGTAGTGGCCAACTCGTCCTGTAACCTTGTTACATGTACTTGTAGGGTGGATACCTGTCCCCCATCTCCATCTCCCACCCTATGTGGGTGCCTGTCAGTTGGCAATTTGAGATTTTAAAGCTGCCACTAGTGCCTCAGACCCTGTCAAATGCCCCTGTAAATCTATAATCTGGGCCTGTAGGGTGGCAACCTACCCCTGCAAAGTGTCCCTCTGAACTGTAAGGGTAGCCAAAGTTTGACTGCCCTAGACTAGGTTGTGCTGATCATAGTTGGACTGCCACCACTGCCTATACCTATCTATAACCCCGATGTCATCAATCCACTGGTCCATTACCTGCTCCTCCTACCCAGTCGACACTGTTGGCTATGGAAGAGGTAAATGCATCTCCACATCATCCCTCCTGTACTGAGGGAACGATGGTGACACATCCTAAAGAAGGCCAAACTGTTGTTTGACCCTATCTATAGGTATCATCTCATGCTCGCCAACATGACGTCTATGTATCCACCTGAGTAGTTGTAACTCATCCAGCTCCACCACCATCTCCATGTATGAAGGAAAGCCAACATACGACCTCCAAATTATGAAAACACCAGATAATCCCTCTAATGCCCGCCTATAATATGCCACATCGTGAGTAGCCTTGGTAGCCCTATGCTCTCCAACAATAGGCCCCCCAACTCAAACCAAGCCCACATCAAACGTATCTGGCCGGGGCATACAACCTGGGCGCACACATATAATGTGCTCATATGCCCAACAGTGGAGAGGAAAGGTGCAACACTAACTAAACCTACAGAATCGCCCGTAGGCCCATAACTCCCTATATAACTACACCAAGTATGGTGGTGCCTAAGAAAAAATGGGCCCTATCCTCCATCATGTAATGGAGAACCCCCATCAGCACCCATGGGAATCTCCCACCCTCCACATCTAGCAGTGCAAAACAACACACTACCTCCATAATCAAGACCACTAGCCTCATCTCCTCAGGATGGGCCACATACATATCTTCGTAGCTCAGGATCACACTATGGAACCTCATCTCTGCCATCCCCTCTCCAAACACCATCAACATCATCTCTTTTGATGCCTATGAAGAAATAGAATACACCTGCATCCCCACTATCAGTAATTGCAAGATCCTGTACACATCCTCTAGGGTGAATGTAATCTCACTCATCGGCAAATGAAATGTGTTGGTCATTGAATCCCATCTATCGATGAGTGTGAACATCAAGCACGACTCCCAAATTATGTACCTATACCGTCTGACCCCAATAAGGTCAACATCGATAATGTGACGCCACTCCTCTGCTGTCAGGATCCATCGTACTGCTAGTACTAGAGGTAAGTACTCTATATCTCATCCGCAACTAGTCCCTAGCCTGCACCCAAAAAATCATACCATTGTTAAAGCTTCTGTTGGTGTGTGCATTTTCCACATCATTAGGTGAGTCATCTCACTTAGGTGAGATCATAGGTCCATGTGTCATTTATGGGTCATTATTATAGTCTCTTATGCATCAGTGTGTCATTGGGAGTTACACTTCTATTATGGGAATGTAACTCCCCCTCTCTACTTGAGTTGTCATGATTGAACACTGGGGGTTACTCAGCACCTCCTATATATACACCCCATTTGATCTATGAGATAGAGAAGAGTTTTATGGCTTAATCAGGTTCTACCCCTATTTCAAATCTTTGCATACACATTCGGTTGATGGTCACTCCTCCCAAGATCTCTTCACATTGCCATTTACACGTCTGTTGATGTGCATGTCATCCCTCGCGATCCTCTCTTGCAGGTTTTAAACCCTCTTTCATGGTATCAGAGTAGATCTTGTGGATCTGTGCACTCATCAACATTTAATTCATGCATTTTCCAGCTTCCGGCATGATATTCAAATTTTTTTGCATGTGTCATAATGGTGATTCCAATCGTGCTCTTCTTGCACTGATTTTGGGGTTCATACCTCTGGTTTTCTTGCTCGTGTTTGTGGGTTTCACCTTCTTATTTGGGTTTGTGGTTTGTTCGAGTTTTTGGCCTTGCATGAGGATCTTGAGAGGTTCTGCTAATTCCGATTACAGGTTCAAGTTTTTCTTGGTTCCTGCATTCGTGTTGCTCTACCCAAGCCCTCTGGTCGTTGGCTTCTCCACTGGCTTGATTTGAGCTATGTTAAGGCTTTCAGTGTGGAAACTCATTTTTTCCTTGGTGTGGAATCTAAACGTGGCTGTTTTTTTGGTTGCTGGCTCGTGGTGTTCGTTATTTGTGGTGTTTGAAGCCCTGTTTTCCCTGCTCTTGCTTCCTAGTTCGTCGGCTCCACATTCCCAGGTCGCTACCATGTCTGGCCTTGAGTTTTTCTTTGTTCAAGGTTCCTGTAGCCAGCATTTTTTTCCTATTGGCTCGTGGTTCATTACACAAGCTCATGGCTTGTTTCTACTTCCTTGGGTTTTGCTCTCTAGTTTTTTGGGTTTTCCTCACTGGTTAGGAGGCAATGAAGGAATGACCACTCCAATAGCTCCCATAGCTTGATCAGTTCAACCTAAACCTACTTGTGAACATCTCAAGCTCCAATAGCTCAAACCGTCCTCCTGTAGCGACCGTTCTTTACACAGCTCCGCTGACCTACGTTTTTCTCCTTTGTAGGCCGTTTTCTACTCCCACCTACCTTGGAAATCTTCCACATGCATTCCCAGCTCCACCACGTTCAGCTCTGCCCAGTGCATCTCCCCAACCATTTTTGCTCAACCGCTTCAGCTCCAACAGCTCCCATGTGCTCTGGTTACCTATTCTTCTACCTACCCCAAATGTTTCCCTAACGTTCAAACCTCTACCACGACCATTTCAAACAATAGTCACGTGGACCTGGTCTTTTTGGCATTTCATTTACCTTCTCTCGCAGCAACTTTCTGCTCTCACATGACTCCATGACTTGACCACGTGGGCCCCATCCCTTTTAGACTTGTTTGGTAGGTTAAAACAATCTAGTTTTCAATGTTTTAAGATTAAAAACATTCATTTGACATTATAACTTTTTAAAATCTGGGTTTTTGTCTTGTATTGTTTACCTTCCTTCGAGTGTCGAAGACGGAGGGTGAGGTCTGGGGTTGGTAGAAGGCTAATCCCCCCTCGCAAGAAAAAAAAACTCCTGCTGAAATTTGATGCCATTTCCAACAAGCATACATACGACACCCTTTACATGTGTTTAGAGCACTTTTTAAATCTGTTTGTAGCATTTATTGGATTTTTCTCATCAGTTGTGGGAATTGTTTTTTGCTATAACTTTTGACTTGTTGCTCAGATCTAAGCACTTAGTTGGTCAAAGTTGCATGATTTTTTCACATTCTACATGATGGGATTATTAGTTTTGTAAACACACTACTTTATAAAGTGCCACATTTTTGGGGGGTTTGATTGTACTCTTGGGCTTTCACACGCAGACACATTTCAGCCGAGTCTGACATCTTGTTTTTGTGCATCTTACATTTTTTCATCATGGAGAGTGCTCTTTCCACACTTGAGTGTCGTAGGATCACCTTACAGCCTCCACCACTTCTCACTAGGAGAGGGAACTATTCATCTTGACGTGCTTCCATGGAATGTTCCTTCACCCACGAGGGTCTTTTACCCTTCTTGCTTGGGCCAGTTCCTACACTCATTGATCATTGTCATCTGGAGAACTTCCTTGACACTTGTGACCATGTCTCTGGTCACATGATGATGCATGTCTCCAGATCTCTCTGGTTTCACATGGAAAACTCAAATCCACCTCACTGTGTCTAGAAAATTCTTCAGTCCCTCTACAGAGACCCTTCACATACTGCAGTCATTGTTACTGCTACTGATTTAGTTATCTCCTCCATTTCTTTGTGTGATGGAAGTTCTACTGACATAGAATCGTTTGGTTCTACTTCTGATGATGAGGATTGTGCACCCAGTTCTGATGTAGAGAGCATTACAGAGGACTTCTCTCCTCTTTCTCTCACTATTCCAGATAGTGTTGTCACCCCTCCCATCTCATTAGATATCACTCAGTCTCATACTGTCATTACACCAGCCTCCTTTCCACTTCTAGTGCGTGAGGCCAACTTCACTCCTCTACCTTCATTGGATGACTCATACCTATCTGACATCGCTCTTCTGTTTGTTGAGCCCCCTCATTGGGATGAGTATCTGCCTGACCTTAGTCATCTTTTCATAGAGTCTACTTGTGATGCACTACAGGTTCCGCATCCATCTGTAGGTGTTTCAGAGGAGTTCATCATCTCCATTGTTGGGAGTGTCCCTTCTGGGAATTTTACCACTTCCACTTTTTCGAAGAGACCTTCATTGATCCACCCTCAGCTGTGGATCCCTTTTTTGTTGTGGAGGATGTTTTGTTCCCTTCACATCACTTGAACATACTTTTTGTGGGTGTTCCTCTTTTTCACTCTAACAGTTCTACGCACGTGGCATTACCTTCAGTTCCTTGGCACTCACTCACTAAAACTATGTCACACTTCTATGCACCAGACTCAGAGTTCTTCGTGTTGCTGCCTTCAGTTTCCTTTGTGGAGTGGGTAGACTTCCAGCACGTCATTTTTTTCCTTCCTAAGGGCAGGCACACAGTTCGTTGCGGGTGGATCTTCTTCAGTCCAAAGGCAGATGATCTCGTCATCGACATTCTTTTGGGAGACCTCCTAGAGCTGTAGAGTTCAAATCCATCCATGGAATATTCTACATTCCTCTCATCTCCCTATTCTTCTCTCTTCTTCTTCTTTATGAGAGATTGCCTCTTTGTATATGGGTACCCTTTTAGGATCGTCTATGGCCTGGACCCATATTTGACATCTTTCTTAGAGTAGAGAGTGTGTTTTTCTCTTGTGGTGGATGTTTTTTCCCACTGGGTTTTCCTTCTCTGCTTGGGACCCTTTTCTTGTGTATGGGTACCTCATCCGGCTTTGTCCCGAGACCCATTTCTCATTTCTGACTTGCCGCCTCATCCTAAGTTACGATGAAGGGGGGTTTTGGTGTGTGTATTTTCCACATCATTAGGTGAGTCATCTCACTTAGGTGAGATCATAGGTCCATGTGTCATTTAGGGTTCATTATTAGATTCTCTTACACATCAGTGTGTCAGTGTGTCATTAGGAGTTACACTTATATTATGGGAATGTAACTCCCCCTCTCTACTCGAGTTGTCATGATTGCATCATTGGGGGTTACTCAACACCTCCTATACGTACACCCCATTTGATCTATGATATAGAGGAGAGTTTTATGGCTTAACCAGGAACTGCCCGTGTTTCAAATCTTTGCATGCACATTCGGTTGATGCTCATTCCTCTCGAGATCTCTTCACGCTGTCGTTCACATGTCCGTTGATGTGCACATCGTCCCTCATGATCCTCGCTTGCGGTTTTTAAACCCTCTTTCACCTTCACCATACCCAACAAATATCTTACCTGACAAACCTATTCCCAAACCCTTATTACTTATTGTACCCCAACCCTATAAATTACCCCTTTTTACACCCACCCACTCATACCATTTATACCTATTACCCTACTCATTCTCATTAAACTTGATTTTCCACTTAATTAACTATCTTTTTTGCCGGCCCTACCTTGTTTCTTGATCTATTTTTCCTAAAATCTGATGGAAATTGGTCACTTCTGATCGGCATCGATCCATCATGATTGGTATCAATCACCTGCTACTTGACTGATGCCAACCAATTCCAACTGACATTGACCAAATCTTGACTGGCGTTGGTTACTGTAGCAGTGACCGAATTTGCAAACCCCCCTATTTCTCCCAACATTCTCAAATCTAACTTAGAAACCTAACCTACCTTACCCAAACCTAACCTAAAACCTCTCCCCACCCCTATTTACCTTACCTAGGACCTCCCCCCTCCCTCATTTCCCAATTTATAACCACAAATTAAAAACTATACCCCCCACCTAGCATGGTTTTACCTCAACGTACCAATGCTACGAACCTGATTGTAACAACAAGTGGCAAATTGGTATCGAATCCTACCTCATCATGGTGTCGTAAGCAAGGTGGTGCATCTGGACACTACATCGAGTGGCCCACTTGAAATATCTCCCACCTCTGCCATGTCAACATCCACTCCTCAATTCCATACCAATCAATTGAATCTACTACATCCTAAAATAAATTCGTGGAAACACCAACTGAATTCCATATCGACCGCTACGAGGCTATCCAACGTCAGATGGCGAGGCTCTTTTTCTTGCTCTCCAACATTCCTACCTATCTTGACATGATTGATGACGATATGGCAAATGACAATTAATGTCGTTCAATGTTAGGATGATTCCTTTTATCTTAAACCTAACTCGAGGTGACCAATGCCAGTCATATTTGTTCCCTAGCGAACTCTTATATGTCAGTTAGTCTATTACCAACATCTGATCACCCTTACAACTATTTGGCCATGTTGAATCTCCGTTTGACATACGAACCATCAGATCCCATTACCCCTTTCTTCAGCCCGGACACCTATGAAACCATACCTATGAGCCCAAACTACCCCTACATTTCCTTCGTTGTGTCTTGGGATTTGTTAATTTACCTATACCTTGGTCTTACCTGTGCCACGACCTATTTACTTGAACCTCACCTACTTGGTGTAACCATTGACCTTATTTACTTGTTATACCTTATGATGTTGATACCTATGTTGTTTTAACCTAACAACCATACCTTACCTATTGCCATGCCATTTATCCCGACCAAACCTTTGGTGTACTGGAACATACCTAAACGTTCCTGCATCTGACCTAAGTTTTGTTTTTCAGACCATATCCTATACCTTGGATACCTGAATCACTTCACCTCTTTTTGGATAAACCTATCAACCTTTGACGATGTAGATTTTTGCAAGCTCTTCAACCTGGTACAGTGTTACAATCGATACGTGTGTGCGCATTTGATTGCCATTACCCATGACCTGATTTTGACCCTGACCTATTACATATTAACTATTACCCGAGTTGACCATCCCCCTTTCCCACAATACTCATCCCCTTACCCACCTATCTTCACCAACTACACATTCATCAAATAACTCACCGATTCCATATCACACCTCATCAATGCCTGGTTTGAGGGGGATCCCCTTCAACCAAACATGGGGAAATTACTTCCTATTTTGGTCAGTGTCACTTACCAATACAAGATACTTAATAAAAAGGGTAAAAATATAGACACCAAAATTGGGTCACACTCCCCTTGGTCCTTTTTTGAATTTCCAAATTAAACATATTCACCTAACCATGACCCTTTTACCCCACATTAATATTATTTTTATTATTTATAATTAAAGTAATACTCATATTCAATTCATTCATTATTTAATTACCCTAATTAAACTAATTTCCACCTAACCCCACCACCTCACCTAGACACCTCATCACAAACCTATTCTCACCATGTTTCCCTTTTATTAGGAATCAATATTCACTCACCATAACTAACTAAGACTTAGTCCTACCTATCTTAATGAACTAAGACTTAGTTAAACCCTAAAATCACATGCCTATTCTTCCTCTAACCACATTGCCACTTATCTAAGTGCAACAATCCCATTTCGATCTGTGAGAATAGACAGAAAAGGTCAAGAGATTGCCAAGATCTGTCATTTTTAGTAAACCTAGGATTTCTTGTCTTAACCAATGCCGATCAACCTAAACTGATGCCGATCAACCTAAACTGACGTCGATTACCCTAAACCATCGTCAGTTACCATATATTGATTTTGATAACCTTATTTGAGAGGTTGACCACATTATCAAGTTTTGGAACAAAGGATACCTACATGCAAGCAAGAACCAAAGCCCTTTCGCACATCTAGACAACCATAGTCAACATCAATACAGATTTGAAGGTATTTGCATTCATGGTATCCTTCTAGGAAGCACTGCCATGGCACCGAGCACTATTTCATTGATCAACCATCATCAACATCTATCCATCAAACCTGCAACACCATTAAGTGTGCTTATAACCTGCATCATTTCATCTTTACTCAGTTTATAAAGTTTCTTCACCTCTATTTATCAACCTCCATTTACATTTTTATCCCACCAATCTTACCTCTCTATGAATCCAACCATTCCACCACCCACGATCATTTGATCACCTATACCCAATCCCTGAAATTATCTGAATACTCCCAGCACCTCCACAAACCTAACCATTCTCCTTACCATCTCTGTTTAATCTCAGAAAAATCCCCAAAATCAAGTTTTATTTTCTATCATCCTTACTATACCGATGCCCATTATCTATGACTGTCGTCAGTTCTCTCTAAACTGTCATTGGTCATACTTGACCGAAATCGGTCTCTATATTTGGTAATTATGACAATAACATAAACCTAATAATTTGCACCCAAGTAACCCAAAATACCCAGAAAGTGACCCTGACCTATTCCAACACCTTTACTACCAACCCTACTTCCATATTTGATCATAACCTAGCCTATTATATTATATTTTATTATTGTATTTGAATGAGATACCTCAATCATATCAACTAAAGTAGGATTTTGTTTATTTACGTTATTTCTTACATTAAGCTTTATTAGACAGTGGGTTGATTACCACCAAGGAAGTACCACACTTCTTGGATCTAGCACATGCTAGGAAGCCGACTGGTATATATTGTGTAACTCTCTTTTGTGGTCTTGTTTTGTATTTCAGGTAGTTCCTCCTAGCCAAAAGGAATCTCTCATAGTAAACATTGGATTAAGAAGTTAGATTGCATGCAATGACCTTTAAACCGACCATCACAATAAGTATTCCTCCTTGGCCCATACCCTTATCTATTTCATCAAATTATTAAAAAAAATGGTGAAATAATGTTTGAGTCTGCACTATAAGTATGTACATAGGTTAAAGAATTGAACTGTTGGAAATTTATGAGAATATGCTCTTGGGATGAGAATGCTCTGTAGACACCTATAATTACGCCCAAGCAATGTAAATACTTAAATTTAACTAATTATCCCCTTTCTCACAAATCAACGACAAATCATCAAAAGTACTCATTTTCCCTCATATCATCATTAATTAATTACACTAAACTAATTAATTAAGTTGCATATCCAACAAATACCCTAATTAATGACCTTCTGTTAATAAATCACCCCTTCTACCTAGACTAATTAATTAGCTTTCCCTTCCATTTAACCAATAAATTAATATTTAATTGATTTAATCCCCTTATAATAGCCTAAATCGCACTAATATTCTTCTAATTGGCTTCTATAAGCTTACACCTACCTATTAATTAATTACCTTTGATTAATTAAAATACCCCCCAACTCCCATGACTTGCTAAACATGTATTAAACCCTTCTAAAGTAAGGTTACCTTTAATAAAACAACCTTATCCATTCCTAATCATGTTTTACTTTTATCCCACATTCATGAAAATGTGTTGAATCCTTTATCCTTTAAGCTATATAAAGATCCTTCCACCTACTTTTTTACTTACACCTAAACTCCTTAAAGAGCAAATGCAAAGCATATAGCAAAGAGACTAAGAGCTTGCACCTTGCCTTTTTGAGAGTTCATCATCTTGAAGAGTTAAGCCTCTTTCTTAAAGTGCTTGGGTCATATGGGAGGTGTCAAAAGGGTCTTGTAGCCCAACTTTGATTAGCCCCCATTCCTAGGTTTTTGGAACATTAAGGACAACTATTTTGATAGTCATGGAGCTTACTTAGGTCCATTCATTTATTTTTTGTTAGAGAATAGAGGAGATTAGATATTTAACATTGTTAGTTTCAAAGTTTGTATTGATGAATGCTAGCATTTAACCCTTGTTTAATTCTTATCATGATGGTGTTTATGCTTTGTTTTAGCTAAATTATAGAACTACTTTAGGTGGTAGTTCTTGCTTCATTTGATTTAGCATTAAGAAAAGTATACATACACACATTTGGCATGCCGGGTGGGACTTACTCCATTTTCCTTTGCACTTAATTTCAAGTTTTTGTAGTTAAGTTTTATTTTTGGTTACTAACCCTCTTTTACACATGTTGATCTAACTTATTTTTTTAACTTGTTTTGTTGAGTTTGCATGTGTTGGTCTTCCTTGTAGGTATGAAGGAGGTGAAGTGCTGTCAAAATTAGAATTGATGGAAAAATTTCAAGGTTTATTCATCTTTTCATTTTTAGAGCTTACTTTTTCAACATTCTACATGCTAGTTTTGTCAATTTCTTGAAAATTTTAAATTCTTGAGTATGTAGGTTAGTGTTTAATAGTGCTGAGTCTTCTATTTACATATTAATGTGGTGGGTTGCTATCAAAATTTAATCTTGGTGAGAAAATTTCAAGATTTCATCATGTTTTCATTTTTAGAGCTTACTTTTTCATCATTCTACATGTTAGTTTTGTCAATTTCTTGAAAAGTTTAAATTCCTGAGCATGTATGTTAATGTTTGATAGCGTTGAGTCTTCTATTCATATATTAATGTAATGGGTTGTTGTCAAAATTTAATCTTGGTTGGAAAGTTTTTCCCATTTTATAGATTAAGAGACGTTTTTTTGACATTTTTTAAGTGCATGTCAAGTGCATAACCATGAGCATAAGAGCATATGCATATACCATCTTCCGAAGGCCATAACTTTTGCTCCCGACCTCGAAATGACTCCATTTTTTTTACGTTGGAAAGGTATTGAAGCTAAATATGCAATGAAAATATAAATTTAGGATTTACACTTACATAAATTATAGATTTTTTTGTTAGTTTAAAACTGATCATTTTCTAACATGTCTAATGTTTTGATGAATGTTGTATTTCCATGCTTCCTCGATTTAGAACAAAGCATGTGTATGCTATTCTATTGCACCTTTTGGTGATCTTGAGAATCAAAAACATCTTTGATCTATATCTTTTTAATATTATGATTAAACTTAGAAATTTTATTATTCATTTTGCTTAAGGGAATGAACCTTTTACAAAACATTTTTCAATAGTCATTTGATTTGAAGTTTTCCATTTCTATATAGTTGGGATAAAGTTTGTGTATGCTCTTCTTTTGCACCTTAGGGTGATCTTGAGAATCAAAAGTAACTTTAGTCTTCCTTTTATAACATTTGGTAAATTAGAAACTTCATCTTTCACTTTTAGTTTAAGGGAATGAACCTTTTACAAAGTATTTTTCAATGGTCCTTTGATTTGAAGTTTTCTATTTCTATATAGTTGGGATAAAGTTTGTGTATGCTTTTCTCTTGCACCTTAGGGTGATGTTGATAATCAAAAACAACTTCAGTCTCCATTTTATAACATTTGGTAAATTGGAAACTTCATCTTTCACTTTTGGTTTAAGGGAATGAACAATTATCAATAATTTTGTATGGTTCATTGATTGAAAAGATTTTCTTTACTTTTTAGTTAGATTATTTGTTGTGTATGCTCTTCTCTTGCATCCTTGGATGATCTTGAGAATCAAAAATAACTCTTAATCCCCTTTTAAATAATGTGATTTTCTTAGAGAACTACTAACGTTTGAGTGCAGGACCTAAAAACGCTTGTCAAAGAAAGGAGGAATCAAAACGAAATCAAAAACTACTAATACAGTTGTTATACAGGTTGTCAAAAGGTGTTCAAGTAAACCACACCTAATTAAACAAGATAAAAAGAACAACATAGTCAAAACACTGTATTACAGGTTTTAGAAAAGGGTATGTCCCTCTCCGCTCAACTGGAACATAACCCCTTTGGCATAACGCCTTGAGCTACAAAAATGGGGGTGGTTCTAGGAACCCCAAAGTAGTCCACGTAAGAGGGAACCTTGTGAATGAAATGGGAAGTGATCCGTACTACCTACTTGACTAGTGATTCCTTTGTGAGATAGAGTTACAGGTTATTTATTGTGACAACCCTAGTGATAGTACACGTAGATGCACTAGTTGCCTATTGTTCTTAAAGGGGGTAAAGTAAAGCCGAGATACTCCCAAACTAGTCAGTCTGACTTTTTGGGTAAATCACACTCGCTCGTGGCAACTTTATAACACCTAGGGTGAGCGAACCACCTAGGAGAATATACTTTGGCCAGGAGCCCACTTTGACCATTTTAAAACAGTGTTGAGTTGTGAACCTTCTTTTTGAGAAACATGTGACGTATTACTTTCACCTAGTTTTTATTTGCCTTAGGGCGAGGTGAAATTCCGCTGAAGTAAGGCTAACATTTTTCATCATTTTTTCTTGATTTACTTCCTTCACATTCTTTTGACACTTTGTTGAGAAAAAGAAGGGTGACTACCTTTGTGTTATCAATTGACTGTTTCTCTCACTTTTATGTCCGTTTATGCCCATCCATGTTTGCGACTGGGTTAGTTAAACATCTAAAGTGTGCGAAGAAATTTTCACGTCATTGGTAGCCATTGTGATCTTGATACCCATGTCAAGGTTGTCATTTTAGTTAGGTGTGGTTCATCACCGCAGACTTCCTTAGAAGAGTTAGCTTGTTTGTATCGTATCACTACAATTTCGATATTTACATCTTGTTTCTTGTAAACTCGACATAAATACCTATATTGTATGGTTATGTTGCACACATTTTTAACTATTCCTAGCTATACTTTGAGATTTTTAGTTCAGTTCTATTATTACCTCGATTTCAAATAGTGCTCGATGTTACTATTTGTGCGTGTTATATGATTAACACCTCGATATCAATACTTCACTTTCTCGCAAAGTGGGTTAACATATCTTGGTGATATTGTTGTGTCATTCGCAAATTGTAATTGACACTTTTTGAGATATAGGTATTAATCAAGTTTGAGCTCGCTCATCGTATATCTTGATTGGGAGATCGCATTGACTTCTTGTTTTTACTTACGTTTTGTTCATTTCCTTAAACTTGGCATAAGTGAAAACATCTTGTTGATCATCTTTGCATCGCATTTTCATATGGTGTATTTCCTTGTTGATTGGCTTTGGGTTTCACACTCGCATGATTGTTCCTTGTGATTACTCATTCAAAAAACTTATTTTCTAGGACAATCCCTTTTTATCTCATCGATATTACGTCGTCACGATGTCTATTTTCCTTAGACCTTCAAAAAAATAATGCACGTATCCCCATACTTACACAATGTCTAGTTGGTTGTCCTTATGCTACCCAAATTGATATCTCACTTCCTTCCCTTTGAAGGAGTTCCATCACACTATCTAGATCTAGACATTTGTGATTAAAAAAACACCAAAAATGACTAACTATCATGTGGTTCCCCATACTTACAAAAATACAGAACCTAGGTTCAACAATTCAAATCATAGGATTCCCATTACAACTAAACCTCATTTGGTTCTTCATGTTAGAGAGCCCATATGGATAACTCATTCCCCACCTTCATCTCATAGTCGATGGTATGATTTGGACACGTCTGATCCAAATTATTATTTGAGTTCCCCCCATTCTTCTTCTAATTCTAATCCAAACATTTCCTCTTCTTCTGAGGATTCCAATCCAAATATTTCCTCCAACTCTTCTGAGCATTCAGATCCAAACTAATATTCAGATTTATCTAATTCGACTCCTAAGTCATCTAATGCGACTCCTAAGTCATGGTCCTCCCTTTCTTTACAGGATCCTCTTCATCAATCATATAATGTGACTCTTATGTCATGGTCCTCCCTTTCTTCACAGGACCCCTTTTATCAGTCGCCCCAATGACGTCTTCTTCCTTTGAAGATACACGCGATTCCAAATCCCTCCAATTAGAAGTATAATACAATTCTTGAATCGTGGTCCTTTCTTCTTTCACAGGACCCTTGTAATCATTCATCTAATGCGATGCTTGAATCACAGTCCTCCCCTTCTTTGCACGACCTTCTTCATCAATCACCCCCACAGAATCTTCCTTCTGTGAAGATTCGTGTGACTCAAAGTCCTTCGAGAAAAACATCTGAATCGACCCATGCATCACAATTTACAGACTTTGGACTTAATCCTACTATTTTACATAGGACATACCATTGTATAGGTAGGTCCACACCACCTTCTTCTACTCCTGAGACATCTAGCTACACTTATTCTTCGTCCCCCACACCATCTTCTTCTATCAATAATCATCAAACATCTTCTCAGCCTTCCACACCAAGTGAACCTATTTCTTCCAATAAACCCCTAGGGATCGATCAACAACTCATACCAATTGATCTCTTTCAGAATGAAGAAACAATCACGGCATTTATAGGGGCATATGAAGATATTCCTTTAATAGATTACAAAAAAGGATTCTCTTTAGAATTTGATGCATCTGCATATCGTGAGGAAAAAGTTGATTCCTTTGATCAATAAATGGAGGAAGAGCCTCAAATCATGCAACTTGATCCTCCTCTTATTCTTCCATCTTCACATTCTTCATTATGTGATGAAACTCCTTGGTCTTGCATAGATCTATGGCCTATCTTCTCATCACCCAATAACTCTTTGTCTATCATAATTCCTCAATCACAATCTCTTCTGGGGTCAACGCCAAGTAGCCATTCATCTTCATCTAGGTGTGGGTCACATTCTAATAGCCCTCCCTCTATTATTTGTGGGACATTTTCAAGTAGCCCACTATCTTCTATTCTTGGGGCATGTCTAACTAGCCTCTTGTCTTCTAGGTATGGATCACCCCCGGGTAGTCCATCATCTTCTATTCTTGGGCCACATCTTAGCAACCCATTATCTTACATCTATGGGTCACGTCTTAATGGCCCTTCTTCTTCTATTCGTGGGCCACATCCTAGTAGCCCTTTGTCTTCTATTTATGGGTCACGTCCTAGTAGCCCTTCTTCTTCTATTCTTGGGCCACATCCTAGTAGCCTTTCACCTTCTATCCGTGGCTCACCTCCTGGTAGCCCATCCTCTTCAATTCTTGGACCGTATTCTTTTCATCTATCACATATTTCTTCTATCAATGGTTGTGGCAAGCCCACTACCATTCCTATCATTCCTATCATCAATCGTAAATGTTCACATTCTTCTCCTTCTCCAGGTTAGAAAATTCAAGCGTCAGCCTATAAGAAACCCAAACAGGTTCATTATCAAGCTCAGGTCAAAACTTCTAGGAGCTCAAAATCCCCCAACAACTGGAACAATCTCAAAGTTGTAAATCAAGCGCGATTCAAGAACGCACATCAACATAACCATCAATTATTGTGTAAAGTGCATAAACCTCTAGATAGGGAACTCAAGTGTCTACATACAGAATCCATGTTTCAGGATAAATCACAGTCCTTTGTTGAGTGTGAACTCACCATGATTATCGAGATTGGGGAAAACATGACTCTTGATAAACAAACATGCTTAGTCTCCCTTATCAAGGAAGTTGCAAACATCGTTGTTGGATCCTATCACACAGAGTGAATTTGTTACTAACAACGGTTCAATATATATATATATATATATATATATATATATATCAAAAATCTAAAAAATTAAATAAACAACAAAAATCAAAGGTACAAAGATCAAACATTGCAATCAGGTGTTGCATACACATGGATATTTCTTTCTTCCCTTCCTTTATATTCTTCTACAAGTCTTCCTACCATTTTCATCCCTTCGGTGATATTTTGGTTAGCTTATTTGCATGCATTTTGCGACATTTATCTCTATGGTATCTATTTTCCCCTGGTCCTTTATCGCCTTGGTAAATTAAAGAACGAATGACCTCATGGAGATCCTATCACATTCAAACATCTAATAAACTTGTTGCGAAGAAATTTTGGACATATTTGTTGACACTAGCTAATGTCATCATCAAAATCACTTCCACCTCCTTCCATCAAGCCATCAGTGGTTCTTAACCCCTTGTCAAACAAGAGAGCTGAAATAAGTTTTTAGAAAACAAAAGAATCAAACAAAACTCAAAAGCTAAAAGCTACAAATCAAAAGAAAATTAATATATAACTCTCTCTTGGGGTATTTCCAATAATCTCTAATGGGGCTATGGATGCCTGACTGGCAGTAGAGCAATGTTGTGATTAGAATCAAATACATCTCCGTCGAGGCTATGGATGCTTGGCTGGTAGCAGAGCAATGTATGACTATCCTTTCACCCTCCATTCACAAAATCACTTATCAAAATAAATCATTCCTACACATTGGCTAGGGTCTCTTCACTTATTGTCTATTAAATCTTTACTTCAAGAGGTAATAAAATCCATGTGCACACACTGGATCTCTATGATTAAACATGATTAGTATGTTACCAAGTGTCTTTTTTGGACCTTGTTCAGACTCTTACTCTAGTCCATATCTCGTCTCACGATTTATGCCTTTGGCTAATCACTTCTTCATCGCGAGGCTTCTAAGCTACATTCATATCATTCACATCATTCTTCTACTTCGTTCAGAACATCCATGTGTATAAGATTACTTATTTTCCATGTTTGTGGAAACCTTTGTCCCCTTCCAAAAAAAACAATCTTTTCCTTCCTTTTTATCATGTGCTTGTAGGTTAACTTACGTTGGGGGCATCCTTGCTTCTTCCCAACACTTCATTGGTTTACGTTCACCATCATGTTGAACCTATCCATAATGGCCTTGGGTCCCACTTCTACCTGTGAAGAGTTTAGCTTTGAATACTCACACCTAATCATTGGGGAATTTTTTTACATCTTCACCTTTTTGGTAAGCACGTGGCCTTATGCCCTTGTACATCCCATCTATCACTGGGGGCATCCACGCTTTCTCGGCTTCCTATACATAGTTTCATAAAACTTTTAAAATCAACCAAAACATTCAAATATGTTAGAGAAAAAAATCATAAAAAAAAATTCAAATATGTTTCAGAAAACTTCTAAAAATTTAAAATCATCCTACAAAACGTCACTCTTTGGTTCTCACTTGTTCATATGTGTGACTTGCGAATCATCTTGATCTACCTCCATCAACAAAAGCTAGGCTGCTTACTTTTTCTGTATTTTGGGGCACAATGAGTTGTCTGGTACTGTTTCGTAGTGCACATTACTTTTCTATCAGACCCAAGTGTCCTCCGTTATTCCCCTCATATGTATCCTTGCTTGGGGCACCATCATCAACCCTTGTCATTAATTTTCACAGGTCATAACTGAAGCTTGATAATAGAAACACTATATTATATTTATTTGTTAGTTTAGCTTGTTTACTTTCTCGTATTGCATTACATTTTGTATGTTGCATGGAGTTAGGCATCTTTCACTTTCTCGTATTGCATTACATTTTGTATGTTGCATGGAGTTAGGCATCTTTCAATTTCTCGTATTGCATTGCATTTTGTATGTTGCATGGAGTTGGTGTTTTCAGTAATGGACAATCATTCGTAGTATGGCTTTTCGTGTCGTTCTACTTTTGTTGTATGCTTATATTTTTCATAAGGACTGATGACATAGCTCTTATGGCAATATGATGACACCGAAATTGTTCCAATACATAGTGGCTAGAGGCTAAACTCTTCTCTCTCCTCCTCCATATTCATTCTATATCGCTTTCCTCTCACCCCTATTCTTCCATCTTACCGGGGCATCTTACCTCTTTCCATTCTTCTATCTATCTGTCATCTTTTTCGATTATCAATCATCTTCTTTCATCACCCCATTGACACTCCAGGGGCATCTCTCCCTCCTACTAATTTTTCTTCTATCCCTTCAAAATCTCTTTTGTCTACTATCTTTGAAGTGGCATCACTTACGCCACCCCAAAGAGGGGCAAATGTAGACACCTATAATTATGCCCAAGCAATTTAAATACTTAAATTGCGCTAATTATCCCCTTTCTCACAAATAAACGAGAAATCGTCAAAAACACTCATTTTCCCTCATATCATCATTAATTAATTATACTAAGCTAATTAATTAAGTTGCCTATCCAACAAATACCCTAATTAATGACCTTCCATTAATAAATCACCCCTTCTACCTAGACTAATTAATTATTATTAATTAATTAGCTTTCCCTTCCATTTAACCAATAAATCAATATTTAATTGATTTAATCCCCTTATAATAGCCTAAATCGCACTAATATTCTTCTAATTGGCTTCTATAAGCTTACACCTACCTATTAATTAATCACCTTTGATTAATTAAAATACCCCCAACTCCCATGACTTGCTAAACATGTATTAAACCCTTCTAAAGTAAGGTTACCTTTAATAAAGCAACCTCATCCATTCCTAATCATATTTTACCTTTATCCCACATTCATGAGAATGTGTTGAATCCTTTATCCTTTGGGCTATATAAAGATCCCTCCACCTACCTTTTTTACTTACACCTAAAATCCTTAGAGAGCAAATGCAAAGCATATAGCAAAGAGACTAAGAGCTTTCACCTTGCCCTTTTGAGAGTTCATCATCTTGAAGAGTTAATCCTCTTTCTTAAAGTGCTTGGGTCATATGAGAGGTGTTAAAAGGGTCTTGTATCCCAACTTTGATTAGCCCCCATTCCTAGGTTCTTGGAACATTAAGGACAACTATTTTGATAGTCATGGAGCTTACTTAGGTCCATTCATTTATTTGTTGTTAGAGAATAGAGGAGTTTAGATATTTAGCATTGTTAGTTTCAAAGTTTGTATTGATGAATGCTAGCATCTAACCCTTGTTTAATTCTTATCATGATGGTGTTTATGCTTTGTTTTAGCTAAATTGTAGAACTATTTTAGGTGGTAGTTTTTGCTTCATTTGATTTAGCATTAAGCAAAGTATACATGCACACACGCTCAATAGGATCAAGACCATACTACGGTCTAGACCTAAAGTGTATGGTTTTAACCAATGTTGATTTTTTTAGATATTCATATTTATCCCTATTTTTGAGGACTTATACCTTGTTAGAACATTTCATTGTGTTTTATAGTCTACTTGTAGATGTATAATATATCATGATGAATACCTCATCTTTTGAGGTGCGTGTGATAATTTTTTTGAGCGCACGACTCAAAAGAAAAAATATGTACCCATGTTGAATAAGTTTGATAATATACGTTGAATTATAAACAAGGTTGTAATGGTGGCCATGATTGGGAACTTTTTCATGCAAAATGGGTTGTACATGGAGGAAACCATGGCACAAAAAGAAAGCAACATGTAATATGCTGAAAGAAAGTAACAATAGTACATGTAAATAGAAGTAAAAATAATAGTAAAAAAATAGTCCATCAGGATAACATAAGTAATATCATAAGAAATAGTCACATGAAGACATAGAACTGAAAACATGGGACATCTACGGTGTCACAAAACAATTACAATATAAGTCACTTCAGGTCGCATACAAAGAAGAAAATGCATATACACAAGATAGGCATAAAGCGACAAACATGAGATACCTAGGATGTCATAAGCCAAACAAGGCACTTAGGCCACATAAAATAAACAATCAAGTAGTAAAGCGATGTCACAAGTAACTATAAAAAAATGTGATGGTGGAATCATACATATCAAGATAAGTTAACACTACATAAGACACATGTTAGACCTATTAGCTCAAAAGATAATATATACACATTATATGTAATCAAACATAACGAGTAAGTGTAAATTTAATTGAAACAAAAAAACTTGTGTGAGTGAAGTAGATGCCCCTAAAGAGTAGTGTCAATGGGAAGGGGATAGGTAAACACCTCTCATCGTGTATCAATATGTGTATGTATTTTATTGAGTTCAATATACATCATGAATGTATGTGTGTAGAGAGAAAAATATGCTACCCATCAAACTAATATGACAAACAACATATATAAAGTGACACACTAGCCACTCAAACCATGAACAAATCCTAATTTTGTAGTTTTTCCAATGTTTGAATGTTTTTGTATGGTGGGATCAAGTATAATATTGTTGTACGTGCATGATATTCTTAGATTTTTTGATAGGTTTTCCTTTGAGTGTAGCTAAACGATAAACATCAAGGCCTATTCTTTTAGAAACAACCTAGAGGTCAAGTCAATTAGGTTTAAAGTTTCCTTTGAGTGATGTCTCAAAATTTATATATTTTTAATTCTACTTGAGGAAAAAATTGTCAATGTGGAATTCTTGAGTGCAAGCCTTCTTGTTGTATGCACATTTAATACATTTTTGTTATACGTAAAGGTGTTTACGGGCCTGCACACATATAGAATAAATAATTTTGAGTTCTTTCAACAAATTTTCATTCTAGTAGGAGGATGGGTTCCATGCCATAGACTAAAGAGAAAGGCGTAGCATTTTTAGGTGTGTGGACACTAGTGCAATAAGCCTAAAGGGAATAAATAATTTGATTATGCTAGTTGGTTCCATGTTTAGCAACAATTTTATGAAGCATTAAAATAGTCTTAATAATAGCCTTAATATGACAATTTCCTTATGGGTAGTAAGGAGTATAAAACATATGCTTGATCTTGAATTTGGCACAAAATTTCTTGACTACCCGATTCTTGAAGGACCCGTTATTGATGACGATTGTCGAAAGTACCCCAAAGCATGTGATAATGTTTGTAAGAGTGAAATTTCATATGTCCTTTCCCATGGTTGGCTCTAATGGTATTGCTTTGACCCATTTAGTAAAATATTGCGTACCTATAATAATAAAATTTTGTCCATGAGTAGATTCAAGATTAAGCTTACCAACAAGGTCAAAGCACCATAATGAGAATGGTCGTAGGGAAAAAATGAGTTGCAATGTATGTGATGGAGAATGATTTGAATTACCATGTTTCTAACATTGGTCACATTGTTTGATGTATTCATGACATTCTTGTTCCATTGTGGGCTGGTGATAACCATTACAAAGTAGCTTTTGAGACATAGTTTTGTCGCTAAAATGAACACCAAATTCAATTTTGTGTATTTGGGAAATCGTGATTTGTGCATCATCAACACCCAGCCATCACAAAAATCATCCATAAAATGTTATTCTAAATAATGAACCACTGATAAGATGTAGTGGATAGTTTCATGTCGCAAACAACATCCTTCTTGTGATGATGCATTTTCTAGTATTACTTGCTAATAAAGGAAATTTTAAATGTTAGTATACCATTGAGGACTATAAAAAATGTGTGTAACAACAAGAACATGTAAATTATAAACAATATCAAAGGAAATATAAGTTATGCATAATTTTTGAATCGTGAAGATGATGCAATCATTTGATATATCAAGAGGTATAAGAAAAGTTGCACTAGTCATATCCTCCGCATGTTGATCGTTCTTATTGGGGATATTAAAAATGGAGTCAAAGGTAGATAAAAAATGTTTGAATAATTTTTTTTATGGAATTAAATGATCCTACTTCATTTGATAAACATCTTGTACTTGATGAATGATTAATCTAGAGTCAACAGAGACGCATATGTGGCAAACTAGTAATGTCCATGCAGTGTAGAGGCCTAATATTAAGGCATCATATTCAACGATATTGTTAGTACATGAAAATTCAAGTTGATAAGAAAAGGGAACAATCTCACCATGAGGTGTACTAAAGACAATTATCACTCCTACCTGGTAGCACATTTGGATCCATCAAAGTACATAGTTCAATTGTTTGTATTAATTTATATGTAGTTAACTCATCCCAGAATTCATCATGAATAGGTGAAGGGTCAAATATTGGAGCTTCTACAAGCTAGGAAACTATTATTTTTCCTTTAATCAATTTTTGAGTAATAAACTTGACATTAAATAAGTTAAAATCATTACCCATCGAGCTATTTGACTAGAAAGGTGGGTGCAAGAGAGTAAATATTGTAACGGGTATACCTTAGTGATAACATGGAATTTCATATTTAACATATAATGTCACAATTTAACTGTAACAAAAACTAAAGATAAACATAGTTTTTCAATATCACTATAATTATTTTCATATGGCAACTGAGTGGGAATGATATAGTAAACAATGCATTCACAATTATTATCATCATATTAATGAACCAAAGCTCTGAGTGTATGGTTCGTAGGAGATATACATAGGAGAAGAGGTATATTGGGGATGAGTGGCATAAGAACATGGGGATTAAGAAAATTTTGTTTAATATCATCGAATACATTTTGACAAGGCACATTCCATTCAAAGTTAGTATATTTCTTTGGTAACCATGTAAAAGGTTGTGTTTTATATGCTAACTAAGACACAAAATGTCTAATGGGGGACCAATTGATTCAAAGTTTGTGGGGGGTGACATGTCAACAATGGCTTGAATCTTTTTGGGGTCAACCTCAATGCCACATTGAGAAATAATAAACCCAAACAACTTGTCACAAGTTACTCCAAAGACACTTTTTAGGGTTTGATCCTACATTATATTGTCACAACGGATTGAAGATACATCGTAAGTCACATGCATGTATTTAAAGCTAGGTGAATTTTGCTAATAAATAATCAACACAATCTTCGATAATTTTATGGGTATAATCATGAAAAATATGTGTCATAACATGTTGATATGTAACGCTAACATTTTCTATTCCAAAAACATGACCATGTAAAATAAAGTACCCGATAGAGTAGTAGCAGATATATTCTTTTTATTAGCGGGGTTGCTTTTTATTTGATTGCATCCTGAAAAATCATCCATAAAATATAACATGTTGTATCTTACAGTAGAATCCACAATCATATCAATGTGAGGTAAAGGAAAAATGTCCTTAGGAAAAGTTTTATTTAAATTGCAAAAAGTCAGTATTGTTGGATATCAAATCTATTCCACTTGTTTAAATGAATGAACAAAAAGTGAAGAATGAGTCAGTTGTAGTAAACATGGTTCTCTTCACCAAGAAGGAAAAATTCAAGGTCAAAAAATGGGAAGGTGGTTAAATTCCTAGTCTTTGGGCTTAGTGAAGCCCAAGGGAGAGACCTTATAAAAACCCAACACATGTCCAATGACAAAGACTATGAAAATACAAAACAAATAACCCAGATAAGCAACCCAACCACTATGGTTTCCTACCCAATTAGATGTCACTAGCAAGAGAATAATAAAGTTTCTTAAAACTAGTTAAAGGTTACAAACAAGTGCAAAGTAAAAAAAGGTTTCAAGGGTGTTTTGCAACAAGGTATACTTAAAAATAGGTGGGGTGTTTTGATCATTCCAAATTCACATGTGCCTTTTCCATTGGACCAAACTTACAAAACTTCATTTGAAGGATTCAGAGATAACATAAGAGTTGCATCAATCTATACAATTGCTAAATCTCCCCATAATTCAGACAACCATTAAACCACATACATTGAAAATCAACAAACCATCATAACTTAGAATCTAAAATACATCGTTAACTAAGTTTATTGATTGCAAATGAAGCCAAAGTTCCACAATGGTTTTAAAACCAAATGCTTTAGTAATTACACATCAAACCTCTGCACCTAATTACAAAATGGAGACTCTAACAATTTTAGTGAATACACATTTAACTCAAATTATAGCTTCCTTTATAATCCAACATCTCATTTATGACTCAATAAAAGATACATGGCTACATTCCTAGATCTTCATTATAATGCCCTTGAATTGATCACTAGTATTGTTTTTCCAAATAACCAAAACAAATTTTAAATAAACATGTATAGTCTAAACTACCAAAGGGATGAAAGATCCAATGAAATGGTGAGCCCCAATTTGGTAAGTTTAAAAGATGATTTGATAATAAAATGCTTCACCAACTTATGTAATTGAGAGAGACATCTAAATTTGGAAATTTAGGGAGTTAAGAGTTGTTATGAACCAATGAGAGAGAAGAAAATAACATGCACAAATCATCCATGGATTAAATGATTGTTGGAATGAAATCCCAAGTTCAAAAATGATCCAAGGGATCCAATTGAGTTCTTTGAGAAGCACACAACACTTGAAGAGTGTTTGAGAGGTATCACACATGTGTAAGAGCAAGAAAACAAGAGAAATTAAGTAATAGATGGTGGAAAAAGATAGAAACATTGCCAAATATTTTTCATCAAATTATCTCCAATCTCTAAACCATTTACACAAAAACTAGAACCAACATGTAGCCCTCTTAATAAGCTTTCTAATGGTACAACTTACATATTAAATAGAGGTCTCTATGAAAATATATTACCAAAAACCTAAATATTTATCTACTGCCATAGCTCCCAAACAAGAGGTTACTGAGCTCACTTTTAAATTTGAGGAATCCATCAAATTTAAACACGCAAAAATATCTATAGCCAACCATCTATCACTGATCCATAGGGATCTAAAGAACTCCACTTCATCAAATCAACAAGTACCAGAAGGAAAAGTTATAAAAATGTAGAGTAAACTGTAGAGTTATAGAACCTCCCCTTTGTGTAGAGGAGGTGATTGTGTAACTACCCCTTGTGCAGAATGACGGTTACGTAATCATTGCAACGGTTTTGTAACCACTGTCCCACATACAATGGCGGTCCTATCACTTACGAAAAAAAATAAAAATCCACGAGAACTTGTGGATTTGAAGTGTCCAGAATGTGTTTCTTCCTCTATGCATCCTTTCTCCTTCTTTAGTGCATGAGATGACATGAGAACATCTATAAATTCAAGGGGGAGCAAGTGGAATGGATTATCAATTCATGAGAGAAGTAAACAAGAAGAATTTAGTGCTGGAGTTGAATTGTAGGAGCAAGGAGTGTGAGAAGCATAGAGGGGAAGTGTTTACATTATTTACTTTCATTCATCTTATTGTAATTTGTATCTTTTGAATTGGCCAATACATACAAGTGGGAAGAAAGAGCAATTGCCCTTTGTGAATGGTTTTCCCTCAAAATGTGGGTTTACAAGATAAAAATCTCGTTGTCTTGTTGGTTTGATTTATTTCCCTTTGCAGAAAATAATTCTAAGTAAAAAGAACTTTTCACTAACTTCAAGCAACCTGTCATTTTCAAAGTTGAAAGTAGAATAGTATAATTTGTGTGGTTTGTAAATTTCCAAAGTTAGAGGTTTACGGATCATTTTGGTATCAGAGATGATAATAAGTATCTAGGATTGTGGTATTCATTATTGTGATTTGTATGATAGTGACAAGGTCTAAAGGTGAAGAAGTTTCACCTTGTGATCTAGACATATCTACAAAGAAGTGGAAACAAAGAATTCAGGATCAAATGGAGGAAGAAAAACTTGGTCCATATAATTGAGATTATAGAGACCATGATGGATAGGATGTATAAACATCAACGAGAACTCTCAAATCTACGAAATATGGCTTCAGTCAAGTAAGATAACATGGACTCGGTGGTTCAAGATTTGGCCGAAAAGTTTGGCATAGGCAACAGTCATGATGAGGAAGCTGTGGAAGAGCATGAACAAGAAACTCTAGTTATAAAAGAGAAGGTAAAATATGATCATGCTCATTTTAAAGTTGAGACTAAGTTTGAAATTAAGAGATTTGAAGGATAAGTAGATGCAAAGTTATTAGATAAATGGTTAAAACAACTAGTAGTTTACTTTAGTGTACATAATGTCACAGAGGCACAAAGGATTACCTTTGCACATCTCAAAATGAAAGGTTATGCTCTGGTTATGGTGTGAAACCCATCTAGTCACTTGTGAGAAGAATAAATGTCCTATTGTCAGTACTTGTGAGGATTTTAAAGAATTGATTAGAGCTAAATTTTATCTTATTGGCCATAAGACTGATTAGATGATTAAATGGAAGTATTTTAGACAAGGCAATGGTCAAAGGTGGTGTAGGACTATAAAATGAAGTTTTGAAGATGAGCCATGTTGCTTAATATGGACTTAGAGGATGAGGATATTTTGACCAAGTATTTGGGAAGACTTAACACTCATCTTCGAAGGAAGGTCATCTCCATGAAGCCCAAGGATCTCAATGAATCCTATGTGCAAGAATACGACATAGATGGTGAAAGGAAGCAAGGAGAAGTAGAGTCAAAGCTGAAACAATGAACAAATCAAAAAAATAAAGAGAAGTGACAAACAAGTAACAAGGGTACATGGAAGGGGAAAGGTAAAAAACTGCCACTACTTTGAATACTTGTAAAGATCCCAAGAATTTTTGTAAGAATTGTGATATCAATGGTTATACTGACGCTACATGTTGGAAGTTACATCTAGAGTTACATACAAAGAACTGAACCAAGGATTCAAATAAATCCATGACAACTGTAAAGAAAGATGGGGGAGGTGGAAATAGAGGATGATTTTTGATGTATATGAGAGACTTGAATGCACGAACACCAACATGGAAAACCAAAAACATGAAGTGGAGATGAGTAGACTATTCGAGATCAAAACCCAAATCAAGAAAACTAAGGTAAATGCTTTAGTCGATACTGGTTCTCAATCTAATTTGATTTCTGATGTGGTTATGAAGAATCTCAGTATTGAAAACTTACAAGAATCCACATCCATATATTTTAGGATAGGTGAAGAAGGGGTGTAGAGATTCAGGTAACAAGAACATGTAAGTTCAATTTTGGGATAAATTCTCAATATAAAGATGTATTGGAAGATGATATAATTCCACTTGATGAATTTGATGTGTTTTTGAGATTCCTTACTTATATATCAAGGATTCTTTATTCATGAGAAGGGAGAACCAATATATATGGGGTAAAGAATGGAATCATTTACAACATCTAGGCACACCATCGTAAGACAAAAATTGCTAAGTGCTAACTAAGAAAAAAATACTTATTTAGGAAAATCATAATCAGTTTTGTTTACTTTTATTAAAGGATAAAAAATATGTTGTGGAAATTTCAGATGTTTCTAACCAAGGGATGAAGGATTTGGATAACATTATTGAGTATTTTTAAGAAGTATTTTAGACTCCCAATGGGTTACTACCAAAATGGGAGGTAGAGCATGAGATTTAGTTGTTTCCAGAGTCCCCTCTACTAAACATTGAGTTGTATAGAAAATCCTTACTAGAGAGTACGAAGGTAAATAGATAACTCCATGATATTTTAGACCAAGGGGTAATATTCCCAATCACCTCGCCATGTGGGTTTCCTATTGTGATGGTTCCAAAGAAGGATGATTCTTGAAGGATGTGCATCGATTATTGTGATCACTATAAAGAACATATATCCACTTCCCTGCATAAGTTACCTCTTGGACCACCTTCAACATGCCAATATTTTCACGAAGTTGGATCTAAAGTCATGTTATCACCAAGTCAGAATGAAGGAGGAGGATATAAGAAAGATTGCGCTCAAAACAAAACATGGTTTGTATAAGTGGTTCATACTTCCATTAGGTTTATGTAACACATCCGCTAGATTTATGAGAATGATAAATGATGTATTGCAGGAATTCATAGATTCATGTGTTATTGTATATCTAGATGATATTCTAATTTTTAGTGCCATATGGGAGGGCCATCTAAAGAATTTGCAATAAGTCTCAAAAGTTATCAAGGAGAAACAACTACTATGCAACATGAAGAAGTGTGAATTTTCCAAAGAGTCACTTGTCTATCTTGGGTATGTGGTTGGAGGAAGATAGCTACGAGTGGATCTAAAGAAGGTGAAATCCATCACAAACTGGCCAACACTAATGATAGCCACTAAGACTAGAAGTTTTTTGGGAGTAGTACAATACACGAGGAAGTTCATTCTAGGATTCTCCACTATTGAAACACCTCTACAAAAAACTACAAAGAGTAAGGGTTTTGACTAGGGTAAGGAACACGATAAGGTTTTTGAGTTGTTGAAATAAAATATCAGCCATGTGCCAGTACTTTATCTTTCTAATTTGCAGCAACCCTTTGAATTAGAGACAAATTCTAGTGATTATGCTATGGGATTACTGTTGCTACAGGGAGGTAAGCCAATATGTTATCATTCAGAAACTTTCACTTCAGCAGTTAGAGGATATTATGTTTATGATAAATAAATGTATGCACTAGTTTAGGAAATAAAGAATAGGAAAAATTATTTTTTGGGTAAAGAAACTATTGTGCACACTGACCACAAACCTCTCCAGTATTTGTAAGCACAGTCTAAATTGCAGTAGGAAAGGCGTTACAAGTGGATGAGATTTCTTCACCAGTTCCATTTGGTGATCAAATAAAAGAAAAGTACAAAAAAATAAAATGAACGATACGAAGATTTTTTCGAGCCGTGATCATAGATGATAATACCAAACCACATTATATTTACAAAATAGAAGAGCTAAAATACCATATATGGAAATCCATCATAATCCATAATGCTCAATACATTATAATACAATGACTTGAATTACTCAATAAGAAATATGTACATATAGGATGAGGGAAGTGTAACTACTACCTAAATCAGTGGTGAAGAAATCCCACTAACTGATATTGGTAGTTAAGCTAACTCCAAAATACTAGTAAGCTAACTCCACATAACTGAGAAGCTAACTCAACACAACTAGTAAGATAACTCCACACAACTAGTACACCTAAGCAAGCTAACCCAATAAGTGTAAGAATTATCCTAATAAATAAATAAAAGGATAAATAATAACCTATAATAACACCCTCCTATAAGCATAGCTTAGGTGGGTGAAAAATAAGGTGGTTCCCAACAACAAGGCTTGACGAGGTACCCATGTACAACAACTGGGAAAAATAGACACCGCAAGGTACCCAAAACCAGTAATAACAAAGTAGAGAGAGAAAAATCCCACTGCAAGATATCCCAAGAATCTTGGCTTTAAAAACTCATACAATGATGAATAAGTTTGGTGTACATTGTGGTATGAATCCACTTCTCGATCATAGAACTCAAAAACAACTGACATTGGGCTTCACCGGAATAGCTCTATGCAAGGAGACTATTAATGGATTTATGTTGAAAGTGTAAAAAAAATATTAAACATAATTTTATCAACTGCTATAAATAAGTGTGCCACGATCCAAGAAAAACCAAGGCAACAAGGCAAGAACACGAGATCCAAATAAATAGGAGTACCACAATCCAAGAAAAACCAAGGTAACAAGGAAAGGACACGAAACCAGAAGAAGCAATATCAACATGTAATAAGGCAAGGACACGAACCCAAAGAATACGTATCAATACCACACCCTCCCATACTATTGAATGTTTAGAGTGACACCACAAATCTGTATGAGTTTCCAAAATCAACTACTTGAATACTGACAAACTAACACTGGGCTTCACCAGAATAGCTCCCCCCATAAGAGATTTTGTCAACATGCCAAAAAAAAGTGTCAAAAATATAGATCCAAAATATCTAAAAGAATAAGAGAGATATAAATGTATACACCCATAGATATAATAATGTAACACCCAAAAGTTTACGATGTCAAGCTAAACCGAAATTACATCCATTAAGTGATTACAACACCCTCCCAAATTTGACACTTTATAATTAAGTGCATGTAAATATTACAATAAGTAACAATACCTTTTAAATTTGAAATATATGTATAAAAATGTCACCAATGTGTAGATCTTGAAAAAATACACAATTTAAAAAAAAATCACCTTAATTCTAGCTACAGATCAAAAGTTATGAGCTCTAGAAGGTTTTCCTATTAAAATAATATTTTACTACTGATGTTTTTTAAAAAAAGGTACACGTGACACCCAAATGTCCAAAGAGTAAAAGAGTGCAACCACATGATACACGATTGCTACCAAAGGATAAAAGTCTGCACCCAAAACCTAAATGTCCAGAGGGTAAATCATTGCATTCAGAGGGTACACGTCAATTTCCAATGGATAAAAGAATGCACCCAGAGGGTACATATCTATGTCTAGTGGATAAAAGACTGCATCCAAAACAAAAATATCCAAAGGGTAAAAGAATGCATTTGGAAGGTACATGCTTATATATAATGGATAAAAGAATGCACCCAGAGGGTACAGATTTGTGTTCAGTGGATAAAATATTGCATCCAAAACAGAAATATCCATAGGGTAAAATAATGCATCTAGAAGGTACACACTTATATCCAATGGATAAAAGAATGCACCCAGAGGGTACAGATCTACATCCACTAAATAAAATACTACATCCAAAACAGAAATATCTAGAGGGTAAAATAATGCATTTGGAAGGTACACGCTTATATCGAATGGATAAAAGAATGCACCTAAAAGCACAATTGTTAATACAAACTTTGACTACAAATATCTCTTTTTTTGGCACCTGTATCAAAAAATAGAGAGAAACCCATAAAGTTTTTCGAAAAACCCAGAAAGCTGATATAAGTTTTGAGTCAAAAAATATGTCTGTACATAATTGTAAGGATTTTTTGAGAAATGTGCCAAAAAACCCTTAAAAATATCCAGATTTGATTGTCTCAAAACATGGTTGAGTTTATAGTCAATTCTAGGGTTTTGGCACCTTCCAAATCTAATGAAGCACTCCATTTTACATAAAAATGCATGTTGTAGAAAAGTGCTAACAATTTCTAAATACATGAAAATAATAAACCCTTTCTTGTAAAGAAAAACTTACATATGAATGTCTAAATTATCTATCAATCTGATACCATGAAAGGAACGATAGGAAGATTGTTCCAAGCCATGATCTTAGATGATAATAGCACACCACATTAGATTTACAAATATAAGAGCTAAAATACCATATATGTAAATCCATCATAATCCATAATGCTCGATACATTATAATACAATGACTTGAATTACTCAATAAGAAAGATGTACATATAAGAGGAGGGAAGTGCAACTACTACTTAAATCAGTGGTGAAGAACTCCCACTAACTGATACTAGTAGTTAAGTTAACTCGAAAAGACTAGTAAGATAACTCCACATAACTAAGAAGCTAACTCAACACAACTAGTAAGCTAACTCCACACAACTAGTACACCTAAGAAAGATAACCCAACAAGTGTAGGGCTAACAAAAGTGTAAGAATTATCCTAATAAATAAATAAAAGGATAAATAATAACCTACACTAACATAAACTTGGTGGCAAACATGTTGTCTAGGCTGCCCACACAAGAGAAAATATCTTGTTTTTCCAGTATCTCTCAGATTGAGCCCTTCGTGAAGGAAGCTTACAGGAGGCATATGCTCAAGAAAAATATTTTTGGGTAATATATCAGCAGTTGCAGTATTCATTGGATGAAAGGATGGGTATTGAAGATTGTTATCTCAAAGATGGACTGCTCTAGTAATGGGAAAAAATTTGTGTGCCAAAAGAAGAAAGGTTTCTATTGATGAGGGTGTCACATACCTTGAAAGTAACATGAAATTTTGGCATTGGTAAGACCATAACTCACTTGCAAAGGTACATGTATTGGAACAATATGCAAGAAGTGTAACACCCTTGACAATTGTTATATTCCTCCTTTGCATTTCAAGTGTTGACATGTGATTTTCTTCTAAAGATGTGTTCTTTTTATTGTTGGAGATCATGCTTGATATGGATAAATATTTTATATTCTTAAGATCATTAGACTGGAATGGAATGGCTTCCTTGAATCCATTTTTCACTTCTTGAAGGTGAGTTGCAATATGGTTTAAAAGTTGCAAACTTACCTCTTTATTTGACTCATTCCTGGATCAATTTTAGTGATCCAAGGAATGTTTGAAACCTTCTCAGTTGAATGAATGGAAAATTGACATTCCATAATTGAGGGACATGGTGGACTGAAATTTATTATTAAAAGTTCTTTAATCTTGTGTGAACATATTTATATTCAGTTGTATGTTGTGCTTAGGTCCTTGGAGATTGATCTTGGCAGTACATTGCTGATGTAAATAAAATATAGCCTGTTCATGGCATAGGAAGGATTAAGAATCCTAAAACTAAAGGATTATCCTATAGAATCCTAAGATGGGTAAGATTATTCACTACCTAGCTATGCTACTTAATTGAATTTTTATTCTAATCTAAGCCATGTGCTAAGGGAATATGGAAAGGTTGTTAAGCTATCTAAATTAACCTAAAACCTAATGCTATATGGTTATGAGATGATCTAACCTAATGTTGGAAATTACCTAAGGGAACGTGTTAAGACCTAAGGTAATTACTCCTAAATTAACCTAAGTTTAAGGATCTATTCTAAGCTAATTTAATGGGAACCTAAAGGGGTCACATAGCTCTAAGACGACGGTTCCAATGGCATTTAATTGTTAATAAGGGTCTTAAAGGCGTAAGATATTGCTAGTTTTGGCAGGGGCTAGTTGATTTGGTGGATTCTTATGTGGAAGCTCCACTAAAGATGGAGTTGCATATTAAATGGGAATTAGCATTCACCAGATTTGGGAGGCGGGTGGCAAGGAGAGTTGAGTAGGAAAATTGGAATTAATGAAATTAATTGGCCTTGGGTTTTGTTCACAAACCATATAGGAAACTTAGAAGATAGATTTGTGGGAGGTTTTTAGTTTTTACATGCTTTTCAGATTTTTCTATGCATGAAGCAAACTGGTTCTTCAAACCAGCAGTTTGACTTGCACTTCATTGCTATTTTTAACTCACCTAGTCTATTTTCAATCATGGGAAGGTATATGAGGCATGCTGAGGAAAGTTTTTGGTTGGTTGATCTTTCATGGAGGAGAAAAGGAGTTGGAAGCTTGTCTGGTAGTCTCATTTGATTTGGCAGAAGCACTATCAGGCATGATAGGGTCTAACCATTGAAATCTCTTGCTTTCTTCTAAATGTTTCATTAAAATGACTCTACTCTTATGAGATTCTTGGCTTGCATGTTTTATTTGGTTATTTTCTTGCTGTGGTTTGTAATCTTTGGAAATTTGGGTATGAATCCATGGAAAATTGGTGATAAGTGTTTGAAACTTTCTTGGTATGTGCTATTAGCGAGACATGCATGAGAAACTTGCTACTGTAACTTTTCTTGTCATTTCTTAAACCAGTATACGAAGAAGTTGTGTTTTCAACTGACCTTCATCACTATTTATTTGGTTTTGGGTTTTAAGAACTTGAATCCTAACTGATCTTTCTGTGGAGCTCATATTGTTTGAGCTAAAGCACGTTTTTGAGCTCATCTTTGTGTGAGCTAAAGATTGTAGTTGAGCTCATCTTTTGTTTGAGCTAGAGCATGTATTTGGGTTCATGTTGTTAAGCTATAACTTGTAGTTGAGCTCGTGTTTTTTTTGAGTTTGAGCTTGTGTTGAGATGGTGTTTCATTTGATCCTGTATTCAAGTTCATGTGTAGTTAAGCTTGAATCAGGGATAGTGTTTTGTTAAGGATTTGGATTAGAGATTCTTGTCACTCTGAAATAGTGTTTAGATTCTCGATAATCTTGGACTGTTGTTTTAAGTCCATATGTACATCTTTACTCTTGTTTTTTCTTGTGTTATTCTGGACTGTTAATGGAAGTTCATAATTTACATAGTAATAATACTTTTTTTTTATTAGTTTTGAACTCTAGTAGGAGCTCATGTTTCAAGTTGGTATGAGATTTCTTGTTTGATATACAAATTGGAATGGGAATTGTGGTTGCCCTAAACCTACGAATACCTACTTGAATAGTTCTGAACTCCTCTATGGGAAACTTTAGATTGAATTTGAGTTGGAATAGGGTTTCTTATTTACACTATAAACTGATTAAGGTTGTCGTGTTATATTCTGACTTATATCACAATATTTGTGTATATCTATGACCATATTTGAGACTTTGTGATTCGACATTGTTCATGTAATTTGATACATAGTGTTTGAATTTTTAGTTCAACAACATGTTAGCTCTATTATGGTATTTGTGAGTTGGGTGTAAATTGTATTCTAGTTGGAAGCTTATAACTCCTTTAATACAAACCGTTTACTCGAGGTAATTCTTTGTAAGTAGTATGGCTGAGCTATTTGAGTATCTCTTGGAGATTTAACTGGAAATGTTTTTGTTTGATAGTAGGATTTGGAATTCATTTAAAACGAATTTGTACCTATTCTTAGAAATAATAGTGGAGGTAGAATAATTAAATCTGTTTAGCCTAATTTTGTTTTATAGTTCTAAAAGAATTATGAATCATCTACGTTTAAGTACAATGTTGTGGAGGCATGTAAGGGAATTTTAGTTTCAAGTTTGAGGATACTCCTGAACTGGTTTAGTTTAAGGTTTTAGGTTTTCTAATCTTGTTGGGGTCAATAAGTTAATGCTCATGTCTTTTAGAAGAAGAAGGAAATTGTGAACCCTTAGGGATAGGGTGTTGTTTTAGAACTTTACTGAGTGTTGTTCTGAACTGAAATTGGAACTCCTGTTTGTAATGATAAGGATTGTAAGGTGGACTTGCAGTACATTTTTTTGCAATGAGTTGGTTTTGTTCTCTCTTATGGGAACTAGTGTATGAGATTATTGTTTGGATTAGAGACGGGAATTTGTTGTTAATTTTAGAGAATAAATTAAAGATTGAGTCAAATTCTGATAAGATTCCCTTTCCAACCTGTAGGGATTAGTTCATTTGATTGAACCCTCTTGTTATTAGTTCTCTTGCAAAATGGAGATTTATTATACTTGTTTAGCTTTCCTTGTTCATATCTTTTGTTAAATTGATGGAGGAAGAGATTTGATGTTTCGGTGTTGTTGAACAGAAAATACAATCTTGTTTTCAGACTATTAAACTTTTATATTCCTTCTTAGATTTTTATGGGATTTTGTTCTGTTTAAAATCTGAAATGTTGTATTTAAAGGTAGTTGTCCTTTAAAAGAAACAGTTAAATTCATGTTTTGAACTTGTATATGTTTTCAGATATTTTTGTGTTGAGTATAGTTTGGAAGTGATATCCTTCTTTCTTGCTTAGGAGCTAGATGAATCATTCCATTGAGATCTACACTATAAACCTTTTCTTTGTTGTTTAAAGGTAAATGTTGGGATCAATTAAACTTTAAACTTTGTAAGGCAGATGTTGTGGATTATATTTTGTTCAGATTGGTTAATGCACTTCTTTTCCCTTTGCTATTACTTATATTGATATTTATGATGTAATAATTTTCTCATTAAAGCCTAGTTGTTTTAATGGAACAATTATTGGAATGCACTTTGTTTTAAGGCTTAGTGATTATCATGCTCAGTTCATTGAACTGACCCATGCTAGCAATTTTTACATATAGACTTTGTAAGTGATAAAAGGAGGTAAAACTTATATGATGCATTAGATGATTTAAGTCTGATTCCTTATGAAGAATTCTGATTCATTTTTGAGATTGTATTGAAAAAGAAAAGTGGTATTCTTTTAGAATGAAGATGGTTGTTATGCTGTATGCCTAAAATGTATAAGGCTTGTAATTGTATAAGTTTTAAAGATGAATTGAAAGCTGATAATTTAATTGTATGGGAGTGTAAATTATATTGTACTTTTATGAAAGAGATGGATTTCTATCTTGTTGATATTCTTCATATTATTTTTATGCTTAATGGGTTATTATTTGATAAGTTAGATAAAGGGATTTAGTTCAATTTTCCTAATTAAGATGCAGTTTGTTAAGTTACAGAATATGATGATCTTTATCTAAACTATATAATATAGTAATGTAATGTGTGTTGAGCATACATTAAGAATTATGGATATTGGGTAGGATATACCCTAACACTTAAACATGTAGATAAAGACTCTTTCTATTTGGAATATAAACCAAAAAGGTATGGAAATATGATTACAATTTATTAGACTTTATTTAGTATGAAGTCTCCTTTAAATTGGATATATTCAGACGTTGAACCTGTCTAAAAGTTATTGTAATTTTTAAATGAAACTTGATAACGATGATCGGTTGCGGTTAATTGGCAGTGTAACTGAGAGATCTAACATTAAACACAAACGTAAGTATAACAAAGTTATTAATGGACTAAATAAAGAAAATTTAGGAAAGAACTTATTAAGTGTTGGATTATGGTTTGGCAGGGTTGGTGTAATCAAGTAATAATTTAGACTAATAATGTAATAAAAATCTCCTCGGGGGTATGTACATCTCGATGATGCAATTTTTAAAGGATGTTGGCACATGCCAACTGCAGGGGTGTACTTTTGAGAAGGCTTGGGTCTTCTCAAGAATACAACATTATAGTTGACATGTGGCATCACCCTTTCACGTTGATCATCTAGATCTACACACAATACAAACTCGGACTTGAACTTAACTTCTGTCTAGGTCTGGATAGGAGAATATTTAGGATATGAATTAGCTTCCAATGGCTCAGGGTACGTTGGCACATCTAGTTGACTTAGGTCAACCGAGTATGCCCATTTACCCTAAGCCATTGTGAGTGTCTTCTTATAATAAGTTATATTCCTATTTAGGGCTAGGGTTAAACTTGGAACATGTGGACTGACAGTAGTTAGTAAAGACCAATAATGATAATTGAGGAGTGAGGTGAAGGACGTATTCCAATATGATGAGAATGCCATCTAGGAATAGTGACATATAGAGTATGTTATAAATCTTTGTCCAAAGTATCGCATGCTGCTGGTTACATTGTCCTATGTCACCAAGTTCAAAACAATGTGATATCAGATGAATATTGGTAACAAATATTTAGATATGTTCTTTAAACAGATCACTCACTATCCAGTGTAGGGTAGGAAGACAAAGTATACAAAGTATACAATATGTATTCCATACATAAGATAACAAAAATAGATCGATAGCTTACTGAGTTATGGAATGAATAGATCGGTGAATCATCGAGTCATTACAACTGCATATGTTTATCCATTGAATTTGATTGGTATGGAATGTTTGTTCTAAATAATGCTTTATTTAGAACAGTAAACACTATTTATAAAAAAAATTCCCTTGTTTCTAAAGTCTTAAAATGGGAATGTTACATCTTGGTATTAGAGCTGAAGGTTGTAGCTCTTGGACCTATTGTGTCCATAATCTGATAAAACTTAAATTTTCTTGTAACAGAAAATGGTGAGAACAAGAGGAAACGTTGCAAATAACCCTCTTCCCGAGGAATGAGTATCAACTGTTCAGAAACTTGATGAGATCCTTGCTGCCCTGTTGGACATAAGAGATTGTTTGGATGTGCTTAAACAACAAGTAATGGGTAATGAGGAGGAAGAAGAAGCTGATAACAATAATCAGCCACCTCTAGGGAACAACACCAATATGAGTGTTGATAATAACAATGTTAACATACCTATTCAACCTGAGAATAAAAAGGCTAGGCTAGCATCATAACTCACTAATGACATAAAAAGGATAAGTCCACCCAAGTTTGACGACACCACATTAGGAGATGGGGTTGAGAACTGGCTTAGTGAAATGGAGAAATAATTTGCAATAAGAAATTTCTCAGAAGAAACAAAGGCGATATGGATAGCATATCAACTTTCTCATGAAGCATCTTCGTGGTGGGATAGCCATAAGGCTGAGTTGAACATTGATGATTCTAATATCACATGGGACCAAATTAAAGGTTACTTTAGGAAATGATGGCTGCCAAAACTCTACTATGATCAGAAAATGACTGAATTTCAAAACTTAGCTCAAGGAAAGCTAACTATAACTGAGTATTGGGAGTGATTTACAAAACTCCTTAAATATGTGCCTCAATACCAAACTGATGAGAAGTTCAGGATATGGAAATTCATCATAGGATTGAATCCCATTGTAGAAGGAGAGGTGGATGTTCATAACCCAACCATGATGGAAGGGGTTGTTGAAAAAGCCATAAGGCAGGAAAAGAAATTAAAGGCAATTTCTGCTCACAAGGAGGAAGTAAGGAAGAATAATCCTAACTCCTCTTCATCATATCTTACACCTAAGAAAGGACCATGGAAGAAATTTGGGATGAAAATTAAGCTTTCATATGATAGAAATAAGAAAGAAGCAACAAACAAGTTTGTTGGTAATGCACAGAACAATTTTTCTAAGAACAATAATAATGGACAAAAATCCCATGGGGATCTAGATGATAAATCTAAGGCTGGAAATAAACCTGAGCCTAGGAAGGGACCTGTAGGAGGCTGTTATAACTGTGAAAATGATCATTACGTAAATAAATGTTCTTTGAAGAAGGATGGTCGTAATTAGCAACACAAGATACACACTGTAGTAGCTGACAAGTAGGCCGAGAAACAAGTGACACCCATAGAAGTTCCGGGTAAGTTATTTGGCTTACCAATAACTATTATTTTTGATACCGGAGCTACTGAATGTTTTATTTATAGTAAATTAGCATCAAAATTAAAAAGAAAAACTGGAAACATGGATAAAACATGGACTATTCAGTATGGGAATAATGTTGTTCATATGGTTAGTATGTGTCATTTTGGAGCAATCCTTGACTTACCTAAATTTTACACTGAGGTTGATTTTTATGTTGCACCCTTGGGGTCTTATGATGTAATCATAGGTGTTAATTGGTTAGTAGAACATAAGGATAAAGTGGACTATTTTAAAAAAGCACATTAGTTGTTTAGATGACCTATAGAAAACAACAGAGATTCAGGGTGTGAAACGTGAGATTTCTATTAGAAAATTGTCAGCTATGCAACTTAAACAGGCCAAAAATAAGGGATGTACCTTATATGTAGTAAAAATTATTGAATCCATAGAAGAGAGTAGTGATATTATGGAATGATATCCACTTTTACGAGACTTCAGTGATGTATTTCTGGAAGAATTTCCAGGTCTTCCACCCAAAAGGGAATTTGATTTCACGATTGAGATCAATCCTGGAACTAAACCTATATCTAAAGCACCGTATCGAATGACTACTATAGAATTAGTAGAGCTTAAGGCCCAGTTGCATGAAATTTTGTCTCAAGGTTTGATTAGACCAAGTGTTTCACCTTGGGGAACACCCGTAATTTTTGTGAAAAAGAAAGATGGAACACTTAGATTGTGCATTGATTACAGAATGTTAAATAAGGCAATAATAAAGAATAGATATCCACTCCCTAGGATTGATTATTTATTTGATTAGATGCATGGAGCATCGGTATATTCTAAGATATATCTTTGATCTAGATATCATCAATTGTGAATTAAGGATGAGGATATTCATAAAACAACTTTCAGAACAAGGTATGGACATTATGAGTTTACGGTTTTACCTTTTAGATTAGCTAATGCACCTTCAGAATTTATGAATTTAATGAATAATATCTTTCAATAATACTTAAGAAAAATTTGTGCTTATATTCTTGGATGACATTCTCATATATTCTAAAAGCATTGAGGAGCATCATGAGCATTTGAAAATAGTTTTAGAAATTCTGAGAAAGAGACGGTTGTTTGGTAAGTTGTCCAAATTTCTTTCTATGACACATAAGTCCACTGCTTGGGTCAGGTTATAAGTAAAGATAGGATTGCTATAGATCCTTTAAAAATTACAGCTATAACAGAATGGCCTGCACCAAATAATGCACATGAATTTAGAAGCTTCATGAGAATTGCTGGCTACTCTAGGAAATTTACAAAATATTTTTCTAAGATAGTTTGTACCAATAAATTCCTTACAGAAGAAAGATAAAAAGTTTTTTTGGAGTGAAAAATGTGAAATTACATTTAAAACCTTAAAGGAATAGTTAACATCAGCACCTATCCTTGCAGTACCAGATCCTAATGGAGATTTTATGGTGGTAACTGATGTATCCAGTGAAGGTCTAGGAGATATTTTGTTACAAAGTGGTCATGTTATAGCATATGAAAGTAGGAAACTTAAGTTACATGAGTTGAATTACGCTCCACATGATTTAGAGCTTGCTATCATTGTTCATGCACTACAAAATTGGAGGCATTACCTTCTCGGTAAGCCTTTTGAATTGAAAACCGATCACCTTGGATTGAAGTATATCTTCACTCAGCCAAATCTCAATGCAAGACAATGAATGAGGTTGGAGTTTTTGTCTCAATATGATTTTGACATCAATTATATAAAGGGTAAAGAAAATAGAGTGGTTGATGCTCTAAGTCGTAGGAAGCACATTTCTGCTCTTATAACATTAAGAACTCAGTTTAAGGATGAAGTAAAAAGTGTTATGGAATCTGATTCTTACTCTCAGCAAGTAAAAGTAGCACTTGCTGTAGATTCAAATGAATCAAGGTATAAAAGTTTTCACTTTGATAAAGAAGGAATCTTACGATTTGAAAATAGAGTCTATGTACCTTCGCTAAATAATTTGAGAAAGAAATTGTTAGTAGAATTTTATAATTCACCTTTTTCTGGACACCCTGGCATTACAAAAATGCTTGCTGATATAAAACAACAATATTTCTAGAAGGAAATGAAAAAGGATGTTCTAAACTTTGTGACACATTGTCTTGAGTGCCAATGCATGAAGGCGGAACATATGCACCCAGCCGGGTTGTTGTATCCTCATAACATACTGTAGTACAAATGGTAGGTAATAAGTATGGATTTTGTACAAGGGTTACCTATGTCGAGAAATAAGCATGATGTTATATTAGTAGTTGTGGATAAACTAACAAATGTAGCACATTTTATTGCTAGAAATTTGGAGGATGATTCTCCTATTTTGGCAATAAGATTTGTACACAAAATTTTTAGATTACATGGAGTAACTGAGTTAATCATTTCAGATAGAGATCCTAGAATGAAGTCAAGATTTTGGCAAACACTTAATGCAGCTCTAAGAACTAAGCTAAATTTCAGTTCTGCGTACCATCGAGAAACAGATGGGCAGACTAAAAGAGTAAATCAGGTTTTGGAAGATATGTTACAAATGTATTGCATGGATCAACAATATAAGTGGGAAAAGTATCTTCCATTAGTTGAATTTGTATACAATAATACATATCATGCTTCTCTTATGATGGCACCTTTCAAGGCATTATACGGAAGAAAATGCAGAACCCTTGTTAGTTGGGATAACATAGAGGATAGAGAGGTAATTGGAATTTAAATTCTTACTGAAATGGAACAACAAGTTAAAATGATTCGTGAATGCTTGAAAGAAGCAGCAAACAGGCAAAAGAGTTATGCTGACTTAAAGAGGGTTGGTAGGAAATTTGAACTTGGCGAGAAAGTATTTCTTCGAGTTAAACTGAAAAAGAGTTCTATAACTTTTGGTAAGGCTACCAAGTTATCACCTCATTATGTGGGACCTTCTGAGATAGTTGAATTAATCAACCCTATAGCTTATCGTTTAGCATTACCTCTTGCTTTTTCACGAATGCATGATGTTTTTCATATTTCTTTGCTTAAGAAATATGTTTTAGATTTATCACATGTGTTAAATTAGAATTCCTTGCAGATCTAGGACCCAGGAATAATCGTGGTTAAACCCATACGAGTGCTTGAAACTCACTAGTTGGATTTGAGAAATCAAGAAATAAGTCAATGTAAAGTCCAGTGGGACTAGTTTAACGAAGATAGTGCAACTTGGGAAAACCTAGAGGATATGAAAACTTCTTTTCCATATCTATTTGAATAGAATTGATTCTGTAGACTATTAAAAAAATTTGATTGAATTTCTTTTTCCTCTATATATGACAACAAGTATGCTAGTTTTGGGCAGATATTTATATGAATTGGATAAATAGATATTTAATGCTGATTTATGGAACTATAAGTTTTTGATATATTTGACTTATGGTAAGAGAAGTGAATGAATTGATTGCCATAGATATAAATTGTTCAAATGAGGTAATCATTGGGATAATGATTCTTTTTAGGAGGGAAGTATGTAACACCCTCGACAATTGTTATATTCCTCCTTTGCATTTCAAGTGTTGATATGTGATTTTATTCTAAAGATGTGTTCTTTTGATTATTGGAGATCATGCTTGATATGGATAAATATTTTATATTCAGAAGATCATTAGACTGGAATGGAATGGCTTCCTTGAATCCATTTTTCACTTCTTGAAGGTGAGTTGCAATCTGGTTTAAGAGTTGCTAACTTACCTCTTTATCTAACTCATCCCTAGATCAATTTTAGTGATCCAAGGAATGTTTTAAACCTTCTCAGTTGAATGAATGGTAAATTGACATTTCATAATTGAGGGATATGGTGGACTGAAATTTTTTATTACAAGTTCTTTAATCTTGTGTGAACATATTAATATTCAGTTGTATGTTGTATTTAGGTCCTTGGAGATTGATCTTGGTAGTACATTGCTGACGTAAATAAAATACAGCCTATTCATGGCATTGGAAGGATTCAGAATCCTAAAAATAAAGGATTATCCTACAGAATCATAAGCAGAGTAAGCTTATTCACTACCTATCTATGCTACTTAATTGAATTTTTATTCTAATCTAAGCCTTGTGCTAAGGGAATATGGAAAGGTTGCTAAGCTATCTAAATTAACCTAAAACCTAATGCTATATGGTTATGAGATGATCTAACCTAATGTTGGAAATTACCTAAGGTAATGTGTTAAGACCTAAGGTAATTATTCCTAAACTAACCTAATTTTAAGGATCTATCCTAAGCTATTTTAATGGGAACCTAAAGGGGTCGCATACCTCTAAGGTGATGGTTCTAATGAAATTTAATTGTTGATAAGGTTCTTAAAGGCATAAGGTACTGCCAGTTTTAGTAGGGGCTAGTTGATTTGGTGGAGGCTTATGTGGAAGCTCCACTAAAGATGGAGTTGCATGTTAATGGGAATTGGCATTTGCCAAATTTGGGAGGTAGTGGAAAGGAGAGTTGAGTGGGAAAATTGGAATTAATGAAATTAATTGGCCTCAGGTTTTGTTCACAAACCGTCTAGGAAACTTGGAAGGAAGATTTGTGGGAGGTTGTTGGTTTTTGCATTCTTTTAAGATTTTTCTATGCATGAAGCAAACTGGTTCTTCAAACCAGCAGTTCGACTTGCACTTAATTGCTATTTTTAACTCACCTAGTCTATTTTCAATCATGGGAAGGTATATGAGGGATGCTGAGGAAATTTGTTGGTTGGTTGATCTTTCGTGGAGGAGAAAAGGAGTTAGAAGCTTGTCTGGAAGTCTCCTTTGATTTGACAGAAGCACTATTAGGCATGATAGGCTCTAACCATTGAAATCTCTTGCTTTCTTCTAAATGTTTCATTAAAATGACTCTACTCTTATGAGATTCTTGGCTTACATGTTTTATTTGGTTATTTTCTTATTGGGTTTTGTAATCTTTGGAAATTTGGGTATGAATCCATGGAAAATTGGTGATAAGTGTTTGAAACTTTCTTGGTATGTGCTATTAGCAAGACATGCATGAGAAACTTGTTACTGTAACTTTGCTTGTCATTTCTTGAACCAGCATACGAAGAAGTTGTGTTTTCAACTGACCTTTATCACTATTTATTTGGTTCTGGGTTTTAAGAACTTGAATAATGTTTGATCTTTTTGTGGAGATCATCTTGTTTGAGCTAAAGCATGTTGTTGAGCTCGTCTTTGTGTGAGCTAAAGCTTGTAGTTGAACTCATCTTTTGTTTGAGCTAGAGCATGTATTTGGGTTCATGTTGTTGAGCTATAACTTGTAGTTGAGCTTGTGTTTTGTTTAAGCTTGAGCTTGTGTTGAGATGGTGTTTCGTTTGATCATGTATTCATGTTCATGTGTAGTTAAACTTAAATCGGGGATAGTGTTTTGTTAAGGATTTTGATTAGAGATTCTTGTCACTTTGAAATAGTGTTTGGATTCTTGATAATCTTGGACTGTTGTTTTAAGTCCATATGTACATCTATACTCGTGTTTTTTCTTGTGTTATTCTGGACTGTTAATGGAAGTTCGTAATTTACACAGTAATAATACTTTTTTTGATTAGTTCTGAACTCTAGTAGAAGATTTTGTTTCAAGCTGGTATGAGCTTTCTTGTTTGATATACATTAGAATGGAAATTGTGGTTGCCCTGAACCTGCGAATATCTAATTGAATAGTTCTGAACTCCTCTATGGGAAACTTGTGATTCATTTTGAGTTGGAATAGGGTTTCTTATTTACATTATAAAATGGTTAAGGTTGTTGTGTTATATTCTGACTTGTATCACAATATTTGTGTATATCTATGATCACGTTTCATACTTTGTGATTCGAAATTGTTCATGTAATTTGATACATAGTGTTTGAATTTTTAGTTCAACAATATGTTAGCTCTATTATGGTATTTGTGAGTTGGGTGTAAATTGTATTCTAGTTGGAAGCTTATAACTCCTTTAATACAAACTATTTACTCCAGGTAATTCTAGGTAAGTAATATGACTGAGCTGTTTGAGTATCTCTTGGAGATTCAACTGGAAACATTTTCATTTAATAGTAGGATTTGGAATTCATTTAAAACAAATTTTTACCTATTCTTAGAAATAATAGTGGAGGAAGAATATTTACCCTGATTTTGTTTTATAGTTCTAAAAGAATTATGAATCAACTACATTTAAGTACAATGTTGTGGAGGCATGTAAGGGAATTTCAGGTTCGAGTTTGAGGATACTCCTGAACTAGTTCAGTTTAAGGTTTTGGGTTTTCTAATTTTGTTGGGGTCAATAAGTTAATGCTTAAGTCTTTTAGAAGAAGAACGAAATTGGGAACCCTTAGGGACAGGGTGCTGTTTTAGAACTTTACTGAGTGTTGTTCTGAACTGAAGTTGGAACTCATGTTTGTAATGATAAGGATTGTAAGGTGGACTTGTAGTACATTTGTTGCAATGAGTTGGTTTTGTTCTCTCTTCTGGGAACTAGTGTATGAGCTTATTTTTTGGATTAGAGATGGGAATTTGTTGTTAAGTTTAGAGAATAAATTAAAGATTGAGTCTAATTCTAATAAGATTCCCTTTCCAACCTGTAGGGATTAATTCATTTGATTGAACCCTCTTGTTATTAGTTCTCTTGCAAAACGGATATTTATTATACTTGTTTAGCTTTCCTTGTTCATATCTTTTGTTAAATTGATGGAGGAAGAGATTTGATGTTTTCGTTTTGTTGAATAGAAAATACAATCTTGTTGGAAAACTGTTAAAATTCTATATTCCTTCTTAGATTGATATGGGATTCTGTTCTATTTAAAATATGAAATGTTGTATTTAAAGTTAGTTGTCCTTTAAACGAAATAATTAAATTCATGTTTTGAACTTGTATCTGTTTTCTGATATTTTTGTCTTGAGCATAGTTTGGAAATGATATCCTTCTTTCTTGCTTAGGAGCTAGATGAATCATTCAAATGAGATCTATACTGTAAATCTTTTGTTTGTTGTTTAAAGGTAATTGTTTTGATCAATTAAACTTTAAACTTTGTAAGGCAGATGTTGTGGATTACATTTTTTTCTTCTCTTAGAAGTCAATTCAGATTGGTTAATGTACTTCTTTTCCCTTTGCTATTACTTATATTGATATTTATGATGTAATAATTTTCTCATTAAAGCATAGTTGTTTTAATGGAACAATTATTGGAATGCACTTCATTTTAAGGCTTAGTGCTTATCATGCTCAGTTCATTGAACTGACCCGTGCTAGCAATTTTTACAAATGGACTTCATAAGTGATAAAAGGAGGAAAAAATTATATAATGCATTGGCTGATTTATGTCTAATTCCTTATGAAGAATTCTTACTCGTTCTTGAGATTGTATTGAAAAAGAAAAGTGGTATTCTTTTAGAATGAAGACGGTTGTTATGCTATATGCCTAAAATGTATAAGGCTTGTAAATGTATAAGTTATAAAGATGAATTGAAAGATGAGAATATACTTGTATGGTTGTGTAAATTATCTTGTACTTGTATGAAAGAGATGGATTTCTATCTTGTTGATATTCTTCATATTATTTTTATGGTAATGGGTTATTCTTTGATAAGTTGGATAAAGGGATTTAGTTCAATTTTCCTAATTAAGATGCAGCTGGTTAAGTTGCAGAATATGATGATCTTTATCTAAAATATATAATATAGTAATGTAATGTGTGTTGAACATACATTAAGAATTATGGATATTGGGTAGGATATACCCTAACACTTAAACATGTAGATAAAGACTCTTTCTATTTGGAATATAAACCAAAAAGGTACATGGAAATATGATTATAATTTATTAGACTTCATTTAGTATGAAGTCTCCTTTAAATTGGATATATTCAGACGTTGAACCTGTCTAAAAGTTATTGTACTTTTTAAATGAAACTTGATAATGCTGATCAGTTGCGGTTAATTGGTAGTGTAACTGAGATATCTAACATTAAACACAACCGTAAGTATAAAAAGTTCTTCATCGACTAAATAAATAAAATTTAGGAAAGAACTTATTGAGCACTGGATTAGGGTTTGGCAGGGTTACTATGATAAAGTAATAATTCAGACTAATAATGTAATAACAATCTCCTCAGGGGTGTGTACATCTCGATGAGGTAGTTTCTGAAGGATGTTGGCACATGCCAAATGTAGGGCTATAATTTTGAGAAGGCTTGGGTCTTCTTGAGAATACAACATTGTAGTTGACATGTGATATCACCCTTCTGCATTGATCATCTAGATCTACACACAATAGGAACTTGGACTTGAACTTAGCTTCTCTCTAGGTCTGGATAGGAGCATATTTAGGATATGAATTAGCTTCCAATGGCTCAAGGTACGTTGGAACATCTAGTCAACTTAGGTCAACCAAGTATGCCCATTTACCCTAAGCCATTGTGAGCATCTTCTTATAATAAGTTATGTTCCTATCTAGGGCTAGGTTTAAACCTGGAACAAGTGGACTGACAGTAGTCAATAAAGACCAATTGTGATAATTGAGGAGTGAGGTGAAGGACGTATTCCAATATGATGAGTATGGCATCTAGGAATAGTGACATACAAATTATGTTATAAATCTTTGGCCAAAGTATCGCAAGTTACTAGTTGCATTGTCGTATGTCACTAAGTTTAAAACAATGTGATATCAAATGAATATTGGTAACAAATATTCAGATATGTTCTTTAAACAAATCACTCAGTACCCGGTGTAGGGTAGGAAGACAAAGTATACAAAGTATAAAATATGTATTAAATACATAAGATAACAAAAATAGATCGGTAGCTTACCGAGTTATGGAATGAATAGATTGGTGAATCACTGAGTCACTACAGCTGCATATGTTTATCCATTGAATTTGATTGGCATGGAATGTTTGTTCTAAATAATAATTTATTTAGAACAGTAAACACTATAAAAAAAAATTCCATTGTTTCTAAAGTCTTAAAATGGGAATGTTACATAAGAAGTATCTAAGTTCATAAGAGGATATAAACTATGTTGTACAAGCAAGCAAAAAATCAGGAAGATTTTTATATGCCTTAGTAGTCCCTACTCGTCCTTGGGAGGATATTTCTATGGATTTTGCAGGAGGAATACCTATGCATAAACATGGCCATGATTATCTATATGTTGTTGTAGATAGATTCAATAAAATGTGTATTATGTAATGCCTCTAGCATGACAACAACCTAAGATGACTTCTACTTTAGAAGGTACAAACATTGACAGGTGATTTTGTCTTAAGACGGTGTACTCTTGTGACTTTGGAAATCATGTTTGTAGTAGGAAATAATTCATCTATTGAACAGGTACATTATATCATATTTTTTCTTAATTAAAAATGAAGCAATCCATGTCTGTTATGCAAGATAAATTCACTGCACGGGATTATGAATTTGAGTTTCAGTTTTCATAATTTTAAGAGGAATCAAACAACATTACCTTGGATCAATTCCATTGATCCAAGGTATGCTTCTAATTTACATGTCTTGTTGACATGAAGTCCGATTTGGATAGATGGAAGAGTTCTGGATATGGAGTGTGTGAGGGCTGTAAGTGACCCTCTTTATGGATCTCTACTTCATATTTAATCTAGTAATGATTCTGGTTCTTCTTTTCTATTATTTTTAGGATGAGATGTCATTGGAGGACCTTGGAACTAATATATCTATGTTTTAAAACTAATGACTCTATCCTAGGGGTTAAACCTAACCTAACCTATTATGTCTTATGCTAATTGGGAAGGAAAAAAAAGAATTAGGAAGGACCTAGACTAATACTATGGACCTATGTTGATTTCCTAAACTAAAGTTAACCTAACTTAAAGTATGGCTAACCTAAAGGGGCCTATGGAACGACATGGAAATTGGGTGGTCGGTGGCATTGGTTTCTAGATATTAAATGGGATTTAATGCAGTCTTATCTCTTCCTACTGCCAACTTTGGCATGGGCATTGGAAAAGTTAGGGGAGGCTGAGTTGGCACCTCCACCGAGTTTGGTTGCATGTAAAATTTAAATTTAGTCTTTGCCAAATATGGAGATGGTGGTGGCATGGAAATAGGAGGGAACTGACAGTCCTTTGCATTTAATGTTTTTGAACTTGGAAAAAATTGCCTAGGAAGATGCATGAGGGGTTTTGGTTGTTTTGATCTTTTGTTGTTTTCGAGCTTGGGCTCTGCATGATGTTGTTCAGTTCTTTGAACCTCCAGTTTGATTCTTGCATGACTGTTATTCTTGCATTGCATAGAGCTATTAATGGAATCTGTAAAAACTATAAGAAGAAGGGAGAAGTGTTGAAAATTGGTTGACGTCTCATGGAAGGAAGAAGCTATTGAAGTTTTTTAGGAGATCTTCTACGAATCAGTAAAGGAGAAGATCTATTAGACATGATAGGATCTACCCATTAAGTTGTTTTTCTTTTACTTAAATGATTCATTAAAAGAACTCTAATCTTGGGAATATATTGGTTTTTGCTTGAATGATAGGATCATCTGCATTTGATTCTTGTGCTATGTTTTGTATGAATGTTGTTTCAACTCCACTTATATGGTGGAAAGTCTAGTTTGGTTTTTTTCATTTTCTCTTGATTTGATTTGATGGGTTATGATTTTATCCTTCTGTACGAGCTTGAGATGAAGTCGAAACTATTGGTGATCTAGTTTAGAACTGTGTAAACTTTTAAGTAGTTCGGTTGCTTAAATTTGTGGGACTTGTAGAATATCTTATCTCACCACTATGGAAAGACTTCAAGTGCTAATCTGTTTAAATATCTTGATTGATTTTTTGACCTTACATGAATATGTGTGAAGGATAAACTTCTGGGACTCTAGTTTTAGCATATTCTTATGAGTTATGATAGAAGGCTCAAAAATTTGTGATCGTGTCTGATTCCTTATCACTTATACAATTGTGATTTTGGGTTCTCATTTTTACCCTCCCTGTTGCAGTCATTTGTCCCTGTGATTTTTGAGGAAAGATAAATTGTTAGGGTTTTTGCATGGAATGGATTTTTCATTTGTTTGGGGTTGCTAGAACTTTATAGTTCTTTAATTGAGGGTCTGGTAAGTATAATATTGTTAGCTCCTTGAAATGAATTATTTACTTATGGAAGTATAATTTTCTTGGAAGCTCTATAAGGGAAGTGTTGCTTAGTTTTATTCTTTTGAGTATTTGGGTAACCTCTGAAATTGAGGCAACTGTTACTAAGAAGGAAAAATTATCTTGGGTATTGACATATTATTTTATAGTTTTGTTGTCAACTTGAATGTCTGGAAAGTTCTATGGACATTGTTTGATGTGTTTAGTTTGCATGATTCTTGACCTTGGGCCATTGAACTCAGTTTTAGTTCATGTAGATTTTTTGACAATAATGTATTGATGAAAAATAATGGTGACTCTGTTTGGTTAAATCACATTATATACTTCCTTCCCCTTGCAGATCTAAGTTAGGAGACTATGCAAACTTACCCTTTGGATAATCCTCTTCTTTTCTCCACTGTGTCTATTGGGAAATGGTTACTTGTCTTGTGGATTTAGGTGTTATGTTTACTGTCCCCATTGAATGATGAAAGGTAATGGATGTTATGGTTCATCATTTCTTCCCTTCTTCAGGTTGTTGTCATTCAATTTGATCCCCCTTTAGTTCTCTGGTTTAGATTTTGGTTTGGGACAGTAGAGACTGAGCTTGGTCTGTATATGTTCTTGGTTATCTTTTGCTCTCTTTCTAATCATGCTTAGAACTATGAGTAAGTAATATATCCCTCTCTCCTTTAATTTTATTTCTGTTTCAAACTTAGAGAAGGTGTTGTCCTTATTTGGTCTACTTCATTATTTAATCTCCTAGACCTGTATTGTAGAATTGAGTTCTAGGTTGTGCTAGGGCAGTATAGCTGAAGCATGATTGGAGGTTAATTGTATGGATGATTGAGTTGAAGTTGATTGTTAAACCTTTCCATTCCACTCTTTTGACTTAATGTTGGTAATGTTGTATCTCTTTGGGGATTGTGTGTGTAGTCCAATTGCATGCTAATTTAATCTTACCCTTGATGAGATCTGTTTAGGTTTCTGGACTTCAACTTAAATTGGGTTCTAATTCTGAATTTGAGTATTAGGATACTTAAATCAGTAACACATTTAAGTTATGTGATTTGGTTCATCCTAAACTTATTCTTATGTTTTTAATTTGATTATTGGCATCTCATATTTTAGGATGAATTTAGGTGAATGATATGTCGAGATGGAAGTATTATTGTTTTATCCATTGCTGAACTATGCCTAAAAGATAGTTAGGATAGTTATCTCCTTATGTTAAATAGGTTTAACTGAGAAGGGAAACATGTAAAGTAATGTATGAAAATAATATTGGGATTGTGAGGAAATATTACTTATCTGAATTACTATTTTAATTATTTTTATGAAAGACAATAGTATGGAAGGTTGAAGTTGTTTATATCATGACCTATTCTTACTTTTGTTATGGTTTATCACCTTTTCTCTCTCTTTTATCTAAGTATGGTAACTCCTTTTGGCTATGTATTTCTGAATTTCTCACGACTATTTCATAACAGTAGAGTTCTCTTTATGAAATAGTTAGCTAAAATCACATCATTTTAATGTTTAGTGCTTATCATGCTCAGTTCAATGAACTGACCTGTGTTAGCAATTTTGTAGATGGACTTCGTAAGTGATGAAAGGAGAAAATATCTTTAGGAAGTTACATTTGTTTACCAAAGAGGACTGGATCTTTTATGATGAAATATGGTTCATTATTGAAATGTATTTGATCAAAAAAGAAATTTGTACTTGTAATTGATCTTGTTATTGTTGTTTGACATTAGAAATGTCTGAAGTGTTTGGACTTATAATGTATGAATCCTCTTGATGAATGAAAGATTTGTGAATTTTCTTGTACTTGATGTGTAATATTTTTGGGTAATTATGTGAATGGAAATGTTAAGTATTTCTCTAATTTTTCTATCAGTAACATACCCTCTTGGGTTGGAATAGATTGAATAGAGATCAAGGGTACTAGATGTACTACCCTCTCTAGTGAAATGCAACTTATTAAGTTGACATTCGTGCATGGATATTCAACTATATCACTATGACTATATTTAAATCAAATGTTTGTGGGTGAATAAAACTATGATGATAACTTATAATATACTATGGGGTTATAAATGAACATTAACCCTTTATAAGAAAAATGGAAGACAACTTCCATGCAATGAATCATAGACTTGTTTTAAGACCTTTTGGGAATGAATCCGAATGTTATCTTTGGATAGTTGAAGGTGTGCTTTCTCATGAAGAGTTCCTTAACTAGAATAGGAATGTAGAGAAAGGAAATTAAATGGGATTAGAATTCAATTCCATTGAAGTCTAATATAAAAAGAACTTTCTCTAAACTTATATAAGCTAGGGGTTGAGTAAGGGAGTAAGAAAACATCACTTAAATGTATGTTGGATCTGTTATGTAAAATATAAATCAGAATGTTATTGGTATAAAAACATAACTTATGGAATGGATAGGGAGAAGATGTTTCTGCATACCTACCTTTATTACAATTTTAACTTGGAACCCTAAGGGTTAATGAACCTAGTTGTTCAGTAGAGTTACTGTAATTAACCATTAATAAGGAAAATTAGTAAGTCATTAACTTATTTCTAAGGTATGTTCATATAGATGAGGGGAAATCAAACGGATGTTGACACACCAACTGTAGTACAGTACCTTCATGAAGACTTGGGTCTTCATGAGGATATTGTGTTGCAGTTGACATGTTGCAACACCCTTCAGAGTTTAATCAGCTAGATCTACATAAATTATGACTTGATCACAGTTCTGCCCTAGGTAAAGTTAGGGGCATGACCTAGTGTCGGGGTCAACTCATGATGACTTAGGATAACTAGACACACACAATCGACTTAGGTTGATTGAGTATGTCTATGTACCCTTAGTCACTACGAGTAGTCCTCCACACTAGTCTATGTTGTTAACCTTGTCTATGGTTAAACTATGAAAGAGTGGACTGACAGTAGTCAGTAAGGACCATTCTAGATAATAGATTGAGTGAGGTGAAGGACTTATTCCATTTGACGTGTATGCCATCTGGGAATATAAACATGAAAAGTATGTTTAAAATCTTTGGCCAAAGTATCGCAAGATGCTGGTTGCACGTTGTCATATGTCACCTAGTTTAAGAAGCGGGATTTTAGATGAATATCAGTAACAGATATTCAGATAGGCCTCTTAAATAGAACACTTAATACCCTGAAAAGGGTAAAGGAACCAAGTATACGTAGTATACAAATTATTAAGTTAACATGAGAGATCGGTATGATACCGAGTCATGAAATGAGAGATCGGTGTTCCACCGAGTCATTTACAGCTGCATATGGTTTTCTGTTATGAGATTGATTGGCTTTGGAATGTGTGTTCTAAATTATGTTAATTTAGAATAGAGAACATTAGTCAAAAAAAAAATTCCCTTGTTTCTAAAGTCTTAAAATGGGAATGTTACATCTTGGTATCAGAGCTGAAGGTTACAACTCTTGGACCTATTGTGTCCATAATCTGATAAAACTTAAATTTTCTTATTAACAGAAAATGGTTAGAATGAGAGGAAATGCTGCAAACAACCCACCACCTGGTGGAGAAGTAGCTACTGCCCAAAAAATTGATGAGATCTTTGCTGCCCTTGTTGGACACAAGAGATCATCTAGCTGTACTTGAACAACAAGTAATGGGAAATGAGGAGGAGGAAGAAGATGCTGGTAATAACAATCAACCACCTCCTGTGGACAATGCCAATATTGGGAATTTGGGCATTGATAACAATAATGCAGCCAATGATAATGCGAATGTACCCAATCAACCTGAGAATAAAAAGGACAAGATTGGTGGCTGAACTCACTAATGATATAAAAAGGATAAGTCCACCCAAGTTTGATGTCACTACACTAGGAGATGGAGCTGAGAACTAGATTTGTGAAATGGAGAAGTACTTTTCTATAAGGAACTTCTAAGAGGAAACTAAAGCAATATAGGGAGCTTATCAGCTTTCCCATGAGGCATCTTCTTGGTGGGATAACCGTAAGGATGAGTTAAAAATTGATGAAACAAACATCATTTGGGATCAATTTAAAAATTATTTTAGCAATGATGGTTGCCACAACTTTACTATGATCAGAAAATGACTAAATTTCATAACTTAGCTCAAGGAAAGTTAACTGTAACAGAGTACTGGGAGAAGTTTACTAAGCTTCTCAAGTACATATCTCAGTATCAAACTGACGAGAAGTTCAGGATACAAAAATTCATTATGGGATTAAATCCCATTATAGGTGGTGAAGTGGATGTTCACAACCCAACCACTATGGAAGGGGTTATTGAAAAATCCATAAGGCAGGAGTAGAAATTGAAAGCAATCTTTGCCCATAAGGAAGAAATCAGAAAGAAAGTTCAAATTATTCTTCATCCCTTGCACCCAAAAAGGGACCATGGAAAAAGTTTGGCATGAAAAACAAATTTGTTGTTGCTGATAATAACAAGAAAACTACAACAAATAAAATTGTTGCTAATGTACAAAACAATTTTGTCAAGAATAATAATAAGAAGCAGAAGTCCTATGGAGGACATAATGATAACTTTAAGGCTGGAAATAAATTTGAGCCTAAGAAAGGACCTGTAGGAGGCTATTACAATTGTGGCAAGGATCATTATGCAAATCAGTGTCCTTTGAGGAAGGATGACTGCAATCAGCAACATAAGATACATGCTACAGTAGTTGAAAAACAAGCTGAAAAGTAAGTTACACCTATAGAAGCACCATGTAAGTTATTTGGTATACCTATAACTATAATTTTTGATACTGGAGCTACTTAATGCTTTATTTCTACTAAATTAGCTTCAAAATTAAAATTAAAAGCTGGAAAAATGGATAAATCATGGATGTACACTATGGAAACAATGTTGTCCACATAGTTAGTATGTGTCTTTTTGGAGCAGTCCTTGACTTGCCTAGTTTTCCACTGAAGTTGATCTTTACGTTGCTCCTTTGGGGTCTTATGATGTAATCATAGGTGTTAGCTAGCTAAACATAAGGCAAGGGTTGATTGTTTTGAAAAACATAATAGTTGTTTGGATGACCTGTAGAAAAAAATAAACATTTAGGGGGTAAAATGTGAGATTTCAGTTAGGAAATTGTCAGCCATGCAACTTAAAAAGGCCAAAATCAAAGGCTAAATTTTGTATGTAGTAATTTTTTTTGAAACAACTGAAGGGGATAGTGACTTATTGCAAAGATACCTGCTGTTATGAAATTTTAGTGATGTGTTTTCAGAAGAACTACTTGGTCTTCCACCCAAATGGGAGTTTGATTTCACGATTGAGATCAAGCCGAGAACAAAACCTATTTCCAAGGCACCATATCAAATGACTACCATTGAATTGGTAGAGCTTAAGGCACAGTTGCAAGAACTGTTGTCTAAAGGTTTGATAAGACCAAGTGTCTTACCTTGGGGAAGCAATGGTAATTTTTGTGAAAAATAAATATGGAACACTTAGATTGTGCATTGATTATAGGATGTTAAACAAAGGAACAATAAAAAATACCGATATCCACTTCCTAGAATTGATGATTTATTTGATCAGATGAGTAGAGCATCAGTATATTCTAAGATAGATCTTTGATCTGGATACCATCAATTAAGAATCAAGGATGAAAGATATCCATAAACAACTTTTAGGAAAAAGTACATACATTATGAATTCACAGTTTTACCTTTTGGTTTGACAAATGCACCTGCAGATTTAATGAATTTAATGAATAATATTTTTCAAGAATACTTGGAAAAATTTGTGCTTGTATTCTTAGATGATATTCTCATATATTCTAAAATCAATGATGAGCATCATGAGCATTTGAAGATAGTTTTGAAAATATTAAGAAAGAGAAGGTTGTATGGTAAGTTGTACAAATGTTCTTTCTATGAGATGGAAGTGCACTATCTGGGACATGTCATAAGTAAGGATGGAATAACTGTAGATCCCTCAAAAATTGTTGCAATAACTGAGTGGCCTGCACTTAAGAATGTACATGAAGTTAGAAGCTTCATGGGTCTTGCTGGTTACTATAGAAAGTTTTTTTAATAAATTTCTAAGGTCGCTGCACCAATAACTTCATTACAGAAGAAAGATAAGAAATTTATGTGGAATGAAAAATGTGAATATGCATTTAAGACTCTAAAGGATCAGTTAACATCTACACCTATTTTGGTTATACCTGATCCAAATAGAGACTTTACTGTAGTAACATATGCATCTGGGGAAGGGCTTGGAGGTATTTTGTTGTAAAATGAACATGTTATAGCCTATGAGAGTAGAAAAATCAAGTTACATGAACTGAACTATGCTCCCCATGACCTAGAGCTTGCTGCCATTGTTCATGCACTTCAAATATGGAGGCATTATCTTCTTGGTAGAAATTTTGAATTAAAGACTGACCATCTTGGGCTGAAGTATATTTTTCCTCAGCCAAATCTGAATGCAAGACAACGAAGGTGGTTATAATTTCTATCTCAGTATGATTTTGACATAAGTTACATAAAAGGAAAGGAAAAAAAGTGGCAAATGCACTAAGTCATAGGAAACATATTTCTATACACTTATAACGTTGAGAAATCAGTTTAAGGATGAAGTAAAAAGTGTTATGGAATCTGATTCTTATTTTTAGCAAGTAAAAACAACACTTTCTGTAGATCCAAATGATGTGAGATATAGAGGTTTTCACTTTGATGACGAAGGAATATTGAGATTTGAAAATAGAGTATATATACCTTCAGTAAATGAATTAAGAAGGAAATTGTTAACTAAATTTCATAATTCACCTTTTTTGGGACATCCTGGCATTACGAAAATGCTTACTGATATAAAAAACAACAATATTTTTGGAAAGGGATGAAAAAGGACGTGATTGATTTTGTGACACACTGCTTAGAATGTTAGCGTGTTAAGGCTGAACATATGCATCTAGCTTGGTTTACTGTACCCTCATAGCATACCTCAGTATAAGTGGAAAGTAATTAACATGGATTTTGTTCAAGGGCTTCCTATGTCAAGAAATAAGCATGATGTTATTCTTGTTGTTGTGGATAAACTAACAAAAGTGGCACATTTTATTGCTGGTAATCTTAAGGATGATTCACCTATTTTAGCAAAAATATTTGTGCATGAAATTTTCAGATTGCATGTGTGCCTGAATTGATCATATAAGATAGAGATCCAAGAATGAAATCTAGATTTTGGCAAACACTTAATGCAGCTTTGGGAACTAAACTGAATTTTAGTTCAGCATACCATCCAGAAATAGGATGGGCAGACTAAAAGAGTTAACCAAGTTTTGGAAGATATGTTACGAATGTATTACATGGATCAATAGTATAAATGGGAAGAGTACCTTCCATTAGTTGAATTTTCTTATAATAACACGTATCACACCTCTCTGAAAATGGCACCTTTCGAAGCATTATACGGAAGGAAATGCAGAACTCCAGTAAGCTGGGATAGTATAGAGGACAGAGAGGTAATTGGACCTGAGATCCTTACTGAAATGGAACAACAAGTTAAAATGATTCGTGAAAATTTAAAGGAAGCAACAGATAGGAAAAAAAGTTATGCAGACTTAAAAAGGGTTGACAAGAAATTTGAACTTGGTGAAAAGGTCTTTCTATGGGTTAAACTAAAAAAGAGTTCTATAACATTTTGGCAAGGCTGCCAAGTTATCACCTTGTTATGTGGGACCCTTTGAAATTATCAAAATAATCAACCTTGTAGCTTATCGTTTAGCTTTACCTCCTGCTTTATCACGAATGCATGATGTTTTCCATATTTCTTTACTTAAGAAATACATTTCAGATTTATCACATGTGTTAAATTGGAATTCCTTGCAGGTCCAAGACCCAGGAATAATCGTGGTTAAACCCATCTGAGTGCTAGAAACTCACAAGTTTCACTTAAGAAATCATGAAATAAGTCAATGTAAGGTCCAGTGGGATCAATTTAATGAAGAAAGTGTAACCTGGGAAAACCTTGAAGATATGAAAATTGCTTTTCCATTTTTATTTGAATAGAATTGATTCTGTTGATTAATAAAACTTGAAGATTTTATTCTTAGTATATTAATAAACCTACCAGTTTTGGGCAGATACTAAATTCATTAGTATTGAAACAACTATTTAATGCTGAATAATTATGAAAAATAGAATTTCTCAAATCTGGTTCCATTATGAACTTAGGAATGAAAGAATTATAATTTGGTTATATTCTTGATTGAATTTATTGACTAAGTTAATCATCGGGATGATGATGCTTTTTAGGAGGGAGGTATGTAATGCCTCTAGCATGACAAGTACCTAAGATGAATTCTAATTTAGAAGGTACAAACATTGATAGGTGATTTTGTCTTAAGACGGTGTACTCTTGTGACTTTGGAAATCATGTTTGTAGTAGGAAATAATTCATCTATTGAATAGGTACATTCTGTCGTAATTTTTGCTTAATAAAAAATGAAGCAATCCATCTCTGTTATGTAAGATAAATTCACTGCACGGGATTATGAATTTGAGTTTTAGTTTTCATAATTTTAAGAGGAATCAAACAACATTACCTTGGATCAATTCCATTGATCTAAGGTATGCTTCTAATTTACATGTCTTGTTGACATGAAGTCTAATTTGGACAAATGGAAGAGTTCTAGATCTAGAGTGTGTGAGGGCTGTAAATGACCCTCTTCATGGATCTCTGCTTCATATTTAATCCAGTAATGATTCTGGTTTTTCTTTTCTATTATTTTTAGGATGAGATGTCATTGGAGGACCTTGGACCTATTATGTCAATGTTTAAGAACTAATGAATCTATCCTAGGGATTAAACCTAACCTAAGCTATTATGTCTTATGCTAATTGGGAAGAAAAAAAAGAATTAGGAGGGACCTAGACTAATACTATGGACCTACCTATGGACCTATGTTGATTTCCTAAACTAAACTTTAACCTAACTTAAAGTATGGATAACCTAAAGGGGGGCCTATGGAATGACATGGAAATTGGGTGGTCGGTGGCATCAATTTCTAGATATTAAATGGGATTTAATGCAGTCTATATCTCTTCCTACTTCCAACTTTGGCAGGTACATTGGAAAAGTTAGGGGAGGCTGAGTTGGCACCTCCACCGAGTTTGGTTGCATGCAAAATTTAAAATTTAGTCTTTGCCAAATATGGATATGGCGGTGGCATGGAAAAAGGTGGGAACTTGACAGTCCTTTGCATTTAATGTTTTTGAACTTGGAAAAAACTGCCTAGGAAGATGCATGAGGGGTTTATAGTTGTTTTGATCTTTTTTTCATTTTCGAGATTGGGCTCTGTATGATGTTGTTAATTTCTTCGAACCTCTAGTTCAATTCTTGCATGACTGTTCTTTTTACATAGCATAGAGCTATTATTGGACACTATGAAAACTATAAGAATAAGGGAGAAGTGTTGAAAGTTGGTTGATGTCTTGTGGAAAGGAAGAAGCTATTGAAGTTATGCTTGGAAATATCTTGTACGAATCAGTAAAGGAGAAGCTCTATTAGGCATGATAGGCTCTACCCATTAAGTTGTTTTTCTTTTACTTAAATGATTCATTAAAAGAACTCTGCTCTTAGGAATATATTTGTGTTTGCTTGAATGATAGGATCTCTGCATTTGATTCTTGTGTTATGTACTATGAATGTATGTTTCGACTCCACTTGTATGGTGGAAAGTCTAGTTTGGGTTTTTCATTTTCTCTTGATTTGATTTGCTGGGTTATGTTTTTATCCTTCTGCATGAGCTTGAGATGAAGTCAAAACTTTTGGTGATCTGGTTTGGAACTGTGTAAAATTTTAAGTAGCTTGGTTGCTTAAATTTGTGGGATTTGTTGTAGAATATCTTATTTCACCACTGTGGAAAGACTTCAGGTGCTAATCTATTTAAATATATTGATTTATTGTTTGACCTTGCATGAATATGTGTGAAGGATAAACTTTTGGGACTCTGGTTTTAGCATATTTTTCTGAGTTCTGATGGAAGGATCAAAAATTTGTGATCATGTCTGATTCCTTATCACTTATGTGATTTTGATTTTGGGTTCTCATTTTTACCCTCCCCATAACAGTCATCTGTCCCTATGATTTTTGAGGAAAGATAAATTGTTCAGGGGTTTTTGCATGGAATGGAGTTTTCGTCTGTTTGGGCTTGCTAGAAATTTTTTGTTCTTTAATTGAGGGTCTAGTAAGTATACTATTGTTAGCTCCTTGAAAGGAATTATTGCTTATGGAATTATAACTTTCTTGGAAGATCCATAAGGGAAGTGTTATTATGTTCTATTCTTTTGAGTATTTGGGTAACCTCTGAAATTGAGGAAACTTTTGCTAAGAAGGAAAAATTATCTTGGGTATTGGCATACTGTTTTACAGTTTCTGTTGTCAACTTGAATGCCTGGACAGTTCTATGGAAATTATTTGATGTGTTTAGTTTGCATGATTCTTGACCTTGGGCCATTGAACTTGGTTTTAGTTCATTTAGATTTTTGACAATAATGTATTGATGAAAAATAATGGTGACTCTTGTTTGGTTAAATCACATTATATACTTCCTTCCCCTTGTGGATCTAAGTTAGGAGGACTATGTAGACTTACCCTTTGGATAAGCCTCTTCCTTTCTCCACTGTGTCTATTGGGAAATGGTTACTTGTTGTCTTATGGATTTAGGTGTTATATTTACTATCCCCATTGAATGATGAAAGGTAATGGATGTTATGGTTCATCGTTTCTTCCCTTCTTTAGGACTGTTGTCATTCAATTTGATCCCTGATTATTTGAGTTCTGTGTTTAGGATTTTGGTGTGGGGAAGTAGATACTGAGCTTGTTTGTATATGTTCTTGCTTATCTCTTGCTCTCTTTCTAATCATGCTTAGAACTATTAGTAAGTAATCTCTCCCTCTCTCCTTTAATTTTCTTTCTATTTCAAACTTGGAGAAGGTGATTGTCCTATTTGGTCTGCCTCATTATGTAATCTCCCGGACATGTATTATAGAATTAAGTTTAGGTTGTATTAGGGAAGTATAGCTAAAGCAGAGGTTAATTGGATGGATGATTGAGTTAAAGCTGATTGTTAAACCTTTCCATTCTACTCATTTTGACTTAACGTTGGTAATTGTTCTATATCTTTCGGGGATTTTGTGTGTAGTCTAAATTACATACTAATTTAATCTTACCCTTGATGAGATATTTTTTAGTTTTTGGACTTCAACTTAAATTGGGTTCTAATTCTGAATTTGAGTATTAGGATACTTAAATCAGTAACACATTTAAGTTATGTGATTTGGTTCATCCTAAACTTATTCTTATGTTTTTAATTTGATTATTGGCATCTTAGATTTTAGGATGAATTTAGGTGAATGATATGTTTAGATGGAAGTACTATTGTTTTATCCACTGCTGAACTATGCCTAAAAGATAGTTAGGATAGTTATCTCCTTATGTTAAATAGGTTTAACTGAGAAGGGAAACATGTAAAGTAATGTATGAAAATAATATTTGGATTGTGAGGAAAAGTTACTTATTTGAATTACTGTTTTAATTATTTTTATGAAAGACAATAGTATGGAAGGTTGAAGTTGTTTATATCATGATTTATTCTTACTTTTAACTCTCTCTTTTATGTAAGTATGGTAAATCCTTTTGGCTATGTATTTCTGAATTGCTCAGGACTATTTCATAACAACAAAGTTCTCTTTATGAAACAATTAGCTAAAAGCACATGATTTTAATGTTTAGTTCTTATCATGCTTAGTTCAATGAACTGACCCATGTTAGCAATTTTGTAGATGGATTTCATAAGTGATGAAAGGAGAAAATATGTACATTTTTTTACCAAAGAGGTTGGATATTTTATGATGAAATATGGTTCATTATTGAAATGTATTTGATGAAAAAATAAAGTTGTACTTGTAATTGATCTTGTTATTGTTGTTTGACATTAGAAATTTCTGAAGTGTTTGGACTTATAATGTATGAATCATCTTGATGAATGAAATATTTGTGAATTTCCTTGTACTTGATGTGTAATCTTTTTGGGAATTTGTGAACGGAAATGTTAAGTATTTCTCTAATTTTTCTATTAGTAACATACCCTCTTGGGTTGGAATAGATTGAATAGAGATCAGGGGTACTAGATGTGCTACCCTCTCTAGTGAAATGTAACTTATTAAGTTGACATTCGTGCATGGATATTCAACTATATCACTATGAGTATATTTAAATCAAATATTTGTGGGTGAATAAAACTATGATGATAACTTATAATATACTATGGGGTTATAAATGAACATTAACCCTTTATAAGAAAAATGGAAGACAAATTCCATGCAATGAATCATAGACTTGTTTTAAGACCTTTTGGGAATGAATCTGAATGTTATCTTTGGATAGTTGAAGGTGTGATTTCTCATGAAGAGTTCCTTAAATAGAATAGAAATGTAAAGAAAGAAAATTAAATGGGATTAAACTCCAATTCCATTGAATTCTAATATAAAAATAACTTTCTTTGAACTTATAGTAAGCTAGGTCTTGAGTAAGGGAGTAAGACAAACATCACTTAAATGTATGTTGGATATGTTATGTAAAATATAAATCAGAATGTTATTGGTATAAAAACATAACTTATTAAATGGATAGGGAGAAGATGTTTCTACATACCTACCTTTATTGCAATTTTAACTTGGAACCCTAAGGGTTAATGAACCTAGTTGTTCAGTAGGGTTACTATAATAACCCTTAATAAGGAAAATTATTAAGTCATTAACTTCTTTCTAAGGTATGTTCATCTAGATGATGGGAACTCAGATGGATGTTGACACATGCCAACTGTAGTGCAGTACCTTCATGAAGACTTGGGTCTTCACGAGGATACTGTGTTACAGTTGACATGTTGCAACACCCTTCAGAGTTTAATCAGCTAGATCTACATAAATTCTGACTTGATCACAGTTCTTCCCTAGGTAAAGTTAGGGGCATGACCTAGTGGGTCAACTCATGATGACTTAGGATAACTAGACACAAATAATCGAATTAGGTTGATTGAGTATGTCTATGTACCCTTAGTCATAGCAAGAAGTCCTCCACACTAGTGTATGTTGCTAACCTTGTCTATGGTTAAACTATGAAAGAGTGGACTGAAAGGAGTTAGTAAGGCCATTCTAGATAACAAATTGAGTGAGGTGAAGGACATATTCCATTTGAAATTAATGCATCTGGGAATATAAACATGAAACATTATGTTTAAAATCTTTGGCCAAAGTATCGCAAGCTATTGGTTGTGTTTTCCTATGTCACCTAGTTTAAGAAGCAAGATTTCAGATGAATATCGGTAACATGATATTCAGATAGGCCTCTTAAATAGAACACTTAATACCTCTGAAAAGGGTAAAGGAACCAAGTATACATAGTATAAAAATTATTAAGTTAACATGAGAGATCGGTATGATACCGAGTCATGAAATGAGAGATCGGTGTTCCACTGAGTCATTTACAACTGCATATGGTTTTTTGTTATGAGATTGATTGTCTTTAGAATGTGTGTTCTAAATTATGTTAATTTAGAATAGAGAACATTAGTCAATTTTTTTTCCCTTGTTTCTAAAGTCTTAAAATGGGAATTTTACATCTTATGGAATGTAAAAATACAATAAAAGTCCATGAGGCATTATAACTTTTCTTTTCTAATGTATGGGCACATTTTTGGCTTGCAAAAGTCTATTGTTTCTGATAGAGATTATGGGTTCTTGGGGAAGTTTTGGACTACCTTATGGGATAAGATGTACACCAAGTCATAGAGCAGCATGACCTTCCATCCATAGATAGATGGGAAAATAGAGGTAGTGAACAAGACTTCAGTCCAGTTGATCAGAGGGTATAATAACAAGTATCCACATACTTGGGATGAGTCCTTAGCCTAAATTAAACATTATTACAACCAGGAAGTACACACATCTACTATGAAGTCACCATTTGAATCATGCTTGGGATATCTACCTATGAATCCACTGGATATAACAATTGGGAAACAAGAAAAAGGGGAGTTATGTGATTCAGAGGTGAATAGAACATGAAAATTAATTGAGAGGATCCAACAAATCCATCTCAAGGTAAAATAAAAATTGGAAAAATCTCAAGCCAAGTATAATTCTAGACATGATCAACATTAGAGGGAACAAAAACTTCAAGTTAAAGATCGAGTTTGGATTTAATTGAGCAAGGAGAGACTACAAGGTCAAAGAAGGAAACTCAAGCCATTATGGTATGGACCCTTCACTATATTGGAGTAGGTTGGAGAAAATTCCTTCAAGATTGATTTGCCACCATTCACACGGATGCAATGAGTAGTAAATTGTGAGAAATTTCACCTATATGAGTCATCCATGCTTGATGAAGATGAAGGATGTCAGTTGCTACCTTCCATAGAAGATTGCATCTTGGATTCACGAGGTGAGTTAGAGGAGGATGTAGTGCTATAGCAGAAGATCAGAGATACAAAGAGAGGTCCACATGAGTCTTTGGCAGGTTGGACTAAAAGGGAAGACACTAAAGAAGGTATAGTGGTACTTGATGGAGTACGTCAGGGAATTATTTACTCATCTAATCCCCCTATTGGACCCTAAAATATTGGCTAAGTACAAAGAGGCGTGTGTGCACAGGAACAATAGATAGAAGGGTGATCAGGGAAAAACATGAAGGAAAAAGTGGTTTAAGAAGGGTTTAAGTGAAACTAGGAAATGCACGGGAGGAAAAACAAGGGTTTAAAGGAATTAGCCATATGTGGCATCATGGAGTCACTTGAGGAAAAATGTGAGGACCCAACTAGGAATAATGAGTGGATAAAGTGCCAGCCTGGAAAAAGGATATTCCATGTAGGGAATATTTAGAGAGGCATCATTATAGTTAGTGGAAGGTTTGAAAAAAGGATAAGCATTCGACAATGGAGGACCACATCGACCCTTGACACGCGATCTATTCCGAAGAGAAGTCATGGCGGTGGTCGATGATCCTATTTAAAGAGGTGCTTAGGATAGAAACAAAAACACAAAGAGAGATATACAAGTGCAGAGTGCAATGGGGAGTAGAGAAAGAGAAGGAGAGTAATGAAGTGCTGTAGAAATGCTAAGGATTTAGAGTTCATGGTGCTAGGGTTTAGAGTAATTAGTGCTAGAGGGTCGTAAGGGATACCATTAAGCATATATATGGGTATTTGGGTCTGTAACAAGGGCTATAATGATAAAGTATAGTTAGGATATTTGATAATATTAGTTTCCAATTGGTTAGATCTTTTGTCATTTAATTTATATGGTCTGAGACGACCCTGTTGAAAGTAGTATGGCTACCGGAATATTTTTAAATCAATATACGTGGATCTATTTTGTACATCTTGTTTTATGGGTTGTAAACCCTCATTTTATTTTGCTTATCATGATTTAGAGCTGGTTCCTAATGCTTTTTGTAATGTTTATTTAGATTTTGTGATGTAATGATGTGTAGAACTGCTAGTTACATATTTTGCCTTTTAAAGTAAGTTAATGTACTTCTGTTTCTATAAATAATCCTCCATTAATGGCATACTCTCTTGTAAATATCACATAAAGGAGGAGGGGTCTTGGTGCCTGCACATGCCTCGGGGGAGCACCCAACATATGCTGGATGATATGTTGATGTGCTTAGGGTTAGAAAGAAGTATTGAGGGTAAAATAATGACTACATCTTGGTTCTATTTCCGAGACCTCTTTTGAACATATTATGAGAGAAATGTGTGATGAAGGAGTGCTTGAACTTGGATAGTGTCGAAGCGTGGCTCAAAACATGGAGGGTGAGTTTTCTCAGAGGTTTAGTATTGGATTTGAGTTTGATGCATGAAAATGGGTGAAGAAGAACCTGTATCACAAATTCTATGAGACATTCTTCTGCTATTTCCCAATAGAGTTATATGAATGGCTATCAACATATGCATCAAGGACAAGTGGGTACTATAAACCTTGTGTTTGGACCCAGGAGGAATATCAATAGTTGTATGTTTCCGATCTAACATGGACCAGTGCTGTTGATCATTGGTGGAGTAGAGTGCTGACTAGTTATACCTTGGAATATGCTATTTCTATGTATTCTTTCCTAGAAATTGCTGAGTTTGAGTTCTTGATGGATCCTAGAGGATTGTTCTTACGTGCTATTACACTGGTTATCAAGATCTTGGTCATTAATTTGAGTTTAGAAGCCTTTTCCCATGGCTGGCTAAATTTCTTTTAGGTGTGGGGTACGGAAGCTGGTGTGGTAGAAGGATGATGGACCTTGAGGTAGAAATGGAGAGAGAGGAGAGGCGGATCAAGTATAATGAAACTTAGGAGAGGGAGTTGGAAAGATAACACGAATATGCAAGAGTGATGGATTTATGGAGGCTGATGTTGTGGGAAGGATTTGAGGTTCGTGTGGAGGAAATGGAACTTGAGTACTCTAAGCTACCACCATCTTGGAAAGCATGAAAGAGAAACCCCCCTCAGCTTCTTGAGAGAGATTTCCATATGAAGAAAGGAGAAGAGCCATAGGTGCACATCTTAACCCACATGGAGACCAAACCCTTGCACTTAGTTTTCCAATCACTGAGATAAGTTTTGATAATCTAGTGGGTATTGGTATTCATAGTCGAGTGACACCTAAGAGGTATAATTTTTCATTTGGTACATATATGGCTACACATTCATTCCTGTGTTTGGGGGTATCTTGTCTGGAAAAAAAATTAGACAATGTGTGGGATTGCAAGGTTTGAGTATCGTGTCCAAGAGCAGCATGTGAAAAACATTTGGGAGTGGTTTAGTATCATAGACTGTCAGCATGCAGTTTAGTGTGATGGTGGGTTTGTAGGGTGTAACTGTGTTAGGGCCCCTTGCATATGACAATTTCATGTATTTTAAGGTGTTGGCACTAGTGGATCTAGTGGGTCTAGTGGTAGAGGTAACATAAAAGGGAATCAAGGTTCTGGATTTGAGGACAAATGTCCATAACACCATCAATAACTATTTTATGAGATTTCACTCAACTTACCTAATTACAAGGACATTAAGGATGCCATGGAACATGTACACAAGCACGAGATATTTCGGTGCACGAAGAGGATAACTTACTCAGAGCAAAAATCAAGTCAGTTTGCAACCATGTTACAAGGATGTGCTTATAGCTGGTACAAGAAGTATGACCCACACCAAAAAGTGGTGGATTACATTCCGCTGCGTAATGCATTTTTGGCGGAGTTCCACATACCTAAGTTCGAATAGAAAATTATTAGTGTGTTGAAGGAGATTCAAAAAGGAATGGTAGAGAGGGTGCAAGAGTATGACACACATTTAAAGAAGACTCGCATATCCAAGTTATCTTATGACATTCATCCTTCACAACATGGTCAGTGGTTTTTTTTGAGGATTAATCACACTGTTTAGGAGGGAACTTTCACATAGGACTTTCACAAATCTATGCAAGGCCTTGGAGGATTCCTTATGTGTTAAGGCAGTAGGAAGCATTGATACATGAGTTAGTTTGTTCTTAGAAGCCCAACTTGTTGTAATGGAAAAGCAGCTGGAGAAATTATCTGCGAACTTCATCTCATGAGACTCACAATGGGTTATGGTGTATAGATTATGAGTTAAAAGGGCATAAAAGTGACAATTCTCCTTAGAGATCAGTACATGTGATGACAGTAGACTATAATATTTTTCATGGAGATCATGATGCAAAGTAGGTGTCTGCTACTATAGCATGTGATCCGTAAGAATGTGTATTGCTATTGCAAAATTTTACACCTCTACTAATCATGACGCCAAGTATTGTAGATTGATTAACTAAATACATGACACCATTAATACTGGTGTGCACCAAAACAGTATTCTAAATAGCTCTAAGGATGATGGTTGTCATTATGAAGAGTGCACAGATGGAGGAGGTCGAGGAAAATGATTTCATGGAGGATTTAGAGGCCATGGCAGCCACGGAGGTGGAAGAAGTGAGTTTCCCACTTGTTACAACCGTGGGTTTATAGAACACTATAAGCACAAATTCCTCTATGTGCTATAGTTCTCTATGGCATGGAAAGAAGCGTAAGTATGAGGAGTGTTAAAAATTATTTGAACATTTGAGCCAGAAGTAGTGGAAGGATAAGGGCACTGGGATGGTGAGTGTAAAGCATGTTGATCAATAGTGGATGCCTCAATATGGAACGTGAGTCAGAGTTAGAACCTGTACTGGTGACAACATGAGCTGAGGCTATGCATGCCAGGGAAATACTAAATCAGAGACCACTAATTACAAGAGAATATGTGGTATATGTGAAGTATCCAGACCCTACCCATAAGAAGGAAGTCTATTAAGAGGACCCATGGACGTAATCAAAAGTCTTTAAGGGGAAATTTAGTGTCTAAATGTTGTGCCCACATTTTACACACACAATATAACCGTAAAATACTAGGATAATTTTTTTTTTGGAATTACATAGCTCACTACACACAACACAGCAAGGGATCCAAGTACAAAAACTTGACTCACATACGACAATCACATAAGTCATCGACTCACATAGACACAATAAAACAACATAGGCATGTCGATGCCACACTTTTCCTAATGAATGAATACTAGTAATACCCCAACCACAAAAGAAGACCTCAAGGATAGACAAACCCACAACACATCTTTTCTTTAATTGTATTTTAGTTACGATTAACATTCTAAGAATATTATTTTGCTAGGATAACTTTTCTCCTTTTTCCATCTACAGAAACTTTAAGTTTAATTCCACATTTAATTTACAATTTGACCATTTTAAGTTGAATTCTTATTCTTTACAAGATTTTCCATAACTTTCTTACTTATTTGGGCATAATTCGAATGCATATAAAATACTTAATTGTCTTGTTCTTATGTTAAAAAAAATATTCTTCTCGAAACATAAATTCAATGTCTACCTTTTTACTCTTATAACTCAAGTGGATGTGACTTGGTTTCCATATAGTGATATTAGGTTTTTAATGGAGATTTAGATGTGAGATATATTTTTACCGAAAACATACCTTGATCACAGGTTAGTTATTCCCCTACCATAGTTATTCTAATTTAATGACTTGTGGAATTCCATTTTAATTTATATATGTATTTTGTTTTCTCGAAGGTTGATCACACCCAAGAAAAATTCATATTCTTTGAAACAAAAGAATATGTTTTATTGAGTTATAAGGTCTTCAAGGGTGGCATTATTTAAAACCTCAAATTTTATCTTTACTCTTATATGCTTTATTTTCTACATCACATTATGGTCTTATTCCTAGCATTGTCTTGCAAAAGGAGTTATGAAATGGTTTGCCTAACCTCTTGAAGACATACATGATTAGGAGAATTGAAGCTACACATGAACCCTAAGTTAACATCCAAATCAACTGAGTTTTAAATTAATTTCCAACTTCACCTAAGGATCCACCCCTCAACTATAAAATGAGGGTTAAGTGAGAGGAAAAATTTATGCTAAACCACCTTCAGAAGGGGCCAAGGTGTTATGTTGAGAGGAACCAAGGTAACACATTTGAATGAGCGGAGCTAAGGAGCTCATTAACAAAAGTTTAAGGCCTAGACAACTAAGTCACCTCCTCCATCTATGTCGTCTAGATCCAACAGGGATTTCATTCGATGAAGAATTTTAATTTTAAATCTATCTTCGACAGCCAATGTAGACCACTAGGATATGAAAGAGGAGTTAGCTCTTCATACTCAAAGGGAAGTTTGACTGTGTCACTCTTAACAAAGAGGTATAAGAAAAATGTCACTAAACATACTAACTAAGATGATAATCCCATTCTCAGGTTCTTGTTTACTCAAACTAGGAGGTTCCATTGAGTGCAGAGTTTAAGTACATCCTACAATTTTCAATGTCTTCTACGGTAAGGAGTATCACACATGAAAACAAGTTATGCCTCGAGATTAAACAAGGGTTGAATGTTACGATTTAATTCTCTTTATTAAATTTACAAAGTATGAATGCAAAAGATGACTCATTGATCATTTATTGAGCACTAAATATGCACTACAAGATATTACTTCAAATTCATTTACTTTATATAAGTATAAGACCTTTTTACCAAGTGTATTATGAATCAAAATTGAGCCTAAGATTAAATGCACATTTCCTAGATGTCCTTGGATCCAACATCTCATACATATAAAAAAATTATCAAATATAATAGTCTGTAACATGAGACAACACTAAAAATTTATTCATTTAACAATGAACTATATAAATTACAAAGATAAATAAATGAATTAACACATCGCCTTTTCGTCGTCATTCTTTCATCTTGCAAAACCACGTGAGCATGATAGCAGTGATAATTTGTTGGCATGGCATCCACCCTAATCTAACATAATTATCATTTTTCAATTTCCCATTTACATATGATAATAATTTCAATTTGTAATCGAAATAAAAAGGTTTAGAGACATGTGTTCATTACATTTCATATTATTTCATTTTGTAACCTAGGAGAGAGGAAAGAAGGGAAGAGATAGAAAACACCATGTTGTCAAAAGTTCTATTTCACACCACAAGTTACACTATAGAGTTTTAAACAATTATTTACATGTGTCAAAAGTATCTACGGTGGTTTGGAAACCCGACGGGGGTCATGCAGCTTCCTATTTTTTACATTTTCTTACTAGCTACAAAAACGTTCAAAACAGGCTCAGAGGTTAAGAAACTACTTCCAAAAGTTATCTTTCAATGAGAATGCACCACCATGATTAAACTTTATATGTGTCCCTGATATAATAAGAGTTTAAAGTGACTGACAGAATTGGGAAAAAGTGAATGGTTTACATTTGGTAGCTAGTTTTCCGGGGCCATTGGTCGTAGTTAGACCAGTGCAAATTGAACAAAAGTTAGCTTGAGGGCTCAAAAAACCACATCCAAAACTGACGTTCGATGGATGAGCATGCAATGAGACACTTCCTAGAAGTTCCCCTATATAAGGAGAATTCATCAGAGTTGACTGGACTAAGAACTAGAAAACTAGTTTCAAACGACGACAAGTTTTTTGGAGCGATAAGTCAAAATTGGTCCAGTTTGACCTCGTCAAACTGCAACTGGAGGCCTACAAAATGGCTTTGCCAAACTATCCAAAAAAATTATTTTCCCTAAACTGAATGTTCCATGCAATTATCTAGTATAAACACTAGAGGTTTGTGAAGACAGGAAAATAATTTCTCTATCCAGGTTTCAAATGGCAGGTCAAAATGAAAGTCAACTTTCTAGATTTAGCAACTTTCTACTACTGTAAAACAATGTAACAAGACTCCTATAAGAGCATCAAAATTATCTCATATGTTTTGTTCGGGGTCAATCCAAAGGTCAAGGTGAATCCTCACATACCAAGGTACATGAATGAAGCTTAATATCTCATTTTCAGAGTTACGAAGGGTACTTAATGAGTCTCTGAAAAATGCAAAAATTAACTATTTAAAAAGGGAGATGATCAACGTTATTACTGGAAAGTCAATTTCATTTGGTCGATAAAATAATGTTGTAGTGATCCATTTGGGTAAAAAGTTTTCTAAATCACTTCAGAATGAGGGTGGAAGTTCATGGTTTAATGCAAATGAGTTATTTTGACTTTGTTAGTTACGACATGATATTTCATTGTTTTTTTTTGCAACGAGTTGAAATAAACATTTAATGGTATTAAAATCCTAATATTTGAAAATTATATTAAGTTTCAAAAGAGAACTAAAACATGAGAATTATGAGAGGTAAGGGAAGATGAACCATGCATGGAAGGAACAGAGTTGGTCAAACCCGCAGGCTTCAGTTCAGCATCTCGCTGGGGCACTTCGTCAACCAGTTCACGAGCCTCGATCTAACCTCCATAATGTCACACAAACTTCTTGATCACTTGAATTTTTCCAATAGAATATGTAGTTGCTTTTGAGTTTCTAAAGCCTTTTGAATAGATCTATTATGTGCATATCCTGTAATCATGGCATTCCACCGAGGTTTGCTATCGAACAACATTGATATTCAATAGTAAATTGGCAAGCAAATCAAACAGGTAGTGGGGCTTCTAATTTAAGTTTGGAAGCTGCCATGGCTTTTACATCTCTCTTGTTGACGGTCATACACCAATTTTGCTTCTTCTTCTTTAGCACCTTTTCCATATCACTCACAACTGCTAGATAACCATACAAAACCCTGTTTTTTTTGTTTTGTTTTCTCATCGAATTTGACAAAGTCAGAACCTTTTTCAAGCCCTTCCTGACCAGGTAAACCATACCAGAAAGGATGAACCCTACCCCATTCTTCTTGACCATGAGAATTCACCTTGAAGTGTTCAGAACAAGAAAAAAAACAACTCCACATAGCTATAAATGAAGCACCTCCCTATGACCATGTTTTTTTTTTATGAACACAAAAACAAAACTAGTAGCAGTAAAACCTCTCAGAGACATTTAATAGCTTCAGGTATAGATATAGATCAAGATCAATCTATTTGTATATATCCTGATCACAATACTGCCCCCATGACCATGTTTCCAACTGGCATTTTCACAAACCCATTTCTACATTCCCAGCTACCATTGTAATATAAGATCATGTGTTTTTAAGGTGTTTTGTCACTCAAACCCTGCGTACATATTGTATATATTTCTGCTGAGCCATTTACAGCTACCACATATGGAAAAAATTCCTCCATCTTTTATGCTTTGATGGATGTGTAGACCCTATTCAAAGTTCCCTATTTTGTGTGGCTTGGGAGGATATTTTCAAAGGTTGGAGACCCATTTGTTGCATGAATGAAATAGTGTGACTATCTCTTGAGGAAACCCTGCATCTATTGAACACTGCCTCAAAATTATTCCATGCAAAGATATCTTTTTCTTTCATTTGGTCAAACATTGAAACGTCGCACATGTTCTATGAGGTGCCATGCAGGTTCAAAGGATTTTCCCCCATTTTTATACAGGCTGGGAGGATGTTGGCATATGTCACAAGAGTGCGCTGGTAATGCAAACACATCAGGTTAGAGCTTTCCCCCTCCCTCCATGGTGGCGGTCCTCTCTCACTTAGCAAAAAGACATAAATAATCACAAAGGATTCCCCTTTGCCCTAAACTGCCCAACAAAAAAAATCACAGACTTTTTAATTTCAAATATATATATATATATTTGTTTTAACTAAAAAAACATAAAAACCCTAAACGAAGTAAAATTATAATAAGCACAAATAATAATGATCACCACATTAATAATAAGAGCATGCACATAACCCTCCCATGCTTAGCAATAAGGTCGTCATGTCAGAACAGGGGGAACATCGAATGGGGCATTACACTAAAAGAGAAATCTAAGAAGTAGGAGTAGAAGAAAAAAAATGAGGTTCCTTAGTCAGATATAGCTGATGTTAGAGAGGTGTGTAATATGTTATGCCAAGAGAATATCATTCCTTTGTCAGGATAATGGTTGAGGGATAAGATACCAAGTGCTGAAGGAGAGTGCGAGAGGAAAATTTTACATGCTAACCTTCCTCCCCACATCCTTGACTATGATAAGGAGATTACCTTGAATACAATTATTGATGGATGGGTATTAAGTAATATTTTGATTGACACGAGCATGAAAGTTAATGTTCTCACCCTAGATGACTGGAATCAAATGGGAAGACACCCATTACATCCATCTTCAAATGTGATGTATATAGTTAATAAGACAAAGGCAATTCCCATTGGTGTTTTAAAGAATGTTGCTATCACTATCGAAGGATTGAAATTCACTAGAGACTTTGAAGTCTTAACCCTTGTTAAGGTGGAAAAATTTACATCCTTACTTGGGTGCCCCTAGTGCTATAATAACAATGTTAACTTACATTTTAATAAGAGGTATATAAGTTTTGAGAACAAAAAGGAACATATTATCATTCGTTTGACGGATGGGAAGTCAACGCCCTATATTGAGCCTTTAGGAGAAGAAGACCTAGAAAAAATTTATGTGCACACTATCTAGGACCTTAAGGTTGTGCAACAAACAGAAGAAGGTGTTATTAAGTAAGAATACACTCATTATATAAGTAATACAACTAGTGTGGCATGTGACAATTGGGTGCACGAGACATATGGGTTAGTAGGAAGGTAGTTAAGAGGCTCTGTGATGAGAGTAACAAAGGCACACTCAGTTAGGCACCTAGGAGGAAAGAAGTTGCCAAATTATACTAGGGTAGCCGACCTTGATGTTTTCCTATGAGAAATGGAGACCTAGTGGAGATGTGAGATCAAAAGGAGAAGGATGCTTAGCTATACCTTTCTCGGGACCGCAACATGTTGGTAGATGACCCATCATGATAACCTTCTAGAGTGGTGTGAGGTGAGAATTACATTCTTTATTAGGTTTATTCTAATAAATGCATATAATATTATACAATATTTTCATGGGAAGGAACCTTGTTTCATGTCCAAGCATGTGAGAAGGCCTAGATGGAAGGTGTGGAAGCATTTCTATCTTCTTTATGGGTACATAAGCTTTCTCCACCTTACAAGGCTGCATATACACACATGGTACATTAACTCAGAGATGTGCCATCAGACAAGAAACTAGTAGGAGTGGATGACTTATATCCTTCAAGATTTCGAATATCAGAGTACTAAGCCATTGGTAGATGAGGCGTTATAGGTTGTTAAGTGCATAATTATGGGAGATAGTGCCATAACAAAGGATATAATATTAGAATTATTGGATGAACCTGGCTTAGAAAAACACTTTGATGAGAAAGAATAAGAGGAGATACAACTTGAGTGTAGATGCATGGAAAAAGAGAAAGGAAAGTTGGTGTATGTGATCGATGGTGAAGATGTGGAAAACTTGGATGTTAACCATACTGTGGGTACACATGAGCTTATGGATAATGCTGATGAGTAAGTAAACTCCTACTATGAATGCATGAAAAACAAGAAGGTTAATATTGGTTTGGAGGCAGAACCTAAGGAAGCTACTATTGGAGATTACCAGACAGAAAAGGAGGTTTTGAAGATCATCAATATGTTGCATGAATTTCAGGATTTTTTTCTGCATGGGTGTTACAAGCTGAAAGGATTTCACAACTCCTTAGGATAAATAAAGATCAAGTTAAAGGAAGGTACACGACCAATTCAAAAGAGACCGTATTGAATTAATCCAAATCTATGTGTCAAAGTCGAGGAGGTTGACAAGATGATCACATTAGGAATCATTGAGGCTACTAAAGAATCTGAATGGATAAGTCCAATGGTAATCAACATTAAGAAGGATGGAAGGATAAGGATTTACATTGATTACCAAGATTTTAATGCATTATGTGTCATTGACCCTTTTCCAACCTCCTTCACGAAGGAGATCTTGGAAGGAGTAACTGAGAGCGAAATATATTCTTTCACAAATGGATTCTTAAGATATCATTAGGTTAGAATTACGAAGGAGGAACAAGAAAACACAAAATTTTCCATTAAATGGGGAATTTTTTCCTACATGGTCATACCTTTTGGACTGAAGAAAATGCCTGCTATGTTTTCACGCATTGTGGTTCAGGTGTTTTGGGACTTCATCCACAAGTTTCTACAAGTCTACCTATATGACTAAACAATATATGGATTAGCGAGGGACCATTGTGACAATCTGAGGCTGATGTTTGAAAGATGCCAGCAATTGAGGATATCCCTCAACATTAAGAATTTTTTTTTGCTACTCCATTTAGAACCTTGTTGGGACATATAATATGTAAGAAAGGCTTACTTGTGGATCCTACCAATGTTGTCGTTATTGTGGGATTGGGGGAACCTAACAGTTAGAGGGGGGTGCATGGATTCCTTGGGCCTACGGGGTATCACCGAAAATTTATTAAGGGTTATGTCAAGATCACTGTGTTGTTGGAAAAGTTACTAAAGCACAAAAGTAAATTTCATTGGGGATAGGCACAACAAATTTCATTTGATACATTGAAGAATAGGCTTATCACTGCACCCATATTACGCTTTCCTTCTTGGGATAATCCATTCCATGTACATGTAGATGCTTCAGGGATGATGATTGGAGAAATCTGAGAAAAACCTTGAGAGGGAATTGTTGACCACTCCTTGTGCTTTACTAGTAGGAAGATAAACCCAACATTAAAAAAAAAACTATTATTGAGCTTGAAACATTATCAATGATCTATGCGATGCATAGATTTAGGAAGTTTTTGTTGGCAACACCGTTTATATTCTACATAGACCACATGGCATTAAAGTACTTGGTAAACAAGCCCGTTCTACAAGGGCACATATGAAAGTGGGTCCTATTATTTCAAGAGTTTGAGTTTATGGTTGTTATAAAACTGGGTAAGAGTAATTTGGGGTTTGACCATCTATCAAGGATTGAATTAGGGGAGGAGACACAGAGTATTGAGGATACAATGCTAGATGTGTAACTATTTATATTGTGGCGCGTATCCTTTGAATTGGAAGATATTTTTGTGTTTCTCAAAATGGGTGTGACATCGGAGGGAATGAAGACTTTGGAAAGGAAGCTATTAGCCATATGAACCATGTCCTACATGCTAATTAGTTGAGACTTATACAAGCTAGGCCATGATGAGGTTTCACGCTAGTGCATGTTAGAGCATGAGCGTACTGCAATCATGGATGAAGCACATGGTGGAATTAAATAAGGACACTATGCAGGGAATAGAACCATGCACAAGATCCTTTTAAGAGGATTTTGGTGGGAAATAATTTATAAATATTGTGTCCAGTATTGCAAGGCCTATGACCACTGCCAGTGCCTTAGTAAATCGGGGATGAGACCTCATCCTATATTAAACATTATTACAACTAGGAAGTACACACATCCACTATGAAGTCACCATTTGAAGCATGCTTGGGATATCTACCTATGAATCCACTAGACATAACAATTGTGTAGTAGGAAAAAGGGAAGGCATGTGATTCAGAGGTGACTAAAGCATGGAAATTAATTGACAGGATCTGACAAATCCATCTCAAGGTAAAAGAACAGTTGGGAAAATATCAAGCCAAGTAGAAGGATAGACATGATCAACATCAAAGGGAACACAAAATTCATGTTGGATACCGAGTTTGGATTTAATTGAGCAAGGAGAGACTACAAGGCCAAAGAAGGAAACTCAAGCCACTACAGTATGGACCCTTCACCATATTGGAGTAGGCTGGAGAAAATTCCTTCAGGATTGATTTGCCACCATTCACACAGATGTAATTAATAGTAAATTTTGAGAACTTGCACCTATATGAGCCATCCATGCTTGATGAAGATAAATGATGTTAGTTGCTACCTTCCATAGAATATTACATCTTGGATTCATGAGGTGAGTTGGAGGAGGATGTAGTGCTGCAATAGAAGATCAAAGAGACAAGGAGAGGTCCACAGGAGTCTTGGTAGGTTAGACTGAAAGGGAAGACACTAATGAAAACCTAGTGGTACTTGATGAAGTAAGTGAGGGAATTATTTCCTCATCTAATCCCCTTGTTGCACCCTAAAATATTGGCTAAGTATTGAGAGGTGCGCGTGCACAGGAAAAATAGATAAAATGGCACTCGGGGAAAAACATGAAGGAAAAAGGGGTTTAAGAAGGGTTTAAGTGAAACCAGGGCACACACGGGAGGTAGAACAAGGGTTTAAATGACTTAGCCATATTTGGCATCATGGAGTCACTTGAGGAAAAATGTGAGGACCTGACTTGGCGTAATGAGTGGATAATGTGCCAGCCTAGAAACTTTGAGGTCAAGAAAAGGATATTCCATGCAGGGGATATTCCAAGAGGCATCATTACAGTTAGTGGAAGGTTTGCAAAAAGGATAAGCATTTGTCAATGGAGGACCACATCAAAATTTGACACGCGATCTGCTCAGAAGAGAAGTCATAGAAGTAGTCAATGATCCTATTTAAAGAGGTGCTTGGGACATGAATATATAGATAGAGAGAGATATACGGGTGTAGAATGCAATGGGGAGAAAAGAAAGAGAAGGAGAGTAATGAAGTGCTGCAAAAATGATTAGGGTTTAGAGTTCATAGTGCTAGGGTTTAGAGTACTTAGTGTTAGAGGGTTGTAAGGGATACCATTAAACATATGTATGGGTATTGGGGTTTGTAACAAGGGCTATAATGGTTAAATATAGTTAGGATCTTTGATAAGATTAGTTTCCAATTGGTTGGATGTTTGTCATTTAATGTATAAGTTTTGAGAAAACCCTTTTTAATGTAGTATGGCTATTAGAGACTCTTTTTAAATCAATATACATGGATCTATTCTGTACATATTATGTATGGGTGTAAAATCTCATGTTATTTGTCTTATCATGATTTAGATTTGGTTCCTTGTGCTTTGTGTAATGTTTATTTAGCTTTTTTGATGTAATGATGTGTAGATTTTCTAGTTACATCTTCTGCCTTTTAAAGTAAGGGAATGTACTTATGTTTTTGCAAATAATCCTCCATTAATAGCATACTCGCTTTAAAGATCACTAAAGGAGGGGTCTTGACACTGTGGTGCCTCATTGATGCCCAATTATGTTGGATTAGGTCCAACTAGTTTTGGGGTTTTTGAAAGACTTATTGAGGTAATAATGACTACCCCCCAATAATATAAGCTTTTGGTTTTTTGAAACACCAAAATTTTAAACACAAGTCATCAAAATGAAGTGAAACCAATTTTTGTGCCAACGTTGTCTCTGTTTGTGGGACTTGTACCCCTTATTGGTAATTAGAGACCCTAGAAAAGTCTATAGAAGTAGAATAGTTCCTCCAAAATATGACCAAGTCAAGCCAAAACTAAAAAGTAACCAAAAAAGATCTGTAGTTCCGAAAACCATTTTACAAACTCAGTTTGATCAAAACCTCTGAAAAACCCCATCAATCTAGTTATGAAAAAACTTATTCCAAAGTAAAAGAATAAGTATAAATATTCAAAAAACATAGAAGGAAAATAACGCTCCAATCCTTATTTAATAAACCCATTCACTGGAATGGAGAATTATGATCCTTTATTCAATAATGTAGAGTGTTTTACAAGAAAACCACAACAACAAAAGATTAACCAAACACTCCAAAGGTAACAAAAATACAGATCAATGAATTTATAACTCCAAAATATGGAGTTAGACTTTAAAAATGAAGACCAATCAAAATGAGGCTTTTGTTAGAAACAACAAAAATCTTTCCATTCCCAAATATCTGAACCAATTTGAAACTTAGGTGAACAATGAATACTAGTGTCACCATGCAAACAGTAAGGATCAATTCTCATTGTTCAATTAAAAGTTTAAGAGCTTGTAAAATATGGTTTATAATGGATTTGGGGAAAAAGAATGATCAATTGATAAAGCTTGAAATTTTGATTATTAATATGCCCACAAATTTGATCAATGTCTAAATAAATACATGCAAATTTCTCCAACAAAAGACCAGTCTCCAACTTCTAACTTGGGTGATCCTCTTGTTTCTCCAAAAATTTATCCATGTAAAAACAAACAGGCTCAACAACAAGGTTAGAAAGAAATGCATAAAAATGCAATTTTTTTTAATTCAACACAAGGAGACAACTTATTAATATGTAAAATAATTCCAGGATGAAAAACAACACTTAATTTCCATCAAACACCACTAAGTTGTTAGCAGTAAAATAAAATGAGGAACATTCTTATTCTAAAACACATCCATCATATAACTCACCACCATAACCCAACTGTAATTCATCATGTATAAGATACTTTAGACTAAAATCAACAAGTGGAGACTCAAGACTATATGAGTGAAATGAATCAAACTCACGTTTACTTCATAATGAAACAATAATATGAATTCTTCAACGACAAAGAGTGCATCATCAAACATTGGAAACAAGTTTACTATTTTTTTCAGCAAAATCAAAATTACAACTATCATTACTTTTGGATTCACTAAGAGCATCCAATTACTATTCATCTAATCTTATTGAGCTGACTTTATTCATTTTTTTCACATAACATAAGCTCAAAGTTTTCACTTGTATCTTCAGAACAATAATGATCAATGGATTCACACCTTTTCAAGTTAACATAAAATATAATGCAATAAATTATGTAATTTGATTTTTCTTCAAAGTTATATAAATACAAAGTTTACTAACTCTATGTTTTTTCCTTTAGCCTTATGGGAGTCCATTTGATTTTCCTTGGTGTTTGAAGATATCCTTGAGATTTCAATGCTATAAATATTAAGGAAATTAAAAATTTCCAAAAATGAAAATCAATTAGGATAACTACATTCAATAAAATTAAATTGCTCACATTTATCTTACATCCTCCAAAGATTGAAGTTGAGTCTTAACAGTGTCTAAGAACACTTTCTCCTTTGTTTCATGCTTTGTTTGATCATTCTCCTTAGTGGACACCTTTTGGCTAGGAAAAAAATCTTCTTTCATCATCCAAATGTCAAACTCTTGTCTCATGATAATCTTTGATGAAATTTCTATGTGCAAGGGGCTATACATCACTGGGTTTATCATGAATTTTTTGTTCAAAATCAGCCTCATTGATTTCTCCCTCACATGATGTGTTTCTATGTTTATAACTCAAGTGCATGGAGAAAATAATTTCTAACTTCATATGATGGAAAATATTCACCAAAGAAAAGAAAATTACTATTCACAAAATCATTATCCATTTGAAGTAAACAAAAAGGCTTCATTTTCTTCAATGTTAACATTTTCAGAACCTAAAAGGGCACAAAAATCAACAAGGTTTCTTCCAAAAGGTGACCATTAGACCAAAATGATTCTTCCTCTTCAAAAAATGCAACATAGTCTTCAAATTTAGTCTTCAACTTCAAAAAAAACATTATAAGAAAGGGATGAAAAATACCTTTCTCAAGGAGATGAACAATGCATTATGTTATTGAAAAAAATTGACATACCTTTTTTTTAAAGAGACATCAAAATCCCTTTTGTCTCCATTTCGTAGCATTTTTCCATAATTTCTTCATAATAATTTTGATGGGGGCCGCTTATAATTTTAATGCATTAACTAATTTTATATGACATTTAAAGTGGTTTCGTTGCATTCATATTCTCTATCGGAAGGTTGTTTGTTTCTGTGAAAGATATAGGAGGTGTTTTGACCATCAAGATAAATGCATTGCTTTCAATATGATGATTAAGTTTTGCCTCGCACTCGCTATTTTTGGTTTTCAGGATTGGGTGATGGTATATTTTTTCTTTACATTTTGGAAATAAGATTATCAAAGTGGTGCAATGAAGATATTGCTGAGTTTTTGAATGTTATATAGATGCATTTGATCCCATTTTGGATAACTACTTGTTGTAAGTGAATGGTCATATGACATGGTGCGAATTGAAATTTCACATAGGGTTCTTTTTGATCCTTTATGTTGATTATAACTATATCAATTTGCATTTAGTTATGAGTTTGGCATACATGTATATAAAGGTGACTTATTAGGGTTGGAATATTGCTTGGATTGGTTGATCATTGGGTGGTATTGGGAGATGCCACTTTGGGTTAGGTCAATGCTTATGTTATGGAATAAGGGAATAAGTTTTGGGCATATATTTTATTGACATATTGCATGGAGCCCATTTTGGCATATTATTGGTTAATCCTAACTGCTATTTTGAATGCCTTCACTATAATGGGAATAAGTGGAGTGATACCGGGATTAACTCCCATCATAGGATACTTTGAAGTATGAAAATTTGGGATCCTGGGGTAATTTTTGCATTCATTTTTTGTTTTCTCACTCTGGAAGCTTGGTTGAATTGCTTCGGTTATGGCAATTATGAGGTGCGAATTTTTTCAAAAGAGTTTTAACAAGCAATTACTAGGTATGCATTGTTTAAGTTGAATGATGAAGTGGGCACCTATAATTTATTAGTTTTCATTGCATGTAATGTTAATTTAAAATCATTTTGAGTTTTAGTATCAGTCATATTGACTGTATATGGTATTGTAAGCTTATATTGATTTCTGGGTTTTTGTTGGTACTGTGTTTTTTATTGATAGTGATGGTTTTCTTCAAAAACAAAGGTGAAGGAAACTACGTTTACATTTTTTTCTTATTTTCAACCCACTTGAGGAAAGTTTTCAGTTGTTTTTGGTGTCAAAATGGGCTATGTGCATTTTAGTATAAATGATATTCATGGGTTATGCGTCAGCTATTGCAAATGTGAAGTAGGGTAGTTGTGGCGAGCTCAATTTTTTCATTTTTCATTAGGTAAGGGATACAAATCTGGTTTCGTTGTTTTAGGAAAAATATAGTTTGTTGGAAACATGCAAGGGAAATTTAATACGAATTTTTTTTTTGGTGATTCTTGAACTCATTGTTTTCAAAACGGGGCATGTGTTTGCATTTTGATATAGTTAAGGTATTTATATAACGGTCAGTGTTGAATTGTTTTACGTAATGAACAGTCTTGTGGGTATAAATCAATTTCTTTGATATTCAACATGGTGATATTGTGATATTCATTAATTTTGAGTTTTGATATAGATTTAGATACATGGTTATATATTTTTTAGTGGCCACTCAGGAAGCCTTGTTTGAAATCGTTGTTGAGAAATATTTTATGCTTTATTTTTTGTGACGGCATTTGAACTGGTTTTGAATAGATGTATGAAAGGTTTAATTTTTGTGATGAAATAAAATATGCATTAAAAGTTAATAATTGATCATGTCTTTTGAAGTTATTTCCAAATGTGATAATATATAGTCATGTTCATGAATTTTTGATGTTCAAAGGTTTCAGTCTGGTATTGGCTTCATAATAATATAAAGTTATTTCTTTGAAATTATATCTTAAATCATATTATGAAAATAGTAAATGATTTGTACTTGTTGAGGTGTTCATGATAGTGATATTTATTGACTGTATGCTTTATGTTTTGAGCTCGAGTTGGGTGAATAAAAATGTGAAAAGTCTTTGATCTTTGATAGAATAATGTATGCATTTGAGACAATTTTAGTTGTTGACTTGATTGTCAGATTATTTCAGTGTCATAGTAAGTCATATTCTAATTAATGGGTAGTGGATTTAGTGAAAATGATTACTATTTAGTATCATTCTCTCAGCTGTTTAAATAAAGTTTGATCATTAAGTCTACCTTTCATTTGATTGGTTATATGGAATTTGGGAATTATTTTCACGAGGTAGTATGGTAATTTTATGACTTTTCAATTCCTTGCAATAATGACTAGTTGGGACAGATGGGTGGTACCTCACAAGGTTCTGGTTCACATCATTATTGGGGACATAATAGTTTTTGAGGTCATTTCCAATTGCAAAGAGGCTCACCTAGGGGTGGTTGAAGGGGACATAGTATGCTTCAAGGTATAAGACCTTTTGTTAGAAGTGGCCCAACTTGAGTGTTAGTTCATTTCTATGTTAATGAACCCTACCTTCACGAAGTATTACAAGTAATTAAGTCATATCATCACATTCAACTATCTCAAAGTGTACATAGTACTCTAGCCCATGAAAAAATTGACCATACACATGTTGAGAAAATCCTTCATCCTTTAAACATTCAATTCATTCTGCCCCATCACATTTTCCTTTGCGTGATACACATCTAGGTGCAAGTCCACCTTTATTACTTGGAAAAATTCAACCATCATGGTATCATGATTCTCATCCCATCCCTAAGCATGCTAGGTCCTCTTCTGTGGTCCCAAGGGTGACTAAGGTGCTAAAGAGGGTAAAATTGGAGGTGGAAGAGGAGTCTGGAGCCATCACACATACCCGTCTTTTAGTGGGACCATATGAGTATGTTGAGTTATTGACTGAGACAGGAGTGCTATTGCTAGATCTCACTGGGGACGAATAGTGCTACTGTGTTATTAATTACCATTTTTCATTAATTGACATGTATTTTTGGTTTATGTAATTCTGTGGATATGGATATATGCATTTCAGTGGTTGAAAATTTGACTTTATGGGATTTTTTCATACACTTTGATAATGGTTGATATTTCGGTAGTTGGATTATATTTTAGTTTGGATGATATTTCAATTTTTATGATCACATGGTTATGGTTCAATGATAAACTATTATATGGTTTTGATGATATCTGATGATTATGGTTATGTGGTATATTGTTTTAGTGTGATTTAATGTTAAGTGGCTGCCCCCCTTCTCATTCGTCATGTTTAGTAAAGTCATTTTTTATTCTTGAAGATACCCGAGTCCTTCCTATTTTATATTATAAAGTGGATTTTTATTTTGATGTGAGCATAATGTTTATAATATATAATTTAAAAACTTGAGGAAAAATCAGTTTTAACTGATTTTTCACAAAAGAGGATTATAAAAGGACTTGTAAGACACATATTGTTAGGGGATATCAGGTATTGGAAGCATATTGAAGTTTATTTCATAAAATATTTTTTAAGCAAATGATTTTCTAAGATAAATGATTTTACAGGTGTTATGGTGACATTGTTTTGAGGTTTTTAGTATGAAATCTGATACGATAGGTATATTGAGTTATAATGTTATTTTATTGATTGTTTATTTAATTATATTGTATCTCGTCTAAAACTAATTATAGATTTTGATCTTTCATATCCTGAGAAGACCATGAAAGTCATTTTACTCCACTCTTGAGATATTTGTGGATTGATAGCCATGTTGGCATTTTGTTTTGATCATAACTCTTGTCATATATTGTCTTGACAGACATTGTACTTTCTATGTTACAAATATATTTCTCATTAATTTATTTACCTTTCCTTTGGTCTCAAAGACTGTGCAATTGTGCCATATTTTGTGAATAATCCCTTTTATGGACACTTTTTATGATTTGTTTATGTCAGTTTTCAAGGATAAGTTACATTACTTGATAAATGAAATACATTATGAGATCATGAATTAATTATCACTTGATTCACCCTTTCAAGAGGTTGTCTTATTCATAGACTTCATTATGTTGGATAAGGGTTTGATAATATTTATTGGACAAATATTCTGGTCCTATTGATAAGTGATTTCATTGTTTAATAAACCTTTTGATAAATGATATTATCACATTTCTTAAATGATCTCATCGTTTATTGGAATTAGTGATAAATGGTCTTGTTTTGTTACTTTTTCTTGCTTGTTTGTTATGTTTCTTTGTTGTTGTTTTGTATATTCTTTTTTCTATTTTGGAAGATAAAAATTACTCCAGAATCTTAGGTTTGTTTTGTCTCTAACCTATATTTAAACTACCCATGCTTAAACTATCCTTAAGTTTTCTCACGATTAAACTGGTCTGATTCCAACTTGACCTTTTACGTTAGGTGAAAGGGTTGATTAGTTGTCGGTATACTTTTTATGACAACAAATTTGGTGACTCCGTTGGGGACTAATTTCTATTTCTTATGTGAGAGTGGATTTATTCTAACAATATATTCTTTCTTTCTTTCTATTTCTTTCCATAAGAGTAGATTTCTTCTAACTATCTAATATTTATTACATCTCAAATGACCATTAGGGGTATTGCTCCTATTGATTAGGTTTGATTTTCTTATTGGAGATATGCAGTTAGACATTAATTCGATATCTAAACTATAATTTGGAATTCTACTGCTACACAAGTTTGTCACAAGCCAATGAAATTATTGATGAAGAAGAAGATAGAGCTTTTGATATTCAAAGGCTCACAAGGTCTAAAATTCAAACCCAACAAGACATTGTAGAGAAGTATAGTGAAAGTTAAGAATAGAAAGAGAAGAAATCTTAAAATCTAAAAAATACATCTAAGGTTCTGCCTTTAGATATCACTAACGATAAAAAGCTTCTTAAACATTTGTGTTAAATCACTCTCTTGCTTTATTTATATCACTTTCTTGATTTTATAATATGGATGCTAAAGGTGAAGGAGAAATGAAGGCCTAGCCCTAACCATAACCGAAACATAATTCATTGGGTTTGAAATGTAATAGAGCCAATGTAATAGATGATGAAACATCTGACAATGATGAAGAAAACACTAGTCCTTGGCTTAGGGGGTAATCCTATTGACATCAGGAAAAATCCTCCAAAGTTACCATCTTTAAAAGTTATTCAAATATCCCTAAATTTTCTAGTGAATATGGTTCTTCTTGGGAATACCATCTTGATTCTTTCAAGTTAATTTTGCTGTTATAGGAGTGACCAATGAAAGAGCTTATTTAAGACTCTTTTCACAAACTCCTTGAAGGGAGAGCTTACAAAGACTTTTATTAGTCTACCTTCTAAATCTCTTACTAAATGGTCTGACATAGAGGACTGGTTGGAAGATTAGCTTTGGAAAGGATAAAGATGAATTTGAATTGGTTAATGAGCTTTATAATATGACCATGGATCCTGGAGAAACCATTTATCATTTCACTATTTATTTTACTAAATTAAGAAAAAAGATACCTACAAATGTCAGACCTCCTAAGAAACTTACACGTTTGTATTATTGCAATGCATTTCCATCAAAGTATAGGTTAGTTTTGGAAGATAAATAAATTTATGAATTTGAGGAGACTCTTACCTTTTGTTTGGACTATGAAAAGAGGTTAAAGAGAATTAGGATTTAAGGATAAAACCTCTGTCTAATGATTATATGCAGAGAATAAAGACATTCTCAATGCCATTCAAAATTTGGGTAATGAGCTTGGTCGTCCATGAAAATGGCAGTTAAATGATCAACCTCTTCCTCAAAAAACACTTCTTATGGGTCAAGTAAAGTTAAAACTGAATCTGGTAAAGTTAAAACTTAACCTAAGGAAATGTACTTTGGGGTCTGTGCAAGTTAGATCATGATCTTAAATGTGCATGTTAGATCAAATCCTACTAAAAAAATGAGAAAATTTTGTGAAAGGTAAGAATGTGGCAGATATGTGTAGATTTTTTTATTTTTATGTGAATGTAGTACAGACTTGGTCTAAAGATTATTCCAAGAATGATAATCATAAAAAAAAGTTATTGATGATTCCAAAGGAAAACAAAAGTCTGATTTAAATGACAAGACAAAACCATAGGATAATACCAAAAATCAGGTAAACCCATTTATGACGAAGTTCCTTCTGGTTTGAACAATGCTCAATATCAGCCTTATAAGGATAATCCATTTATAAAATAAACTATATTCTCTGTTGGGTATGATATTGTAGCTGATATGAATAATTATATGGAGTAACCTGAATATGTTTGAAAGTCTTGGTTTGCTTGGTCTGTTTGAAAAGTTAGAGGCTTCTCATAAAATCAATATTTGAATCAAAACACTTAGTGGTTGTTCAAGAATATGAAATTGACAGTGAGGATGATAATAAAAATTATGAAGTGTTGAATCATTCTAATTCAACACCTGATTACATTCCTCCTTTCTATATATTAGTCAAAATTCAAAATAAAATCATTCATAATTATATTCTAGATACATGAGCATTAAAAAACATTATTCCTAAATCCATTGTTGATCAATTAGGAATCCTTTATGAACATGATAACATGAAATTGACTGGTTTTGAGTCTCATCAAACTAAATGTTGTGACAAGTTTAAAGACATAGTTATCAAGATAACACAAGATGAAATGAGTTAAGTTTATTGGAAATGTGCATATCTTTGATATTCTTGTTAATTATGCTATGTTGCTTGGAAGATATTGGTCATAGGCTGACAGGAAATTTTGTTGGAAAGGATCTTACTTGGGCACCGGTTGGAAATGCCATTGCTTTTATACACAAAGAGGAGTGGTCAGGAACAGGTCAATTGAAGGAGTTTCATCACACATTTCTTTAGTTAAAATTGGTATGAGAATCTATGGTTTGAATTCTTTAGATATTAATGCTTTTGATGATGAAGATCACCAACATGCTAGATTGCTACCTTCTGATGATATTTGGTTATGTGTTTTGATGATGCATGCTCCTCAAAGTGGAAATGGAGCTGGTGTGGTTATTAAATCACCTGTTGGTAGAAAATTTAACTATACATTTCAGTTGTCATTTGAAGAAATGAATAATACTACTGAGTTTGAGGCTTTTTGTTTAGATTTACAACAAGCTTTGAGTTTAAACATTAAGAAGTTAGTATTTTTTGGTGATTTAGAGCTTGTAATAAGAAAATTTAAAAGGATTTATAAGACTAATCAGACTCATCTACATCGTTATACACAAAAAATTTGGTCTTTGATTGAACAATTTGAATCTTTCAACATCAACCATGTCTTTAGAGAATTTAATTCAAAACATGATAATTTTGTTGTTTTTTCCTCTAATCCCTCTTGTGTTGATAAAATTGACTATATTTTCAAAGACGTGTATAGGCATATGATTCCTAAAATTGAAACTAATTGGCTAGTTTTCTCTTGTGATGAACACATTTATGCATTTTTGAAAGAAAATTACTTTGATTTTGATGACTATGTGCTTAATTGTGGTGACTACTTGCAGTTGTCTAGTAACAAATTGCCTGCAAGTTTGGTGAGCTTAAAGTCTATGTTTTCTCCCCATGACCAACCTAATATTTAGTCTTCTATTGAACCTTCTATAAGGATTATAGGTGAAACCATTGCTGTTAACTTAGGTATGAAAGAGGAACCAAAATATGTTTATCTTGGTGCTTGTTTAACTCAAAGAGAAAAGATTCTTTTGTAAAATTCATTTGAAAGAGGAACCAAAAGAATTCATTGATGTCCTAGCCTGGTCATATAAATATTTGAAGGGATATGATACATGGATCATTAAACATGACATCCTATCAAACCTAGAATAAAAATTGTATGTCATAAACCTAGGAAAGTAAGCCCCTTATTAGAAGACACCATCAATAAGGAGCTTGAGAAAATACTTGAAGAAGGTGTCATTTATCTTGTAAGATATTCTGAGTGGGTTGCTAATTTAGTGAATATGCATAAGAAAAATGGAGACATTCATCTCTGGATTGATTTTAGATATTTAAACTATGCAATTACTAAAGATAACTTCCCTTTTCCAAATATTGACCAAATGTTTGTAACATGTTGCTAGTTCAAAAATGATGTCTTTTTTGGACGGATTTTTTAGTTACAATAGATATTTTGTAAATCTTGATGATCGGCACAAAACTACTTTTACGACAGGAAAAGGTACCTTTGTCTTACAATCGTATGCCTTTTGGTTTAATCAATGCAGGTGCCACTTTTCAAAGAGAAATGCATGTTGTTTTTGATGATTTGATTGGATTATTATTCAAGTTTATCTTGATGATTTGATTATGTATTATCTTAAAAGGAAGAATCATTTAGATCAGTTAAGAGAAATTTTCATTTGTTGCCGCAAGTTTGGACATTTCCTTGAATCCAAAAAAATAATTTTTTTGGAGTTACAAAAGGTAAGTTATTGGGTCACATAATCTCAAAGAATGGTATCTCCATTGACCTAGAAAGGGTGAATGCTATCAAATAATTAAATCCCCTTAAGAATGAATCTGGTTTACATTCATTTTTTGAAAAAAATAATTTTGTACGTAAGTTCATAGCTGACTTATTCTGATAAAGCTGCTCCCTTACAAATTTTACTTAAAAAGAATCAATTTTTTTGTGGGATTACTCATAGATATTCTACCTTTGTTGATGTGAAGAATGCTATTGCTTCAAGCCCTTGTCCTGGCCAAGCTTAATTTGTCTCAACCTTTTCATTCTTTATCTTAATGCAACTGATAAAACTTTGGGTTCTGTTATAACTCAGTATTTTTAAAGAAATGATGAAAATCCCATTGTTTATTTCAGTCAAACTCTTAAAGATGTAGAAGTCAGGTATCCTTTAATTGAAAAATGCATTTTTATGTTAGTTTTGGTTTTGGGAAAGTACAAATATTTGTTAATGGGAAATAAAATTGTTGTTCTCTCTAATGTCCCCGTGTTCACATATTTGCTTAAACAACCTGTGATTGATGGAAGGTTAGCCAAATGGATTTTCAAAATATCAATAGTTTGATCTAGAATTTGAAAATTGTAAGACTAATAAAAGAAATGAGCTTGCTAATGCACTTGGATGAGAATGTTGATTTTACTGTTAATGTTTTTATTTTAGTAGTAGATGAGTTTTTACATGGTGTCCCTCATTTCAAGATTATGACAGGTGTTGATTTATTTTCCAAATTTAATGTTTGTTTTGCCATGCAAGAATGGGATTTTTTGTCATCCCAAGATGACTAGTATCATGATATTGTTTATTATTTGAAAAACCAGTCATGTCCTGAAATCTTAGACAAAAGGCAACAAAGAGAACTTTGATTTCAAGGTCTTAAATTTTTGCTTTTAGAAAATTTGTTATTTTTTTTAGGAATCGTGATGGTATCCTTTTAAGATGCTTAACACATGATCAAATTGAATTCATGTTGAGTAGTTGTCATGAAGGTGTTTGTGGTGGTCACTATGATGCTAAAACAACTGTTCATAAGATTTTACGTGAAATATATTATTGGCCTACTTTATTTAAAGATGTTTATTGTTTGGTTAGATCATGTACTCCCTGTCAAATTCTTGATATTCATGAGCATGTTTACCAACCATGCCATTAAAATCTCGACCATTCCAGACAAGCCCTTTATCAAATGGGGAATTGATTTTATTTATGATATACATCCCTCTTCTTTGGCTGGTCATAAATATATCTTAACAATCACTAATTATTTTACTAAAATGGCTAAGGCAATTGCCTTGAAAATTTTTGTTACTAGTGAAGTTTAAATTATTTGAAAATAAGATTTTTTCTCATTTTTGGGTCCCTCAAGAAATCATATATAATGGTACTTAGTTTATTGTTGAAGAATACTTTGGATTTTCTGAGTAAATATTTCATTACTTTGAGTCATTTTTCCAAATATTACCCACAGGGTAATGGACAAGCTGAATCCATGAAATACAAATTTGATTAACATCATGAAAATGCTTGTTAATAGAACTAAAAGGAATTGGCATTTGAGTTTTTTTGAAGCATTATGGGTTGAAAGAACTACAACTAAAACAAGTACTAGTTTCTCACCTTTTATTATTGCTTATGGTTTTGAGGCTACTATGATTATTGAGTTGTAGATTTCTTTTGCATGTAATGCTTTGAATTATGGTTTGGATGATTTAAATGAGTTACAATTATGTTTGGATGAATTGATTGCTTTATATCAAACAATAATTACTACATTGAAAAAACTTGAAAAAGGGAAGGAAAAACTTAAAATTTTATTTGTTAAAAAGGTTACAATTAAGAACTTTCAGGTTAGAGACCTCATTCAATGTTGGGATAAGGCTACAAAAAATCTTAGAAACCATCATAAATTCTAATCCCTTTGGCTTGGCCCTTATCAAATTGCTTCCAGGTTGGGAAATAATTCATTCCACTTGAGAGAATTTCATGGTGATTGGTTACGTTTTACAGTCAACAGTCAACATTTAAAGCATTATTACAATCAAATTTCATGAACTTGTATATTATGTACATATTGTTTTATCTTTTTCTTTGCTTGATTTTGTTTTCTTGCTTATGGTTTAGTTTTTTTAATGTGCTATTATGATCATAAAGATTATCAACATAATTTTATCCTTGAAAATGTTTTGGATTGGTGGAGGATGCCTCTCAAGCTACTCGGATGGTAAGATTATTTTGAGCTTTCAGTCAAGGATTCTTTATAAACTATTTTCTCTGATTTCATAAATGTATGTTATGTTGATATAATTAATGTAAGGAGTTATACTTGATTTTTTAAAAAGTGAAGGTTGCACTTTGTAATTGATCTTAGCCAACCCTTACTTCCCAATCTTCTTACATCCTTTCTTCATACACATTTAGCTAGACATGCAACCCAATTTGATTTAAAATTTTTGGGGTCCACACCGATTGACTCAAGAAACAACGTGCCTCTGTTGCACTCTTGAGCTTTAATTTTTTCATCCTTTAAATGCAGTCTAACTCCTTTTACAAGAAGTCATTCAACATGGTCACCAGTGTTATTAAAAAAAATTGACTTACCTTTTTATTTGAGAAAGTCATCAAATCCCTTTTGTCTCCATTTCGTAGAATTTTTCCCGCATTTCTTGATATTAAGTTTTATAGGGGCCACTTATCATTTTAATAAATTATTTAATTTATATGAAATTTAAAGTGGTTTCATTGCATTCAAATGCTCTATCAACAAATTATTTATTTTTGTGAAAGATATATGAGGTGTTTTGACAATCAAGATAAATACATTGATTTCACTATGCAATCACTATTTTTGGTTATCAGGCTCTGGTGATGGTATATTTTTTCTTTCCATTTTAGAAATAAGATTATCAAAGTGGTGCAAGGAAGATATTGTTTATTTTTTAATGTTACATATGTATTTGATCCCATTTCAGATAACTATTTGTTGTAAGTCAATGGTCATAGGACAGGGTGCGGATTGACATATTCACATAGGGTTCTTTATATCCTTTGTGTTGATTATAACTATATCACTTTGTCATTTAGTTATGAGTTTGGTATACATGTGTATAAAGGTGATTGGTTAGGGTTGGAATATTGCTTGGATTGGTTTGATCAACAAGTTCCACTATGAGATGCCACTTTGGGTTAGGTCAATGTTTGTGTGATGGAATAAGAAAATAAGTTTTGGGCATATATTTTACCAACATATTGCATGGAGCCCATTTTGGTATATTATTGGTTAACCCTAACTATTGTTTTGAATGTCTTGATGGTAATGGAAATAAATGGAGTCATACCAACATTAACTCCCATCACAAGCTGCTTTGAAGTATGAAAATTTGGGGTCCTGGGGTAATTATTGGATTTCCTTTTTTTGTTTTCTCACTCTGGAAACTTGGTTGAATTGCTTCAGTTGTGGTGATTGTGAGGTGGGATTTTTTTTCAACACAGTTTTAGAAGCCTATTTCTAGGTATTGTTGTTTAATTTGAATGAAGAAGTGAGAACCTGTAATTTCATGGTTTTCATCACATGCACTGTTAGTTTTAAATCATTTTGAGTTGTGGTATCGGTAATATTAACTGTATATGATATTGAGAGCTTATGTTGATTTGTGGATTTCTATTGGTAACATGTTTTGATTGACAATGATGTTTTTATTTGGAAACGAAGGTGAAGGAACCTATGTCAATATTATTTTCTTCTTGTCAAACCACCTGAGGAATGTTTTCAATTGTTTTGGGTGTCAAAATGGGCTATGTGAATTTTAGTATAAATGATTTTCATGGGTTGTGCGTCAGCTGTTTCAAATGCGAAGTAGTGTAATTGTGTTGAGCTCAGTTTTAATTTTTCATTAGGTAAGGGATACAAATCTAGTGGTTTCATTTTGGGACAATTACCATTTATTAGAAACACGCAAGGGAAATTTAATATGAATGAAGAAAGTTTTGTGATTCCCAAACTCACTGTTTTCAAAACTAGGCATGTGTTTTATTTTTAATACATTCAAGGTATTTACATTACAATATGTGTTGAATTATTTTTCTTAATGAATAGTCTTGTGGGTATAACTCAGTTCCTTCGATAGTCGGCTATGGTAATATTGTGTTATTCATGGATTTTGAGGTTTGATATATATTTAAATACATGGTTATATTGTTGTAGTGGCCACTCAAAAATCCTTGTTTGAAATAATTTTTGAGTAATATTGAACGCTTTTTTGTCTATGATGGCATTTGAACTGGTTTTGAATAGACATGTACACAAGGTTTTATTTTTGGGGTTAAAAAAGTATGCTTTAAAAGGTAACATTTGATCTTTTTTTTTTCTGAAGCTACTGCCAATGTTGATATTATGCAGTCCTATTCATGAAGTTTTGATGTTCAAAGGTTTCAGTCTGGTATTGGCTACATGATGATATAAAGTTGCTTCTTTAAAATTGTATCTTAACTCATTCTATAAAAAATAGTAAATGATTTGTGGTTGCTGAAGTGTTCATGATAGTCATCTTTATTGACTATATGCTTTGTGTTTTGATCTTGATCTAGGTGAATAAGAATGTGTAAAGTGTTTGATCTTTGATGGAATAATGGATGCATTTGAGAAAAATTTAGTTGTTGATTTGATTATGACTATCTAATTATTTCGGTGTCGTAGTATTTTATTTTCTGATTAATGGGTAATGGATTTTGTGAAAATGATTATCATCTAGTGTCCTTCTCTCTGTTGTTTAAATAAAGTTTGATAATTAAGTATACCTTTTATTTGATTGGTTATATGGACTTTGAGAGTTATTTTCATGAGGTAGCATAGTAATTTTGTGACTCTTCAATTCATTGTAAAAATGTCTAGTTGGGATGGATGGGGTACCTCATAGGGGTCTAGTTCACATCATTCTTAGGGAAATAATAGTTTTTAAGGTAAATCCCAAAGGCAAAGAGACTCACTTAGGGGTGGGAAAATGGGAAATCATATTCTTCAGGGGGAAATACCTTTTTTTAGAAGTGGCCCAACCTAAGTGTCAGTTCATTTTGATTCCAATGAACCCTTCATGAAGTATTTCAATTAATTGAGTCATATCCTCACATTAATCTATCTTGAAGTATGCAAAATACTCCAACCCATGAAAATATTGATCGTACACATGTTGATCACAATCCTTCATCCTCTAACCATTCAGTGCATTCTTCCACCAACATTTAACTTTGCATGATACATAGCTAGCTATATGTCCACCTTTACCACTTGGACAAAATCAAATTTCATGGTCTCATGATTCTCATCCCTTCTCTAAGTGTGCTAGGTCCTCTTCAGCGGCCCCTAAGGTTACTTAAGCACTAAATAGGGTAAAATTAGAAGTGGAAGAGGATCCTGGAGCCATCACACATACCAATATTCCATTGGGTACATATGACTATATTGAGTTATTGACTAAGACAAGGGTTCCACTGTTGGATCTCACTAGGGATGACTAGTGTTACTACGTTATGAAATTATGGTTTTTATTAATTGACATGGATTTTGGTTTATGCATTTATTTGGATATGGATATATGAATTTTAGTGATGAAAATTTTACTTTATGGGATTTGGTGATACACTTTGATAATGGTTGTTATTTTGGCAGTTGGATTATATTTTAGTTTGGATGATATTTTGATTTTGATGATCACATTGTTATGGTTCAATGATAGAGTACTATATGGTTTTAATGATATCAAATGATTATGGTAACATGTTATTATTTTAGTTTTCTTTAATGATAAGTGGGTCCCCCATTCTCATTCCTCATGTTTAGTAAAATCTTCATTTTTTCTTAAAGATACCCGAGTCCTTCCTATGTTCTATTATAAAGTGGAGTTTTATTTCGATGTGATCATAATGTTTATAATGTAAAATTTAAAAACTTGAGGAAAAATCAGATGTAACTTATTTTTAAAAAAAGAGGATTATAAAAGGACTTGGGATACACATTTTTGAGGGGCGATTAGGTATTGGAAGCATATTGAAGCTTATTTCATAAGAGATTTTTTTTCTATTCAAATGATCTATTGAGTCAAGTGATTTACAGGTGTTATGATGACATTTTTTGAGGTTATGAGTATCAAATATGATACACCATGTATATCTAGTTATAATGTTATTTTACTAATTATCTGATTTAATTATTCTCCATCTTATCTAAAATAAATTATAGATTTTGTTCTGTCATATCCTGAGTAGGCCATGACAGTTATTTTACTCCAATATTGATATAGTTATGGATTGATAGCCATGTTGGAATTTTTATTTGATCATAAATCTTGTCAGATATTGTCTTGATAGTTATTTTACTTTCTATGTTACAAATCTATTTCTCATTAATTTATTTACCTTTCCTTTGTTCTCAAAGATTGTGTAAATGTGCCATATTTTGTGAATAATCTATTCATATGTACACTTTATATGAGTTATTTATTTTAAATTTCAAGGATAATCTATATAATGTGATCAGTGAAATAAATTATGAGATCATGAATAAATTATCACTTACTTGATTCACCCTTTCAAGAGGTTATCTCGTTAATAGACTTCATTATGTCAGATAAGGGTTTGATAATATTTTTTGGACAAATAATCCGGTCCTATTGATAAGTGATTTCATTTTTTAATAAACCTTTTGATAAATGATATTATCACATTGCTTAAATTATCTCATTGTTTATTAGACTTAGTGATAAATGGTCTTGTTTTGTTACATTTTCTTGCTTAATTGTTATGTGTCTTTATTGTTGTTTTGTATATTCTTTTTTCTATTTTGGAAGATAGAAATTACTCTAGAATTTTAGGTTAATTTTATCTATGATTAGACTATATTTAAACTATCCTAAAGTTTTCTCACGATTAAACACTTCTTATTCCAACTTGACCTTCTGCGTTAGGTGAAATGGTTGATTAGTTATAGGTACACTTTTTATCGATAAAAAATTCCTTATTCTTGGCCCTAGAAAAGTGGGAGCTAACCAACCTAAAGATTTCAGATCCATTAATCTCTACAACACCATCCACAAAAATCTACTCCAAAACTATAACTTAGCACATCAACCCCTGTTGGAAAATCTTATAGCTAAATAACAAGGTGTTTTTGTCCTTAGGAGAAATTCACATATGACATCATTATTGATCATGAAGTGATCCCCTCGAGGGCTAATTTGAAAAGAAAAAATATGTTTCTCAATATGGATGTGAATAAATCCTATGATAGGGTCATTGGAGATTTCTCAGTAGAGTCTTTGAAAATTTTGGATTCAAGTTAGCAGTAAGAGGGATTATATCCATATGTACTTCTTCTACTATGCTCTCCATCCTTATCAATGGTATTCCAAAAGGTTTCTTCCTTGATGATAGAGGGTTAAAATAATGAGATCCCTTGTCCCATTATATTTTCATAATGTTGGCTAAAACTCTATGAAGAAACCTAGTGTGTGCTAGAACTTAATTATTTACAAGGAATCATAATTACCTCAGACTCAAACCTGAATACTCACCAATAATTTGTCGATGACACCTTCCATATGATTGAATATTCGATCATAGAATCCAAGTATTTTAAGATCATCCTTATGGATTATGAAGAGGTCTCAGACTAATGTAGTGATTTTTCTAAAAGTTCTATCGTCTTCATTAACACCCCAGAAACGCTATATAAGAAATTGTCAAAATTTTTGGGATGTAAAATTAATAAATTTTTTCCTTATTATTTAGGCATGCCCTTGTTCATTATTAATATGAAGTTGGATATCTAAAACCATCTCTTAAATAGAATACAAAAGAAAATTCTAGGTTGGAAGGGTAATATGTTATCTCAAGTGGGTAAACTCCAACTCCTTAAAAGTTCTCTCCAAAGAATCCCAGTTTATTTCATGTCCCTCTTTAGAATCCTTAACAACATTTCTGCTAAAATTGAGAAAATACAAAAAAATTACTTATGAAAACGATTTAAGGATATATTCAAATTCCATCTTGTGGCTTGGGAGAAGGTTTGCATGCCAAAGGATAAAGGAGGTCTTAGGTTAAGGAGGATAATGAAGATGAATCAAGCTTTAATATCTAGAAATGGTTCACAAGTTATTAAAGAAGACAATCAATGGACTAAGATCAATAAGTATAAATACCTTGACGGTAAGGAAGATGATAGTTTCCTAGTTGAGGTTGGAACTAATAACGGTTCTACCTTATGGAAATATCTCTTTGGGAGTAGGAGTATTCTCAAAAAAGGAAGTACATAGAGTGTCGAGGATGGAAACAAGGTTGATTTTCAAGACGAACCATGGTTATTTGAGTATCTTTTAGCCTTTATAGTCCCTTAGTTTGATCTCAATCATGTTTTCATGGATGAATATGGATATAAGGTTAAATATTATTAGATTGATTCTAAGGGTGGAAGATCCTGGATTCCTTTTACAGATGGGGGTTATAAGCAAATCTTACTCGAAGAATCTACCAGACAACCTAAAATCATAACAAAACCACATAAGTATCTTTCCTAAGGATGAACTTATTTGTACTGTTGATCCTTATGGAGTTTTCTATGTTAAATTTGGATATATTATGGACCTAAAGCTAGAAGAGAATGGTTTGTATTGGAATGATATATGAATTAGTAACCTCACTCCCAAGGTTAACATTTTCTTCTAATTAGCTAATCAAAACACTATTCTAACAATTGACAACTTGATCAAGAGAAGTATGTCCATCCCTAATAGGTGTTTCCTATGAAAAAGTAATGAGGAAATATTGAAACAATTATTTTTGGAATTCTCACATGTAGAAAAAACCTTGGAGATCATATTGCAGATATTTAATATTATTTGGGGTAAACCAAACACTCTTTTGGACCTCATTGACCAATGGAAGTCACCTTGGAAATTTTTTTATGTTAATTTCCTTTGGCATCTCGCCCTTCCTAATTTCTTTGGGGAATCTAGAATAGTAGGAACTATTGCATTTTTGAATATACCAAGTAAATTAGATATCTATGGTTCTAAGAAATTTTGGGGCTATCAAAGAAAAATGGAAGATGTATGCTCCAAAAAGTGAGTTCCCCCCAATGAAAAAAATTACACCATTTTAGTAGTTGGAAGTTATCTCCTTTGGTGTATGTCTAACAATTGAAAATTAATTTTAATCAAGTAAATTTTTCTAAACCGATAAGGTGTTGGTTGAAGTTGAACTTTTATGGTGTAGTTAAGGTAATCCTAACATCGCAGGAGGTGGAGGGATCATTAGGGATTTAAATTTCCAAGTTGTGGCCGAATATGTTGGGCCATTGGGTATCCAAACTAACCATGTGGCTAAAAATAAAGTGGATCTATGGGAAATACAATTGGTTGTAAGCATGGAGATTAAGAAACTTTCTATAGAAAGGGACTCAAACATCCTAAATTATTTTTCTGGTAAATCTAAACCCCTTTGGACCATTTATAAAGAAATTGAGGATTCTAAAGAGTTTATTCAACATTGTAAGGTCTCCATAACCCACATCCATAGAGAAGGTAAGAAATGGAGTAGATGACATGGAAACATTAGGTGTTGGTAGCCCAAACCTTAAACATTGGTTTAATATTGATGATTTTCCTAAACATGTCATTAAAATCCTAAGTAGTGATGTGGTGGTTAGTGACATGAAAGATGACATAAGTACCCAAGAGGGGGTGCATTTTAATAATTACATACATTAATGAATATTTAAGATGATTTTAAAACACTAAGTACTTTTTGTGGCCCTCATGATGTAATAAGGAATTTAGTACCGAAGCATGCAAGTGATAACCCAAGCAAGAATACTACCTGCCTTTTTATCAAGAAGAGTTTAGAGTGTGTGGGAATCATTTTGAATATTGTGATTGCAGATCTATGAAGGAACCAAAGGATTGAAAATTTAATAGACATGGAGGGACCATGAAAAAATTGAGCTTATTTCCTGTACTAAGGCCAAAGGTAATTGAGATATTTGGAAAAAAATCAAGAAAATTGGGATGATAAATTTAATGATGAGGATAGTGGGGTTTGAATTTGCTATCTCCAAAAATTTTCTTTGGACTGGAATGGTTATGTAGTTATTATGCATGGTCTATAACTTTTAATCACAGAAGAGGTCATAAGAGAAATTACAGGCATGGATTTTGAGGGTATGAAATCCTACAAGGATAAGAGAAGGAAAGATGAGGTCATGAACAAATTATTCCAGTATGAGGAGATTAGTGTAAGGAATCATTAATGATTTCTCATATTGGAGATGCCTACAAAATGGTTGAATATTTACCTTCAAATTATGAAATATATCACTTTTGAAGGTAAGCATATAAGTATTTACACCATTTATTTATGATGAACCAATTCAAAGGCCACAAAATTAGTCTACATTATTTCTTGCTGAGGCCCTTAGAGAGTACTAACGAAAAATATCATTCACTAGGGTCTTGTTATCCAAAATAATTCTCCTAGTTATTTGGACAACTTATACTTCCATTCTGGCTCTGAGGTTTTACATTATAGGTTGCGTGCACTCCATTTTCTCATTTGGCAGATTCCCTTGGTTTCAGATTCTTCATGCGCCATTGTAAGCTCCTCTTTTCCTTCACCCCTTTATTTTCCTTTTCCTCTTTGTTCCATTTTCCCTCACGTGCACACTCCCCACACATTCACCTTCTTCCCAACAGTTAATACATCCTGTGCATACACCTTTGTCTTGCTTAAAAAATCAGCTCCCTGGTATCCTTGTGCACCCACTTATTTTCTACCACACATTAATTTGTATTGATTACGCCTCTACCATATGTTTCTCCCTTAAATATTCCTTTGATTCCTCCCACGTGCATCACCTTTGTGCATGCCTTTCCTTAGTTTTCCTCTTGCACTTCACTCTTCCGCATGTATGTCTTTGTGCATTATTCTGCACCCTTCTATGACACATGACATATGTTAGACATTGAGTGTGCTACACGTAATGAATCAAAGCGTGCCAACTGGGCACTGAATCCTTAAAACAAACCAATGAGTGACATGTGGTAGAAAATGACAAAAACAATTGTACAGTTGGCCATTCCTCAGTCAATCAATGTGTGCCACATGTCTTTCATGTTCATTTTTTATTGAAAATTTTTGACAACCATAGATTTATCTACAATGATTTGACACATATGCACCAGGTATCATTTGAAAGCTGCTGACATGGGCTATACTCTAGACTATTCAAATTCAAATTTTAGTGGGATTTGGTAGGTGAGAAATAGGAAAACATAGTTTTGGCCATTAATGAACATATCTAATTGCTCCAACCACACATATTTGATCTGATTTTCCCTCCTTGCTTCTTCTACATGCCATAAAGATATGGTGAAGCACATTTGATATATTTGTAGGTAGATTTGTAGGCATTGAATGCCTATTGTTGGTGGTTGTGATTCAAATCTGATTTTTCCCTCCTTCTCTTCTTCTTCTCTCATTGATTTATCTATAAATGTAAGAGCATGGCTCATTGTAAAGGGTTGGACATTTTGGATCCTCTAATGTTTTCTAAGGATTCTATATCTTTGCATTTTGAGTTACAGACCTCTGGATCTAGCTCTTGCATGTGGATATCACCCTCATACACCATTGTAATTGACTGTGCATTCCTGGAAGTAATAGAAGCATTTTTTTGTGGTTATCCTCTACCTTAATGTATTTATATTCTTCTTTCTTTCCTTTCCTTTATATTGTGTGCTTGCTGTGTCATTTTAAATCCCTTGTAGCTTCATTTTCTTATTGTCTCATGAAATCAATCATGTGAATGAATACTAGTCTATGAAACACGTGCCTAGCCTCATTTTATTCCTTCTCATTCATTTTATCTCAAAATAGATAGTGTTCATCCCACTTTTTCTGGTGCTATTTCCTTCCTTAGTTTAGTTTCCCATTTTTCATGTTATCCTTCTATCCCTGGTCCCTTGGCATTACTAGCTTAGGTTTTTCTTTCAATATTAGGAGTAGTAGTAGAGGTAAGTAGAGGAACCAACCTTCTCCAGAGGTATGTCTCAAGCACACAGGGTCCCACAATTTGGAAATAGTCCCATTGTTGACTCAAACAATTCAGCTCCTTCAGATCTAAGACAAAAGTGTAAGTTTGATGACTAATAGTTTTAGGCACGCCCTAGTGGGACCAACATTAAAAGCTTAAATTTCATCATTACTAAATTTTGGTGTGCGATTTAGTAATTTCTCACCTTTAGAGGCTTGTTTCAACACATATGGTGACTCCTAACATCTAGATATAGTGTTTACAACAGTCCTAAGTGCCTTTCATGAGAAGAGTGCATATGAGACAAAACACATTACCTGAAGTTTTTTTTGTGTACCTCGAGCTATCTCCAAGGAGAATATGTAGTAGAAAACCCACACATGCATCTCCATCTCTAGCGCGCCATGCACATTCCTCTCCTCCCCACAATATACCTGCACACCCTACTATGACATTGCGGCAACCTCCTCCTCTAAAGAACTTTACTAACTTCACTAGTGGAAGACCTTTGAATCTCAATGCACAACATGATATGCCAACAACTACATGCTCAAGAGTATCCTATAATTTATAGATGGGAATCAAATTAACCCTATTTATCATATCCAATATGTATAAAATGTGTGCTCTATCTTTCTAATAACACATGAATATGTAGTAGTTTGGATGCTTATATGCTAATTCAAAGGTAAAGTGCTCCAATGGTACCATGGCCTAAGACCTACATCTACTGCCACATGGGATGTGCCTAGTACAAATATATACAATTATTTTGAAGATAAGCCAGATCACCTATCATTGGTGGAACAAATGACTAAAACAAAGAGGGTGCCAAATGAGAAAATGACTAATTTCAATATCAGATTGTAGAAAACTTGGGATGGAATCCCTTAAGTGGTAAGACCTATAACCCAACATGCTTTCTTATATTATCTAAATGATTTGAACAATGAAATCTAAGTCATGATTCAATCCATGGGAGGTTAAAACCCACATGCTACTTAAAACATTTCAATAAGGGCAGAGAATAGTCTCATTCATGAGGGAAAGTTGGATCCTAGACCTCTCGTGTCCTTATTCCCAGAGATGTATCCAATGCCCTAGACATCTATTTCTCCTGTGCCTCTACAAAGAGTGAAACCTATTACATCCACATCATATTATCCCACACAACAGAAAGAAGATGAAGAGATGAAGGATGTGATTAGAATCTTGTTAAACAAAGTTATATCTTTAGAGAAACAAAATACACAAGCCTTTAAGAACAATTATAATCAAGGGCATAGTAAAAAAAATCAACCCTGGTGGAATTAGTATGGAAACAAGAGATACAAACATAACCAAAAAAATGAAAGATGACATGCTAATGCGCATCTTTCCTTATAAGTTGTTCCTCCAACGTAACCTCTTCCAATGCCCATCACAAGTAAAATACTAGTTCCAGTTCAAAATAACATAGCGTAAGATTCAAAATGGTTCTTCCCTTGTAACATGCCTCACAGTCAATATCACTACACTAATGCTACATGTGCATAGGCCTACATGATTCATTCTACTTCTAATTTTGAACCTTCCACAAACACAAGAAAGCCTGAAAATCATGAAAATTCAGAAGCACCTTCTAAATCAAACTTAATATTCTTTGGTGCTGAATACTTCTGTGCAGTGAATCAAGTTACAGATGATACAAAAAAACCACATGGGGAAGTTATTGACAACATGAGATATAATAAGAATATGCTTGAATATGGCACGCAAGTCTTAATTCCTATAATGCATGCTGATCCTCAGAAAAAAGGAAATATTACCAAGGAATCCAGTATTAAAGGTGCATAGGTTCTTACACATGAGGTTCCATGTAATGCTCCTTCCGAAGCAGCGCATGTACCTCTTTTGGTAGGTCATGCCTCTACGTAAGCTATGACCTCTACCCATGCACCTAAACAAACAAGAAGAGATGTTGTTGTCACCCAAATGCATAAGTTAGTGGGCCTTCCATTCAAAATTGTGAACCAAATGAAGAATAAAAATATAAATGTCATAATGTGGGATTCCCTCACCATTCAATCTCAACACAACCTGTTGCATGAAGCTCTGGCCTAACTTCCATAACGCTAATCTAGCTATCCAAAAACTGCATACTTCTGTCAATATATGTTAAGAAGAAGAGAAGAAAGTAAGTAAGGTTGTCAAAACCCCACCTTTCTAGATGTCTTTGATCATAGGAAAACACCTTTTGTACAATTGTATGATTGAATCAAATGCTAGTACTTTTGTCATGCTTAAGAAAATTGTTGATGTCCTAGATCTTAAGTACAACCCTTTGTCCAAAGGAGTCTTATAAATTTATAGATCTACTATTACCACTTTGGGAGTCATCAAGGGTCTTGAGTTAAGCCTTCATTCATGTCCAAGCCTCAAAATAAGTCAAGATGTGTCAGTCATTGAAGTACCTCCTTTGTTTTTCTTATATCTATCTAGGGACTTTACTACAAAAGTAGGTGGTTACTTATCTTCTGATTGGTCCCATATATTACTCAAGACAAGGTATGGTACTTAGTTTACCATACAAGTTGAAAAAATATTTTCCTATCATGTTGAGTTATATGACCTATCTCCTCTCCAAGCTAATTTCCTAATCCAAGAAGGCCAAGAACAAGTTTCTAAAGAATAACCTGTTCCTCCTCCTGTATCTGATTTAGTGCTAGATGAGTGGGTAGAAAGGCACCATAAATTTGATCCATATGATGAAGAGATTGAATATTTTGAAACTAAGCTTGACACTTACTGCATCCTTAAAGAAGAAGTTGTGTTGCCACGTGCCCTTAAGAAAAATAAAGAAAAATTTGGTATGTGGAAGTAGTAATTAGATGGTTCCAGAAGTAGAAATGGTGTGGGCACAGGTGTTGTTCTTATTTATACCAAGGATGATAAGTTCTTCTTCATGCATAGATTGAAATTCACATGCTCCAACAACATAGAAGAATATGAGGCAATGGTGTATGGTATTTTGATTGTGGAAAATAAGCAGATTAAGTTGCTGCAAATATTTGGGGACATAGAACTGAATATCCACTAAGTCACAAACAAGTGCACCACAAAGAATAAGATTCTCAAATCTTATAAACATAGAGTTTGGGACCTCCTTGAAATATTTAATGCTATAAATCTACAAGTGGTGCCAAGGAAGATGAACAAAGACGTAGATCAGATGGATGTGCTTGGCTCACAGTTTTTCCCTGCTGAGGAATTTATCAAGGGAAACACGCAACATGTTAAGATGGTAATCAGACCACCTATTCTATAAAAAAACACCAAATTCCAAGTGTTTGATAGTGATACAAAACTTTTCCTATTCATTTAGAATGAATCTAAGTTCTCTTCAAGTATGCAAACTGACTTGCATGACAACTATGGTGACCAAGTGATCCAGCCGAAGACAAAAAAGTTACCTAAAGGGCTAGTCACCTTAGAACAAATATTAAGACCTGATGAAGAGTTTAAGGGTGAAGAGATAAATATGTGCGTGGCATAAGAATAATTCTCCCTAGTAATTATTGTGCGTGGAAAGGATTTTCTTCTCAGTAAGGCTTACACACATGAAGAAAAGTAGGCATTCATCTCTCTTTGTCAAGAATACGGTGATATTTTCTCCTGGGAGTATGAAGACCTTAAAGGATTTGATCCAAGTGTTTCTCAGCACTCTATTGAACTTGATCCTATTATCAAGCCCACTAGATAAATAAAAGGCTGGTAAACCCAAAAATAGATCCACTCATGAGGAAAGAGTTATCTAAACTCATTGAGGAAAAGATCATTTTTCCCATCAAATAATTTACCTGGGTCACAAATCTTGTTCCAGTGCATAAGAAGAATGGTGAAATCAGACTCTGTGTTGATTTCAAAGATTTAAATAAGGAATCCCTCAAGCATCATTATCCTTTTCCTTCTATGGAATAAATTTTACGGACTGTGGCTGGCGAGTAGATATTTTCTATATTAGATGGGTATTTGACTTCAATCAGATCCTAGTAAAGGAAGAGGATCAATTCAAAACTACCTTTACAACCAAGTGAGGACATATGAATATAAAAAGATGCCCTTTTTTCTATCAAACGTAGGCATAACCTTTTAAAATGTCATGGATATTGCATTCGAATGATACATTAATGAATTCATCTTGATTTACCTAGATGATATAACCATCTTCTTAAAGCAAGGCGCAGATCACGTGCTACACCTGGAGAAAGTCTTTGAGAGATGCATAAATTTTAGGGTGTCTCTTTACCCCAAGAAGTGTAATTTTGTAGTAGTGTGAGGAAAAATTTGGACCATGTGGTCTTAAGGGATGGCATCACAATTGATCATGAGTGCGTTTCAACCATCATGGCTCTTTCCCTACCAGCACATAAGAAAGATTTATAGTGCTTCCTTGGAAAAATAAATTTTGTTAGGAGATTTATTCCTATTTTTGTAGGATTGGTTAGGACAATCACCCTCATGCTCAAGAAGGAAAAAACCTTCAGATGGACATTATAAGGAAAGGAGATATTCAACAAGATCAAGAAAGAAATTACTTGTGCACCAATGCTCATCAACCCAGATTAATCAAATGATTTAATCCTTTACGCTTATGGTGCTAAATTAAGTGTTGCTACTATCTTGACATAAGAAAATGAACAATGGCTAGAGCATCCAATGGATTTATTTAGTTAGAAACTGAAGAATTATGATTTGAAATATAGTCACATGGAGAAAAAAGTCTATGCCATCATGTAAGCACTCAAGAAATTCAAGAGTATGCTTAGCAAAAACCATGTCAAGGTGTTGGTCTCTCGTACTGGTGTCAGATAATTCATCACAGGAGTAAATATCAGCAAGAAGAGAGTGTGGTGGGTGAAAATAATCATGGAGTATGATGTGACTATTAAAGGCACAAATCTGGTTAGAGGTAGTGCTCTCTACAAACAAATTGCTAAAGACGCATGAGGTGAACCTAAGACTTCATTATTTCTAGATGAAGATATCCCATGCATAAAGCATAATCAAATGAAGCCCCTGGGACACACAACTGGATGATAGACATGATCACATTCCTTTTTGAGGGTGCATACCCTCTTGGTATGAAAAAAGTGAAGAGAATACATCTGAGGATGTAATCTATTCCATATATTATGATTAATGGTATTCTCTTCAAAAAGAATCTTGATGGCATGCTGCTATGTTGTATTACTGGAACACATGTTGAAAAAGTTTTAGCAAAATTTCACGATGGATTATTTGGTGGACATTTCTCTGCCAAGACTATAATGATCAAGATCATAATGGCAAGACTCTTTTGACCTACCCTGTTTGCATACACACATAAGTGGGTCATGAAATGCAAAGAATGTGCTTTCTTTGTAGGTAAAAATAAATTGTCAATGCTTCCTCTCTGACTAATCCAAGTGGATCAATGTTGTGTGTAATGGGGTATTGACTTCATAGGTATGATCAATATGGCTTCGAGTGTTGGAAAAAAGTGGGTGGTCACTGCTATAGAATACTTCACCAGATGGAAAGAGGTTGCCGCACTCAAAGAGTTTACTGATTTAGTCATCCTCAACATTATTGAAGGTATTGTAACAATGTTTGGTTTCCCTCAGACAATTACTTCAGATAATGCAAAAGCCTTCATTGGTACTAGAATCACTGATTGGGATCTTAGTATTGGTATATATTTGAAGGCCTCCAATTATTACCCTCAAGGTAATGGCTTGGTAGAATCTACAAATAAGAACCTGATTAGAATAATGAAGTGCACAATCAACATCAGCCACAGACTGGCAGAAAAAATTCTTGCATGCACTCTGGGAATACATAATCATAATGAAGAAATAAATAGGAACTTCTCCTTAAAAAATTATCTATGGAAAGAAGGATACACTTCCTTTGATACTTAAGTTGAATTTTGTATCACTTTCCTAATAGCTGAAATTCAAAGGCATAGACCAGAGGGAAATTAGAATGAAAGAGCTAGTTGAACTTGAAGATTCAAGGAACTCTAGCATGATAAAGCTAGAAAAACATTAATAATAAAAAAAGAGGTGCTTTGATATAAAGGATAGGCATCAAGCTTTCAAAGTTGGGGACTTGATCTTAAAGTGGGATTCTGACAGAGACAAGCCAGGTAGTCATTCAAAGTTTGATGCACTTTGCAGTGGCCCATATACTATTTGTTCTTGCAAGGAAGCTAACTCTTTCGAGTTGAGTCATCTTGATGGATGCACATTATTAATCCCAGTCAATCGGATCTCTCTCAAACCCGTCCATTAAGTTTGCTACATAATTTTGTATGTATTATAGTAGTTTCAATTCCCCTAAGTGTGAAGCATGCACATTGTTTTGTTTGTACATAGTTTTTTATTTCTGCATATTTCTCATATGCACTTTTTTGTTGCTTCTAGGAGGCCTATAGTTTTCCAACAGTTTTCAGTAGTTTTACAGGATTTAGAATAAAGTTCAGAATATGCTTCAAGTAACATGGGGATAGTTCTTCAAATTTGTAGATCAAAGGTTAATATATACACTAACTCCATGCCGAATGGATGCCCCAGGCTACTGATCTCCTTCATCTAGGAAGAAGATGGCCAAAAATTCACCAAACTATTATCCAAAATAACTCTCCTAGTTATTTGGACAACTTATATTTTCATTCTAGCTTTGAGGTTCTACATTGCAGGTTATGCGCACTTTGTTTTCTCCTTTGGCATATTCCATTAGTTACAAATTCTTTGTGTGCCCTTGTGTGCTCCTCCTTTCCTTCACCCCTTTATTTTCCTTTTCTTCTTTGTTCCATTTTCCCTTGTGCACACTCCCCACGCATTCACCTTCTTCCTATTAGTTCATGCATTATGCACACACACCTTTTTACTACTTCCCAAAATCAGCTAAGTCCCTGGTATCCTTTCTTGCCCCCTTCCTTTCTACCACACATTACTTTGTAATGATTTTTCCTCTGCCATATGTTTCTCCCTCAGATATTCCTCTCATTCCTCCTACGTATGCCACATTTTCAAGCACCCTTCCTCTCATTTCCTCCCATGCCTCACTCTTCCACACACGTGCCTTTGTGCCTTCTTCTACACCATTCTATACCATGTGGAATCTGTTAGAAATTGAGTGTGCTACACGTAACCAATCAAAGCATGCCAACTAGGTGTCAAATCCTTGTAACAAAACAATGAGTGAAACCGGGCTGAAAATGACAAAGGTAATTGTATAGTTGGCCATTCCTTAGTCAATTAGCACGTGCCACATGTCTTGTGTATAAAATTTTAACTAACAACTATTGAAAACCATAGATTTTACTACGAGGCTCTGGCACACATGTGCCTAGGCTCATTTGAAAGCTGCTAACATGGGCTATACTCTAGATTATTCAAGTTTAATTTTTGATAGGATTTGGTAGGTGAGAAATAAGAAAATGTATTTTTGGCTATAAATGAACATATCTAATTGCTCTAACCACCCATATTTGATCCAATTTTCCCTCCTTGCTTCTTCTACATGTCATACAACTATGGGGAAGCACATTTGATAGATTTACAGGAAGATTTTTAGGAATTGAATGCATGCTGTTGGTAGTTGTGATTCAAATCCAAGTTTTCCCTCCTCTTATTCTTCTCTCATTGATCTATCTATAAATATAAGAGCATGGCTCATTGTAAATGGTTGGAAATTTTGGATCCTTTAGTGTTTCTTAGGATTTATATCTTTACATTTTGAGTTATAGACCTCTAGATCTGTCTCTTGCATGTGGATATCGACCTCATACGCCATTGTAATCGATTGTGCATATTGGAAGTATTAGAATCATTGTTTTGTGGTTATCCTCTACCTTAACTTCTTTATATTCTTCTTTCTTTCCTTTCCTTTGTATTGTGTTCTTGATGTGTCATTTTAAATCCCTTGTAGCTTTATTTTCTTATTTTGTCTCATGAAATTGATCATGTGAATGCTTTCTGGTCTATGATGTGCATGCCTAGCCTCCCTTTATGAATTATCCTTCATTTTTTCTCAAAATAGATAGTGTTCATCCCATTTTTCCTGGTGCTATCTCCTTAGTTGATTTTCCTATTTTTCATGTTATACTTCTATCCCTAGTCCCTTGGCATTACTTGCTTAGTTTTCCATTTCAGCATTAGGAGTAATAGTAGAAGTAGAGGTAAGTAGAGGAGCTGACCTTCTTTGGAGGTCTGTTTCAAGCACACAGGGTCCCATAACTTGGAGATAGTCCCATTGTTTACTCAAAAGACTCATCTCCTTCAAATATGAGACACAGGTGCAAGTTTGATGACCAAAATGTCTCATTTTACTTGTTGTTAATAGGGGATAACCCTTACGAGGAAAATTGGTTGTAGATCTTATTGAAGTGGATAGTTGGGATGAATATTGTAATGATAATGTTGAAGAGGATTTTGAGGGCCAATACCTAGAAACTAAGAAGGATAATTCTTCTGATAGGGTCCTTTATCTCAAGGAGGAGAAATGCATCAAAGGTAGCAAGAATGGTTTTCATGTTAAGGAGAAGAATCCTTCAATAAAAAAGGTTGAAGCTAGATAAAAACCATAATTATCCCATGACTGGTAAGGGGAGAGGAAATATTGAGAATTTTTTCAATAGTCTTGAGCTTCCCTTTGAAAAGAGTATTAAAGTGTTTGAAATGGAGGTGAAGATTGAAAAATTGGCTTCTAAATTCTCCAAGGTCTAAAAAATGTGTAATTTTTAGGTCTAGAAGAAACCAATGGCATGAGAATTCAAACATTCCCTCATCCAATCTAAAGGTGGTAATAAGTGTGATACAAGGATGGATAAATATTGGGTGGTTGAAATAGAGAAGGATGTGGGGGGAAAATAAAAATAAGATGGTCAAGGCTAAAGAATCTCTCATAGAGAAAAAATACAAGAATTTCCCATGTTAAGAAGAGGGAGGGAAATATTATTGTTGAAGCCCTAAAAATTCATGATAAAAAGAAAGAGGAAATTTCTTCAGTTAAAAAAAAGTGTTTAAAAAAATTTATAGAAAGAGGAGGGAGGTGGAAGTCTTAGCTAGAGGACCAAACAGGAGGACTAGGGGTCTCCTTAAAAAAGAGGAAAGTAAGAAGATGGAAGTTAGATCCACAGTTGCTACCCTAGTAGATTATGACGACTTTGAAGAGTCTTACCTGTTATTTATATTCCTTAGTTTATATTATGATCTATCTGTTCTTTGATTCTTCAAGCATGGTTGTGTGTATTTTCAGTGGTTTTTGGCTAATTTTTTCTTGAATTCTTCATGTAAATTATTATTACCCATGGGGTTGATGTTTCCTTTTTACCATGTGAATAATTTATTGTATATGTTTTTGATATTATAATGGTTACAAGATCCTTTAAATCCTTTTTATTAACCCTATAAAATAAAAATAAAAAACATTATAAGAACTTACAACCATACCAGGAGAAATCAAAACATCACTTTCAAGCTCATCAAGAGGATTTAATAATGTAGATTTAACACTAAGGTAGGGTGCAGTAAAATCCTTACGAGAGAATGCATCACCATTAACCTCACAATATCCCCATTCATCTTTTAAAATTTTTGTAAAATTAATCAGGAAAACCATATTGTAAATCGACAATATAATCATGTGATTCCAGATTAGTATCAACTCAAGGGTCTTTACACTCAAACTTAACATCATCAAAAACTACCATCTCTTCATATAAAGAAAAATTATATAAAAAAAGAGGTCTTAGAGAAAGATTAGAAACATATGAAAGATCCTCAAACCTCAACATCAAGTTGAAAGCATGAATGAGTTTCAATCTATTCTTATCTCTTAAGTAATAGATTAAATCATGATTGAATGTATTGCAATATACAATAAGGGTATAAGCTTCACTTAGTTTTAAATGTTCAGGGAATTTATTCCGTGTTTTCAAAAATCCAATGTTAAGCATATGAATTCCTTCATCCTTGTTGAGCCCCTAAAATGACCAAGTACCCAGGGTGCGAAGGAATGTGGTGTGTAGGAATAAGGTGTAGAGGTATGCACAGAAGTAGATTTTTGGGATGCACAAGGGCTCATGTCTAGGAATGATGGATCTAGGACTTAGCCATTTTAGACTATGAATGAAGTCATGCTAAGGGAGCAAGTGGAAAATCTACTAGGTACAATTATGGATAACTTTAGTCTATGGAGGCTTGCAGCTCAAGAAATAATATTACAAGGCATCATTAGGGTTATCATAACCAGATAAAGAGTTGAGGTTGTTATGGGCTAGCTTACACTTGCATGTTAAGGATACTTGATTAGGAAAAGAAATGATGACATTTGAAATGTTTTGTGGTTAATGATGATTCATTTAGGGGAGATTCCTTACATGTTCTCTCTTATGTATTGATTTACATGACACCTGAGAGAGGAGATAACAATATGAAATAGATAGAATGTAATGCAAAATTTGTAAGCTATGTAATGAAGTTACTATGGAAGCATAGTGAGACTCTGTTGTTGTATGATATCAATTCATGGAATTTTTAATGTATCATTGGCTACTATGTGTGATGAATGTATAGATAATGAAGAGGTTCTTAATACCTGTGTTATGGTCTTGATATGTACATTTTTCTTTCTTGTTTATGGATCCAAACCCTCATGTTCTTAGTAATGTTCATGGTTGAGATATGATTCTTCCTTGTTATAGTGATGTTCACATCTATACTATGGTGTAATTTATACTTAGATCCAATCTTCTTAATTCTATCTTATAATGCATACAGGAAAATCTATGTATTTTCTCTCTCTAATGCTGATGAAAATTATTGCAAAGCTCATATAAAGGAGGAGCTTGGTTCCTGCGTGCACCTTGGGTGAGCTCACTATTAGGCTGGGTGATATGCTAGTGCATTTTGTGTTTGAAGAGAAGTTAAAGGTGAATAGAGACCACATTTTGGTTTCTTTTTTGGGACCTCTTGTGATGCTGTTGCAAGAATAATGAGGGATGGCAGAATGCTTGACCTTGAATTACGTGGAAACTTGGCTTAGAAACATAGAAGATGTGTTTTCTCATACATTAAACACTGGAAATGAGTTTGATCTAGGTAAATGGGTAGAGGAACACCTATATAATGATATGTATGAGACCTTATTTATTTGCTTTTCGGTGGAGTTGTATGTGTGGTTATCAACATATGTAATAAAGAGAAGTTAGTTCTACCGACCTCGTGTGTGGACTCAAGAAGACTATCAGAGGCTTCAGGAATTTGATCTGATATGGACTCATGCTGTTGATAATTGGTGAAGAGGTGTGTTGAAGAGTTACACATTGGAGGATGTAGTTTGCACTTATTCTTACCTAGAGGTTGTTAAGTTTGAGTTCTTGTGAGAACCTATAGGATCTTTCTTACATGCCTTACCTTTAGCCATTAAGATCTTGATCATGACATTGAGTTTAGAAGAATTTACTATGGATAGATAAAATCCCACTAGGTGTGGAAGGAGATGGCAGAAATTGAGAGAGAGGAAAGATGACTCAAGTATAATGAGGCTCAAAAGAGGGATTTGGTAAGACAACGAGAGATTATAGGAGAAATAAATATATGGAGGCAAACATTGTGGGAAGGATTTGAGGTTCACATGGAGGATGTAGAACCTAGGTAGTCTATGTTACCCCATCTTGGTAAATTCATGAGAAACCCCCAGGCTTCTGATGAGAGATCATCAGATGGAGGAAAATGAAGGTCCGTAGGTGCACATATGGACCCACCTAGAAACCAGACCCTTGTGATTAGTTTTCCAAATCGTAAAAAAGGTATTGCTACTTCAGGTAATATTAATAAAAAAAAGCATCAAGTGGTTACCAATTTTCCTTGAGCTCTATAGCCACGTAGACGTTTCCTATATTTTGTGGTATCCTGTCTAGTGTATCATTTTAGCAAGGTTTGGGTGTGTAGAACATGGGTATCATGTCTGGGAGTAGTTCCACTTCACAAACCATGGGAGATTATTTTAGCTCGATGGTGGGTACACAAAGTAACACCACTTCAGGCCCTATACCTACTTTAGGAGGAGGATCTAGTGGACCAAGAAGTTTTGGAGTGAGTGGATCAAGTGGATCTGGTGGTGGAAACACTCAAAATAATTAGGGTTCTGTATCGGGAAGACAAGGATCATAACCCCAGTAACATGTGTTCTATAATATATAACTCCATTTTTTAGATTACAAGGGTGTTGAGGATGTTGTAGAACATGTACACAAGTGTGAATTACTATGGTGTGTGAAGGGTATCACTTCCTCGAAGTAGAAGGTATGTCATTTTACACTGACGTTGTAGTGGATCATGCATAGCTAGTACTAGAAGTATGATCCAAATCAGATGGGGGTGGATTATACTATAGTGCATGATGCATTCCTGGAAAAATTTCACATTCCTGAGTTTGAGAAAAATATCATCAACACATTGAAGGAGATACAACAAGGTATGGTAGAGAGTTTGTGGGAGTATGATGCCTGTTTCAAGACCCACTTGTCGAAGCTATCTTACCACATCCATCCATCACAGCATGCTCAATGGTTTGTTGGAGGAATGATAATGCCCTTCAGGAGGGCACTTTCACATAAGACTTTCATAGACCTGCACGAGACCTAGGAGGCTTCTTTGGACACTAAGTCTATCAGAAGTGTTGACATTGGAGTGAATCCATTTTTTGAAGCTCAAATTTCTTCCATGGCAAAGAAACTTGATAATTTATCTATGAATTCATCACATGAGACTCACAGTGGAATTTGGTGTAGAGACTGTGAAGTAGAAGGGCATACAAAAGACAATTTCCCTCAGAAGTCATTGCACACCATGGCGTTAGAGTGTGAGATCTGTCATGGGGAACATGATGTGAGTAGATGTCTATTGCTACAACATGCTTTCCATAATAATGCATCATGTTATTGTAAGATATGTACATTTACTACCCATAATACCAAGGACTATAGTTTGATAGACCAGATCAATGATCCGATTGACATTGGTGTGCACTACACCAACATTGTGAATGGTTCAAAGGATGAGGGTCATACCTATGAAGGGAACAAGGATGGTGGTAAAAGAGGATGAGTATTTCATGGAGGATTTAGAGGTTGTAATGGTCATGGTGGAGGAAGAGGTGAATTCCCCCGTGGAAATTATTTTAACTATAGATCTATAGAAAATTATAAGCAAGAATGCCTAGACCTATTGTAATGCTCATAGTGTGGAAAAAGTTATAAGCACAAAGAGTGCCCAGATTTGTATAGTCACATGTTTTAGAATCAAAAGAAGTAGGATAAGGGTACAGGGATGGTGAGTGTAAAGTGCACTGAGCCACTGTACATCTCTAAGGTGATGTCTAATAAAGAGTTGGAGACTATTTTGATAACCACTCACGATTATGTTGCACATGTGAAGGAAATATCAAAGAAGAATCCTGATATTACAAGAGAGGACGTAGTGCATGGGAAATAACATGATCTTACCTACCAGAAAGAGGTGAATCAAGAGAATATGGAGGTGATTAGGAAACTACAATGAGAGATTCAGTTTTTGAAATAATAGTTGTGGAAGTTGGAGCATGCAAATAAATCTGAAACTCCTTAGAAGGAAATAGATGATATTAAGGAGGTGTGTAAGATGTTGTGTCATGAAAACATCATTCCCATGTTAGGAGAATGGTTGAGAGAAAAATTACCATGCAATGGAGGTGAGCGTGAAAGGTAGATTCTACACGCTAACTTACCCCCGTCATAGTCTAGACTATGACAAGGAGATTACACTGAATGTGGTAATGGATGGATGGATCTTAAGTAATATTTTGATCGACATGGGTGAAAAAGTCAATGTTATCACCCTAGATGCATGGAATCAGATGGGGATATCACCATTGTATCCATCTTCAAATGTGTTGTACATGGAAAATAGAACTAAGGATACTCCCCTTGGAGTTTTGAAGAAAAATTTAATAGCTATTCAGAGAGTCAAGATCACTAGGGACTTTTAATTCTTGGTGATTTATGAGGAAAATACCTTCCTAACGTTACGTAGGTTCCCTTGGTGTTATGAAAGTAATGCAGACCTACACTTAAACAAAGGCTACATTAGTTTTGAGAACAAAGAGGAGTGCGTCATCATTCCACTAACTAATGGATGGTCTAGGTCCTAGGTAGAACCATTGAGAGAATAATATTTAAACAAGATATACATATGCACCATTTGGGACCTAGAGTGTTTCCAGCCATCAAAGGAGGGAGTCATTTAGTGAGATGACGCACAATCTATGAGTCATACTGTTAGTGCAAAATCATAGCACCCCTGGACGCACATCAGGCTTCTAGGTTGATGTTCAGGCATCCAGTATGATTGCACAACATGGAAACCTCTCTCCAAGCGTGGGACTTGTAAAACCGAGAGAGGAATCTCCAGAGAAAGCTGGTTCCTGCTCCTAAACTACCTGCCACAAGCTATTCCAGTGCAGGCTAGCTAATCTAATCCTAATCTAACCATGCCAAGGAGACAGAGAGAGAGAGAAGGGAAAAACAACAAAAGCCTACACTAAAACGGTGATACACCAGAGAAGGAGAATGTTGGACATCTATCAAAACTGCCATGGGACAAGGAGAGGTGAGCAATGGGAAGGATGGACAGATGCATCATAGGCCCAAGGATAGATTTCACACAAAAAATGTCCCAAAACTCCATGAACACAGCTCCAGACCTGCAATGAACATTCAAACATGCACAAATACCTGCAATGAAGAGAGGAAAGAAGAAAACAAGCAAAAACGAGAAAGGATGGACAGATGCATCACAAAACATGTTTTGTTGCTTCAGAAGTTTGCACAGAACATCATTCCATTAATAAGAGGCAAAAACGCCATTACAGAGAAAGGGAGGAGGTTCTAACTCCATTTTCAACCCTAGAGAAGAAAAGAAGGGAGAGCAGAGCAGAAAGAATGAACAACCTTTTCTAAATGAGCCAAATCTGGCTTTTTACATTGCATGGGGTCGAGCCCAGGGGGACAGAAACGTAAAAAAAACGTGCAAGCCCATCCCTCATTGACTGCAGATGTATTAAATCAGCATGGGGATCTTTTTCAACCCATACCCTGTCACTTTGAGCGATTTTGAGGAGAATGCGACCCATTTGCATTAACTGGGCCGCTAAAATGTCACTTTTGGCCGTGCAGAAGAAGAATGCGACCCATTAGCATTAAAACAGGTCTGTTGAAAGGTCACTTCTGGCCATTATCACACGTCAGCGCCGTTTCTCCATTTTCTCTCTTCAGATTGCACCAAAACTCGAGATTAATCCCAGAATCATGTAAAGCATCTCACAAGATTTCCGTTGATATAAAGAACGTGGAATCCGAGCTCTGGATCAAAAGATATGGCGATCTGAAGATTTAGGGCACGGAACAGACCAAAACGGATTTTGAAATATTTCCCGCGCTCTGCCACTTGGATGACACGTGGCATGCTCTGATTGGTCGCGTGATTCTCTCTCCTTCTATTTTTTCGACCGGCTGTCTGTTGAAATTCGACCTATTTTGATGATTTTAAAACATTTTCCACTTTTTTCCCGCTCCCCCGCCACTTGGAAGATACGTGGCATGCATTGGTTGGAGGACAGGGCGCGGGGTCAACCTTGTCTTTTAAACTTTGGGCCCAAGACTTCTTCAAAATTTCTAAGTTCTCCCCGAACTCCACACTTCCCTACTCCATTGGACACGTGCCCAATTCCTATTGGCTCAGGCCAGTGCTTCAAACCTTGCCCCTTTGACTTTTGGACTTTTCCTCTGAGACACATGGCAATTTCTCAATGGTTCTCGGGCCTGCCGGGTCTTCCGCGTACTTCGCGTCCATTCGTCCCGGACGTCCCATTTTGATTTTGGACCTTTTAGGACAATTTTGGCCGGTTCGGGTATTTCTGGCCGCTTGTCCCACTTTGATTCGGACTGACTTGACTCCTTTCGGCCGGTTCGGGTCCCTTTGTCCCATGCATCCCGAACTGCCTCAGTAGTTAGTCGATTTTCACTCTCAGTCGAACCGGCATTTCGCGCCCGCCGCGTACTTTCGTCCCACTTGTCCAAAATGCTTAGTGGGCCACCTAGACTCATTTCGGCCGGTTCGGGCGGTTCGCGTACCTTTGTCCCACTCGTCCCCACCTTGTGCTGGACCAGGACTTAGCCGATTTTCACAATTTTTACTGGCCCAAACTACTTGCTTTCTGCAACCTTCTCCGCACTTTCTCAAGGCTTGCTCCCTCCTTCTTCGGCCTGGGGAGTTTAGAAAGATTCCTGAAGGGACCCTAGAAACCTGATTTTGCTCTGAATCAGTCATTTTTCTTGGAATTTGGACATCCTGATGCATGTTATCAAATTTACCCTGGGGGGGTGAATTTTGGATAACAGGGACCCCTGCAAACCTGATTTTTGCTCTGAATCAATCAATTTTCTTGGGATTTGGATATTCTGATGCATGTTATCAAAATTACCCTGGGGGGGTGAATTTTGGATAACAATTTGGCGACTCAACGGGGGCATCTGCCTGCTAGATGAAAAGGCCAGTAGCCTGAAGCAATCCATTGGGCATGGAGTCATAAGTAATAGCCTGAAAACTGATCTGAACTTTGAAAATATCTCCTCTGAGCCACTTTGAAACCCACCGGGCATGGAGTTGTTCTCACCAAAAACCACTGAAACGAACTGTGCAAGAGCAAAGCCAGCAACACCAAAAACTATGTACAGAACTGAAAATCATACATGTCCCAAATGGAACATGCAGAGTGTGCACGAGCACTTCTTCTACTGAAAGCAAATCTACCTAATCTACTCTAGCTGGAAGCAAAGGCAAGCTAAACAAACCCTGCAACAGGTTGTGAGAAATAGCTTCCTTTCTTCAAAATTGGCAGCCATGCAATTGATTTGGCACTGATCATGGCTATTTGGATGGATGGAAAATCAACAAGAAGCTGGTCTTCTATCCAAATCATCAAGGTATCAACTGAAAAATCCAATACCTCTTTTAGTTGCTCTGCATTTGGATTGGAGAGGTATGGTAGCTAATCCTTGGTACTTTGTAGCTCATCCTCATGCTCAGAAGCAAGCATGACTGGTTGTGGCTTCTCCTTTGGCTCCAATGAAGCCAAACACCTGATTGGGCAAGGTATGGTCCTTTGAGTATGCCCATTGCTGTGATTTTCAACTCCAAGAATGGAGTCTTCTTATAGATCCTCCTGGATGGATGGTGTGGAAGAAAAGGTGAAATCCTTCTGTCCTTTCCCTTCCTCCGATGGAGAACATGGAAGATTTAAATCTTCCAATTTTGATTCCAAAGAGCTGCTGTAAAATGCAGGCTGCTGCAAATGAAAGTTCTCCTTCATGGCAGCAGGCTCTGGTGTTTGGAATGTGGATGATGAAAGAGAGAATGGTGAAAACTCAATCGGCTTTTCTTCATCAAAACAATCCTCCAAATCTGACAGGTAAACTGCCTCATTGCTGTCCTGCTGCTCGTATTCAACTTCCTCCATGGTGTCCTCTTGATCTGCAACTTGACCACCATGGTTTCCTTCATTCTCCGATATTGGGTTTGAGAGATCAAACTCCTCTTCAGCACTGGAACTTGAGAGAGATGAAGTAGAGAGAAGAACTGAAGGTTTTCCTGTAGCCTGCTTTGTGCTCAAAGCCCTTGGATCTGCACTTTTCTCCTTCACAGCTAGATTGTGCTCTTCTTCTTTTGGATTTGGAGTAGCTTCTCCTTCCTCCAATGTTTGAAGGCAATCTTGCTCTTGGTTGAACTCTTCCTCCAGCATGAAGTTTGTCAAGTCAAACTCTTCATTCTGCTGCTCTAGAGGGCAAGTTGGGGCTGCAAGATCTTCTTCAAAAAAAAATCATTCCTAACCACCATTTGTTCAACCTTGACTTCTAGTGTAGGATTAACCATAAAGGGAATCTTTGTTATCCCAAATTTGGCAGCCCAAACCTTCAAGCTGTCTGTCATTTCTTTTCTTTTTGGCTCTTCCTCTTGTTGTCCTTTATGACTAATTTTTTCATTTTCTTCTTCCCCACATGGAATTGGAGATGCAAGAGGAGGGGTAGGTTGAAACTCCACTGATTTGACAATTTTTTGTGGTGGTGGAGGTGAAACCTCTTGTTTCTTTGGAGGAGGGGGTGTTTTCTGTTAGCTCTTGTGGAGGGGATGACTATTTGGAAGGAAAAAGGAAAGAAGAATCGAGATGTGGTGGAAGACTAGGGGATGGAGACATGGATTCAACACTTGGGACAGCAGATGGAGGGTTTAAATGAGATGGTGTTGCTTGAGTATCGGAAAGAGAAAAACCAGATGATGGTGTAGAACTTACCCATTGACAAGGTTATTCAACAACAAGTCTATAGGCCTCTATCTTTGTTGTCCATTGTGCAAGTAGGGGCAGCATCTTTATCATGAAGTCCAGCTTCTCTTGAGGGCTGTAATGCCTTGGAAAAGGTCCCACCCATGGACAAGGTGCTTCATAACCGATTCCAAAATCTCTCATTTGAGCTGTTGCTCTGGATTGCACCATCCCCTCCTCCATCTTTTGGATTTTCTCCAACAGACCAGCATCTTGGATCTGATGGTCTTCATTGTATGCACACTCTTGCTTTTGGAAAGCTCCATAGCCAAACTGACTTTGGCACTCGCTGCTCATATGGGTATACATACTGATCTTGAATCTGCTCAAAATACTGATTTGGAGGATTTGTAAAATGTGTTGGAGGTGGAATATACTGCTGTTGTTGATGTGAATTCCATGATGGAAATGAAGTCATGATTGCACAACTTCATAGAATGAAAGAATGAAAGGGATGGAAAGAAGGATGAATGAAAAATGGATGGAAATGAATGGAAAGGAAGGTCTGCAACTTTAGAGATGGGTTGTTGACCAGATGGAGTTGCCAGATGTGTTTGCAAGTGCCTCCAAAGGCTGAAATCTTCACAGGAACACATCAACCTGCAAAAGATGAAGTGAAAGACCTCTAAGGTCCCACCGGGCGTGCCAAAAACTGTTAGTGCAAAATCACAGCACCCCTGGATGCACATCAGGCTTCTAGGTTGATGTTCAGGCATCCAGTATGATTGCACAACATGGAAACCTCTCTCCAAGCATGGGACTTGTAAAACCGAGAGAGGAATCTCCAGAGAAAGCTGGTTCCTGCTCCTAAACTACCTGCCACAAGCTATTCCAGTGCAGGCTAGCTAATCTAATCCTAATCTAACCATGCCAAGGAGACAGAGAGAGAGAGAGAAGGGAAAAACAACAAAAGCCTACACTAAAATGGTGATACACCAGAGAAGGAGAATGTTGGACATCTATCAAAACTGCCATGGGATAAGGAGAGGTGAGCAATGGGAAGGATGGACAGATGCATCATAGGCCCAAGGATAGATTTCACACAAAAAATGTCTCAAAACTCCATGAACACAGCTCCAGACCTGCAATGAACATTCAAACATGCACAAATACCTGCAATGAAGAGAGGCAAGAAGAAAACAAGCAAAAACGAGAAAGGATGGACAAATGCATCACAAAACATGTTTTGTTGCTTCAGAAGTTTGCACAGAACATCATTCCATTAATAAGAGGCAAAAATGCCATTACAGAGCAAGGGAGGAGGTTCTAACTCCATTTTCAACCCTAGAGAAGAAAAGAAGGGAGAGCAGAGCAGAAATAATGAACAACCTTTTCTAAATGAGCCAAATCTGGCTTTTTACATTGCATGGGTCGAGCCCAGGGGACAGAAACGTAAAAAAAACGTGCAAGCCCCTCCCTCATTGACTGCAGATGCATTAAATCAGCATGGGGAATCTTTTTCAACCCATACCCTGTCACTTTGAGCGATTTTTGAGGAGAATGCGACCCATTTGCATTAACTGGGCCGCTAAAATGTCACTTTTGGCCGTGCAGAAGAAGAATGCGACCCATTAGCATTAAAACAGGTTGTTGAAAGGTCGCTTCTGGCCATTATCACACGTCAGCGCCGTTTCTCCATTTTCTCTCTTCAGACTGCACCAAAACTCAAGATTGATCCCATAATCATGTAGAGCATCTCACAAGATTTCCGTTGATATAAAGAACATGGAAATCCGAGCTCTGGATCAAAAGATATGGCGATCTGAAGATTTAGGGTACGGAACAGACCAAAACGGATTTTGAAATATTTCCCGCGCTCTGCCACTTGGATGACACGTGGCATGCTCTGATTGGTCACGTGATTCTCTCTCCTTCTATTTTTTCGGCCGGCTGTCTGTTGAAATTTGACCTATTTTGATGATTTTAAAACATTTTCCACTTTTTTTCCCTCTCCCCCGCCACTTGGAAGATACGTGGCATGCATCTGGTTGGAGGACAGGGCGCGGGGTCAACCTTGTCTTTTAAACTTTGGGCCCAAGACTTCCTCAAAATTTCTAAGTCCTCCCCAAACTCCGCACTTCCCTGCTCCATTGGACACGTGCCCAATTCCTATTGGCTCGGGCCAGTGCTTCAAAACCTTGCCCCCTTTGACTTTTGGACTTTTCCTCTGAGACACGTGGTGTGATTTCTCATTGGTTCTCGGCCCCTGCCGGCTCTTTCGCGCCCTTCGCGTCTTTTTGTCCTAGATGGCACATTTTGATTTTGCTCCTTTTGTGACTGATTTCGGGCGAACCGGCCGGTTCGCGTCCATTTCTGTCCCAAATGTCCCAGTTTGTTTTGGGCTGACTTGTTCTCCATTTCAGCCCGGTTCGGCTCGGTTCGCGTCACTTCTGTCCCATGCGTCCCGAACTGCCTAAGCAGTTAGTCGATTTTTCAATTTTCTTTCAAGCCGGATCGGCTTCTCGCGCCTGCTTGTCCCAGACATCCCAGTTTGTTTTGGACCCTTTGGGACAATTGTCGGCCAAATCCGGCTTAGTTCGCTGCCTTTTGGACCCGCTTGTCCCAAATGCAATTTGGGCTGCTTGGACGTACTTTTCGGCCGATCCGTATTTTTCTGTCCCACACGTTCCAAAGGTGACCTTGAGCTAGGACCTAGCCAATTTTCATGATTTTTTCTGGATCAGCCTACTTGCCTTCTGCAACCTTCTTCCCACATTTTCTCAGAGCTTGTTCAATTCCTTCTTCGGCCAGGGGAGTTAGAAAATTACCTGAAGGGACCCTGCAAACCTGATTTTTGCTCTGAATCAATCAATTTTCTTGGGATTTGGATATTCTGATGCATGTTATCAAAATTACCCTGGGGGGGTGAATTTTGGATAACACATACCACTAGTGTTACTTGTGGTAATTGGGCATGTGGTACAAATGAGTTGATTGGGAGAGAAATGAAGGGTAATGTGACTCGAGTGGTCAGGGAATGTTTGGTTAGGTGCCTGGGAGGAAGACAATTACCAAGCTATGGAAAAGGTAACCCTGATACCTTTTTGCACGCAATGGAGATGCATAGGACCTATGAGATAGAGTAGAGGAATATTATTTTTTTATACCTTACATGGAACAATTGCACGTTGGTGGATGACACATCATGATAATCTTCTAGAGTGGCACGAGGTAAAGGTCCCATTATCTATTAGATTTATCAGAAGTAACGTGCCCACTAAGATAAAGGACTATGATGGGAGGGGATACGCCTCATGCCATATTTAGGAATGTGAGAGGACCTAGAGGAAAGGTTTAGAAGCTTTACCCCTTCCTTGTGGGTGCACAAGTTCTATTCCACCTTACAACTTCATGTGTATGCATGACATGTTTATTCAGAGTTGTGAAGAAAAATAGGAAATTGGCAAGAGTTAACAAAAGGTATTGTTCAAACCTTTGAGTAATTATCTTCTAAAGCATTAGTAAATGAGGCCTTGTAGGTGATCAATAACCTTCCATTAGGAGATATTTCCAAGGAGGAGGACATGTTATTGAATTTTGGGGAGAACCTAATATGGGGGTGTGCCTTGAAGAAGAGGAACCAGAAGAAATGTAGTTTGAGTGTGCCTTCCTAGAGAAGGAAAAGGGTAAGTTGGTATATGTGATTAATGATAAGGAATTGGAAAACTTATATTTTGATCATATAAAAGGTATGCGCAAAGTCTTAGAAAATGTAGATGAGAAGGCACATGCCTACCACGAGCCCTTAAAAATAAAGAAGGTAAACATTGGTACTAAAGCGGAACCCAAGGAAGCCATTATTGGAGATTACTAGTCTAATCAGGAAGTGTCAAAGATTATTGAGCTATTACTTGACTTCCAAGACTTGTTTCCACATAGGTACCATGAATTAAATGTGTCCATCACTCTCTTGGAGAAATGTGGATCAAGCTGAAGGAAGGGGCATTACAGGTTAAAAAGAGTCCCGACATGATGAATCCTAATTTGCATGTGAAAGTTAAGGAAGAAATTGAAAAGATGTTGGATTTGGGATTAGTGAGGCCATTGAGGAATCTGAATGGGTTAGCCCCATGGTAATTAGTATTAATAAGGATGGAAGGATACATATATGTGTAGACTATAGAGAGTTGAATGCTACTTGTGTTATAGATCCATTTCTGACACCCTTTACTGAAGATATTTTAGGAGTTGTGGGGCGCGAGATCTATTATTTCACAGATGGATTTTTTGGGTTATCACCAGGTAAGGATTGTGAAGGAAGACCAAGAGAAAATAACTTTCACCACTGAATGGGGAAGGTTTTCTTACATAGTTATGTCATTCGGGCTAAAGTCTTTTTGCGCATTGTAGTACAAACATTTCAATATTTCATTTACAAGTTTCTTTAAGTCTACCTAGATGATTGGATGGTGTATGGGCTAGTGAAGGATCATTGTGAAAATATGAGGGGATTTTTGAGAGGTGAAGGAAATTGAACATCTCTATCAATAATAAGAAGTGTATTTTCACTACTCCTTTTGGTACACTACTTGGTCATATCATTTGAAATGAAGGGTTATTGGTGGATCCTGCCAAGTTTGCTGTAATTTTAGGCTTAAAGGAACCCACCAATCAGAGTGCAGTACATGGGTTTCTAGGGCATATAGGGTACTATAGAAAATTCATTAGGGGGTATGCTGAAATTTCCGTACCATTAGAGGAGTTGTTGAAGAATAAAGAAACATTTTCATAGGGGTGAGATGTAACAAGTGGCATTTGACACTTTGAAGTAAAAACTTATTACTGCGCTCATCATATGCTTTCCCCTCGTGGGGTAAAACATTTCATGTACACATAGATGCTTTAGGTATGGTGATAGGAGTGGTGTTAGCAGAACCTAGAGAAGGGAATTATTGATCACCCCTTATGTTTTTTCCAGTAGGAAGCTAACTCTGGCTGAACAAAATTATACTGCCACAGAGGGCAAAGCATTTTCCATGATCTACACGATGCATAAATTTAGATAGTATTTACTTGAATTCATTTTATCTTCTACAAAGACCATATGGATTTTAATTATTTGGTAAATAAGCCCATTTTACAAGGGTGTATATGCTGTTGGGTATTATCATTTCAAGAGTTTGAATTTACGGTTGTGGTAAAACTAGGGAAGAGTAATTCAAGACCTGATCATTTTTTTAGGATTAATTTAGGTGAGGATGCACAAAGCATTGAGGACACAATGCAGGATGCTCAGTTTTTAATTCTGTAGTGTGCAACCTTTGATTTGGAAGACATTGCTATATTTTTGTGAATGGGTTTGGCACCTGAAGGAATGAAGAGCATAAAGAAGAAATAAGTTTCCATTCACATCGTGCCCTACATGCTGATTAGTGGAGACTTTTTATAAATTAGGCCAGGATGAAATTTTACACTGGTGTATACTTGAACATGAGCGTGGAGCTATTATGAAGGAAGATCATGGAGGTATTACAAGTGGAAATTTGCTGGGAGGGCCACCAAATGCAAGGTTTTAATGGTTGGCTTATGGTGGGAGACATTATATAAGGATTTCACAAAGTATGAAAAAGGTTGTGATAATTTTCAGTGCCTTGGAAATCCTGGGAATTGTAATGAAATTCCTTTGAGACCAATTGCTAGTGTGGAACCGTTCGAGAAGTGGGAAATTGATTTTGTAGGCATGATTTCCCCATCAACGTGCAAGAAAGGTTCATGCTATGTTATTACTTGTACTAATTATCTTACAAGGTGGGAAGAAGTGATGCCTACAAAAGATAATACCATGTCTAGAGAAGCAAGATTTATATGGGATAACATAATAACTGGGTATGGATGTTTTTTGAGCTTAACAAGTGATAGGGGCACAAAATTCTTGAATGAAACTATTTAGATATTATTATTTGAATTCATGGTGGTGCATCATAAGACCACACCCTATCACCCATAAGCCAATGGAACTGCTAAGGCCTTTAACAAAATTTTTAGTCACACATTAACCAAAATTTGTGATGTGAGAATAAAATATTGGGATGAAAAATTCTCTACTGTGTTATGGTCATATCAGACCACTCATAAGAGGTTGGACAAAGAAACACCCTTTCAGTTGGTGTTTGACCCAGAGGCCGTATTACCCATTGAATTCATGTTACCATATATACATATTGGGCATGGAGGAGGATTAGTTAACAAACAAGCGCTTGAGGAATGTATTGATAGATTGATGTAATTGGATGAGAGGTAAGCCATTGCTCACTGAAGTTAGAAAATGGAAAAATCCAGGTAGAAGGCATGCCACGATAGTAATATCAAGAATAATAAGCTTGAGGTGGGGTAGATGGTTCTCTTGTATGATTCAAAGTTTCCACACTACCCTGGGAAGTTTAAAATCTATTGGTTGGGACCATACATTATCTCGTATATACTTGATTTAAGCACTTACTAGTTAGAAGCATTAAATGGCACATGGTTTCCCAATTTCTTTAACAAGATTAGGTTGAAGACCTACTATAAATAAGTCTTCCTGGTGTTTGTAAATATGGCAGTAGTGCCAACTATCTTAGGATTTCCCTTTTTGCATTTTATTTTGTGTGTGTTTCCTTTTCTTTTCAGTTTTCTTTGTTGTTTCTATTTGGTGTTGTGTTGTGTGATGGTGCGCTCGTAGATAATTACATTATAAGTGATTCCATATGCAGAGGACTATGCATACTTTTAGTGTGGGGTGGACTAGGAAGATATGTTTTAGATATGGTTGAAAAATTCTTTACAAAGATAAACTATTAGAGAACTATTTCTGGGATGATGAGCACAAAGGTAGAAGATCGAGTGGTAAAGTGTATAAGGTGTTCAAGTTCATGTGGGTATAAAGGTGTCTTTGGGAAGAAATAACTTAATAGAGAAAATACCATGTAGAAGGGGAAAAATGATTGTGCACTGAAACATGAGGTAGGTGGCACCATAGGGAAATAATTAGTGGATAATGTAGAGGTTATGTACTTTAGCATGGTGAGGCACACAAAGGAGGTCTGTGGTAGTAAATTAGTATTGATGCACCAGAAGGTTATGAATGTGGCGTGAGGAGGGAAATCACAGATGTTAACTTAAGTAGAAAGTGCTTTATTAAAAAGAGACACTAGACATGTGGTCGGAGGAACTTTAAGGTGTTGAAAAAGTATAAATAAAAGGTAAAGGTAGTCATTTCGACTACTTGCATTAGAGAATTTTTTTTGTTCTCCTGAGCTTAAAGTGTGACGAGGGTTTTGATAAGAAAGAGAGGTACATGTCACAAACCAATCAAGTTGTGTGACATGTGGTGTGATTTTGTGGTATAGCAAGAAGGAAAGAAGACAAGAGATCAGAAAGGGGTTATGTGAGAGAGAAGCGTGGAAGTTTCCACAGTCAGGTAGATGAAAGAAAAGAGGAAAGCACCTAGGGCATGAAAGAGCATAAGAGAAAAATAGAAATGGCACCCAAGAAACATTGAACAAAGATACTAGACGTGGAGAAGGAGGAACCCAGTGAGGTATACTTGGAGATGCAATACCCCTTAGTGTGATTAAGACTGAAGAATGGAGTTCAAATATTTATAGGTGAAATATCAGTGAATATAACCACCAAACGAGTGACAACAAGAAGATGATATGGGAGAATTTATTTTTAAATACTCCCATAGTAGACGAGCTCAAAAAATCTAAGGTTGACAGTGCAGTACAACAAGAATTGCAAAATATTAGAGTCTTGCAACTATGTGAGCTTCTATTCTTTACAAAACCCACCCCACTGTTTAGGTGTTGATGTCATGGGTTTGTAAGGAATTATTCTACTTTGTGGGAAGAATAATGTGGATTACAAACCATTTTATTAGAAGAGTAACAATAATGGAAAGAATATGACACTTGATTTATGTAACAATGAAAAAATTAAATGGTTAGCAAAATAATTGAACTATGAGAAAGGGGGCAGGGATCATGTGGTTATGGATCTTCTAGACCTGGATTTAAGAGTCACTTATCGACTCATTAGTTACAGGTTGGGAGCATAAGAAATATGGAAGGACATCAATAGGAGATTCTTATATGTGGCCTAAAGAGAGTCAAAAAGGGCACATTACAATTTTGCAGAGTTTATTGCAAACAAAATTATTGGGGAGGCACGAGTGTAGAATGAGGTTAACACAAAGAACACATAGGTCTCCATAATTTTTTTAATCATATTCTGAGATATAGGTGTCCCAGATGGGCCAGATGGAAACATATAGGTTCACCCACTGGCACACTCATCTCTTGGAGTACAGTTTGCAAAATTCACTTATGATGGGACCATCTCGAGTGCCTATAAGGCACATGCAAACTTATGGTATGAATGGTTATGTGAGGCATTTGAGAATGAATGGCATATCACCCATGAAATACCATGATTTTTTGGAGACCAGGTCAAATTCGCGGCCACAAAACATTTCTTCTTAGTAAGATTTATGATGGCCAAAGGAGAGATGGGGCCATTGTGTAAGCTCCCATTCACATTCACTACTAGATACTTTAAGTACTCCATCAACCAATTAAAGGATGTGTAGAATATGTCCTTTGATGAAGATAAAGTGGACACTGATGTCCATACCCTTCATGCTACATATAGGTATGGTACCTGTACGTACCCAAAATTGTAAGGTACTGTACTGCCAGAACAATGTGACACGTGCCCTAATGATGATATAGGTCTCCTCGTAAGGTGTTCGGGTTCTAGAAAAGCTCTCTGAGTGTGCGTTAACATCCTGCATGCCCCGCTTAGCCCCCGCGTGATTTATTTTTTCCTTTTCCCCTCTTTTCTTGGCCTTTCACTCTTCAGTGACGAAACCGCCGCCCTGCTTGGGAAGCGGTCTCGTGACCGCCGCCCTGAACAGGGCGGCAGTCCTGTAACTGCCACCCTGCTCAGAGCAGTGGTCCCTTACACATTTTCCAGAAAGTTCTTTTAACACGACTCACGTAAATTCAACGTTTTACCAGCTTTCTTTCACCGCCATAAGCTTGCATTTATGATTCTAGTTCTCTGGAATAGTGTTTTGCCATTGTTTATAGTTTAAGAGTTCTATTTGGCTTTTACCTTGGGTAAATGCAAATTTTATAAATAGTTGGCTTGTGCTCAAGAAAATGGCCCCTCAATTTTCAAGTGCTGTCATTACTTTAGGCCCCTCAATTTTCCACATATCCATCTTGTGCAAGTGCTGTCATTACTTTAGGCCCCTCAATTTTCCTCTCATTTTTCTCATTTCAGTAGTTCAGTCTTTTATTTTGCTTAGGATTCATAGTTTAGTTCATTACATGCTCGGTTAGCATTGTTTTTGCAGTTAGAAAGCCACATATCCATCTTGTGCAAGTGCTGTCATTACTTTAGGCCCCTCAATTTTCCTCTCATTTTTCTCATTTCAGTAGTTCAGTCTTTTATTTTTCTTAGGATTCATAGTTTAGTTCATTACATGCTCAGTTAGCATTGTTTTTGCAGTTAGAAAGCCACATATCCATCTTGTGCAAGTTCTGTCATTACTTCAGGCCCCTCAAAATTTTCCTCTGATTTCTCTTTGCAATAGATTTAGTTTTCCTTTTTCTTAGAATGCTTAGTTCCTTTCATTGTATGCTTAGTTAGCATTGTTTTACTATTGGTAAGCCACATATCCATCTTGTGCAATCAATGTTGTTATTTCATCCAATCCATTGGAGTAGAATAGCTTAGGAAGCCATTAAAGTTACAGGTTTTTTCTCCTCAAACAGGATAGTTTCAGGTTCTGGATGCTTTATGTTGCATGACTCGCAATAGATCCCGCTAGGAATTGCATAAGCCAAGCTCTATACTCTTGCGCTATCCCTCTCCTACTCGCATTGTATTCAGTCAGTGTTCTGAGCTGCCTTTATCCCAATATCTACTTCAGTTGTATGCTAGCATTACACGCTTTTCTAGATCCACGTGAATACGAAGGAATGAGGAGATCACACTAAGGGGATAAGATCACACACACCATCGGATTTTCCACTGTTATGTAGAATCTAGGTTCTAGCTTTCAAAGTTCTAGTTAGAATCATATCAAATAGAGTAGTTAATTACTTTATTTCAGTTAATTCTATTCTCGATATTGCCAGGGAAGCTGTGGGGATTGATAGTTTCTAAGAAACTATGATTCACTCCTCACTTCTGAGGTAGGATCGAGAATCTTGCAAATAGATTAGATAAGCTATTTCTTTGTTTAGAATAGATCTACAAATTACACAGACAAATAGCTACACTCGGTTATTTTGTTTGTTTTAAATTGATTATTTTAGTTTTCATTTCTAGATATTTTAAATAGCTACTTTCTTAAATTCGTAAAGCTCATCAGAAAACACAAAAAAATAAAGAAGTCATATATACTATAGATATACTTCTCATAGTTAAATTTTATTTTACTGTAGTTCTCTTTACTTTATTGCTTTTGTATGACAATCACGGGACCTAGAGAGGCCAGGGAATATGGATTTGATCCAATCGTGCCTCAACCCAATCTCATCATAGCGATAACTGATATAGATCAAAATCTTAGGATTCAAGTCTTCCGAACAACGGTAAGCTTACAACAAATTAATTCGCAGTTGAGCGGACTAAACATAGACACCGGCCTACGCACACTAGTATTCCGGTCTACCCCACTTCCACCTATCATCATCAAACAATTATCCTTGCTAGATATAGCATCTAACAGAGCTAGGGAATTCTGGAATAGGCCATAGAATCGTCCATAGAATTGACTATATTCACCATCCAACATATGACCCTGTCCGGAGAAATACACAAAACTATCCCGAGTCATTTTCCACATATTCCACAACCTATAGATTGAATCATGCCAGAGCTCGATATTGATTGGAGCCTTCGAGTATTCATCCTTGCTGACCGATCTATCACACCAATTTAAGTTAGGAGGGCCTTCTTTGCCTTAGACTCGTATATTCCGCTAGTGCTTAATGAAGACATTAGATTGCCTAACTAGTTTTTCTACATCTCACACATATTCCATCCCCACCGGCTGTCTCGGCACAACCTCGGGAGGTTGGGTGTGAGGAAGAGTCACTTGTAGATTCCCATGCTTGCATGTCACTTTTCTATCATAAAAAATTGGTGAACCAGACATGAAACAAACAACTGTTTCACCTTCTATGCCTCATTAGCCTTCACATCAGCTTCACCCAAAAAATTGGTGAACCCAATGTGAAATTTACAATTGTTTCACCTTCTATACCTCATCGGCCTTCACATCAGCTTCACCACCAAAATTGGTGAACCCGACGTGAAACAAACAACTGTTTCACCTTCTGTACCTCATTAGCCTTCACATCAGCTTCACCACCAAAATTGGTGAACTTGACATGAAACTTCCTACTTTCTAAAGTTTGGAGTCATATTATTATGTGTTCTTCCAAGTTAGTATACCTTTCATCTTTTCCACCTTATTGGATTTCACCATCACCTTCGCTCCTTCCCATTATTCTGCTGGTATTCATATACCCCCCGAATATGTCAGGATTTGATGCATATGGCAGACCCCTCTTGGGTCTTGAGGCATACTACACCCAACAAAATAGACAATCATCACCCTCACTCTCAATATGGGGTGAAAACTATTTAGATAACCAACTATCAACACAAACTCCAAGGATCAGATATAGCTCATCCTTCTAAATAGAGGAGTTGGAACAACTCGCTCAAACACAACAAACGGAGCCTTTAGGCTCAAACAATATGACGTTCACCGGAGAATCCGGTTCATCTCCTCAGGTACTACTTAGACCACAAATTAGTAGGCAATCAAACCCATACCAAAGTTTAGACGATAAACATTCGGTATATTATGCCAGGAATGAACAATGCTCTCGAAGTATGTACCCACCCATAGGAGGTCTACAAACACAACCTGAGGTCTCTCTTCAAGAAAACACTTCCATCCCATTACATATAGGAAATTCCCTTGGAGAAACTTGGCAGGGGTAGTGATCAGTTCATAGCAGGGTATCATATACCTATACAACACCATGGTATACAACAAACGCCACTACGGAAAAACATCGTGACTTCACCAAATGAAGTCATTTCAACTCTAATAGAAAAGGTTAGAGGGTTAGAACTTTCCCAAGCAAGTCAAAATTCATAATTCATGCAAGCAGGGAGTTCCAATCCTCCACACCATCCTAGCTAAGTAGATCTCCTCATAGGAGTAGGCACTATTTTTTCCAAAAATGAAGCAGACCACCTCTCTCATTTGAGGCAAGTCTTCACGAGGTGCAGGAGATTTGGAGTGTCTTTGAATCCTAAGAAGTGCATCTTTCTTGCACATGAAGGAAATCTCCTTGGCCATATTGTCTCCAAGGAAGGATTAGAAATTGATCCAGAGAGGGTTGAAGCCATAAGAGCACTACCATTGCCAAGCCACAAGAAAGCCCTTCAGAGTTTCTTGGGAAGGATAAACTTTGTTCGGAGGTTTGTCCCAGATTTTGCAGCCCTTGTCAATCCCATCACCAAAATGTTAAAGAAGAGCATGGATTTCAAGTGGACATCAGAAGGCAAGGAGAGTTTTGAAGAAATCAAAGAAGCCATCTCCCAAGCACCAACTCTCATCAACCCAGACTTCTCCAAGGATTTCATCCTCTATGCATTTGGAGGTAATGCCACTATTTCTGCTATTTTGGTATAGTAGAACAGGGATAATGATGAGCAGCCAATTACCTCCTTCAGCCAGAGCCTAGATGACTATGAAGTGAGATACTCTTTTATTGATAAGCATGTGCTGGCAGTAATCAGAAGCTTGAAGAAATTCAAGCATTTAATCTCAAACAACAAGGTCTAGTTGCTGGTCTCGCATGCTGGGGTTAAGGACTTCCTCCTCAATAAGGATTTAAATGAGAAAAGGGCAGGTTGGATCACCCATGTCATGGAGTATGACATTGAGATCAATATCACCAAGCTGGTAAGAGGGAAAGGATTGTGTGAGCAGCTGGTTTTGGGGAAGCAAAAAGAAGTATGCAATGAAGAAGAGGCTATTTTGACAGTCCAGGACAGCCATGAACCAAGAGGCAATCAAGAAGAAGACAATGCTGCCCCCAATCCTTGCTGGACCCAAGGTATTATACACTTCCTAGGCACAGGTCTATGCCCTCCGGAGATGAACAAGACCCAAAGGAGACACTTCAGATTGCAGGCTGTCCCGTATGCCATTATCGATGGAGTTTTGTTCAAGAAAGATGTGAATGGAGTGCTACTGAGATGCATTAGCACAAATCAGATTCAAAGGGTGTTGTAAGAGTTCCATGGTGGACCAGCTGGTGGTCATTTTGCACCAAGAGTGACAGCTCTAAAAATCATGAAGGCTGGTTATTATTGGCCTAAAATCTTCAATGATTGCTATGCATGGATCAAGAGGTGTAAGAATTGTGCATTCTTCACAGGAAAAGAGAGACTTGCTTCCCTCCCATTACATCCAATCTCAGTTGACCAGCCATTCATACAGTGGGGTTTGGACTTCATTGGAGTCATTAATCCCAATTCAAGCCAAGGGCACAAATGGATTTTGACAGCCACAGACTACTTCACCAAATGGACAGAAGCAGTAGCACTCAAAGAGGCAAATGAGTCTAGCATCTTATACTTTTATGAGGGGATAACAACCATATTTGGTGTACCTGCTACAATAATCTTTGATAATGCGTTGGCATTAATTGGATCTATGGTGACTGAGTGGGCTGTCAAGAACGGTATTTACCTAAGCACTTCATCAAACTATTACCCTCAAGGTAATGGCCAGGCCGAGTCTACAAACAAGAACTTGTTAAGGATCATTAGGAGGACTCTTGACGAGAATCAGAGGTCTTGACATACTAAACTAAAATCAGCCTTATGGGTTGATAGGATAACTCCCAAAAGATCCACAGGTAGCTCTCCATTCAAACTTGTCTATGGAAGAGAGGCAATCTTGCCCATGTCACTTGAGTTGCCAACATTGGAACTCATGAAGCAGCTGGAGTTGCTAGAGTTTGAGCCCATGGAGGTGAGGTATGCAGAGTTGATGGAGCTGCAAGAGAACAGAAATCAGGCATCCCAAGCAATGGAAAAGGGTCAAGCTTTAATCAAGAAGACCTTTGATAAGAAGGCCAAGGATAGATCTTTTCAAGTTGGAGATCTAGTGTTGAAATGGGATGTGGATAGAGCAAAACCGGGAAGGCATTCAAAATTTGATGCCATTTGGAGTGGCCCATACATGGTCACAAAGTGCAAGAACAATAATGCTTTCCAATTGGCCTCATTGGATGGTGAAGAACTACATATTCCAGTCAATGGAATCTATCTCAAGCGTTGCTTCTAGAGGGAAATTCACTACCTTGTAAATATTAGATTAGATTTTCATTCCTCCAAGTGCTTGTGCACATTGTTTTGCTGTAGGTTAGTTTTGTTTTCCCTGAGTGCTTTGGCATAGCTTGCTGTCCATGGAGATGTTTTGTAGTCCTTGCTTCCATCAAGTGATATTCCATCTTCCTCCTTGCACATTCTAAGTCAGTGGGGGTTCTAAAAAGAATATTTGATGACTCCATGCCCAATGGACTACTTCAGGCAACTGGTATCTTCTACCTAGCTGGCAAGTAACCCCGCTGAGTCACCAAATTGTTATCTAATTTTCACCCCCCAAGGTAAAAATGATAACATGCATCAGAATACTCAAGTCTCAGGAAAATAGATAGATTCAAGGCAAAAAGTCATGTTTCTAGGGTCCCCTCGGATTTTTTCTAACTCTCCTGTCCAAGAAGAAAAGAGCAAGTTCTAAAAAGGGGTGAAAAAGTTACAAAAAACAAGCTTGGGCCAGGAAAAATCATGAAAATTGGCTAAGTCCTAATCCAGGTGGTCCTTGGGATAGTTGGGATGTTGGGGCGCGAATCAGCCGAAAGGCCGCCAGGTGGTCCGCGCAGCAAAGGGACAACTGGGCCGTGGGGACGTGCGGGACACGAAAGGGCAAACCGGCCGAAGGAAAAAACAAAATTGACTAACTGTTGTGTAGAACTGGCTGGGACATTTGGGCCATGAGGACATGAAGGACGTAAACCACCCGGATTGGCTGGCGCAGAGAAATTTCATTTGGGACAGTTGGGATAAAGGGACGTGGAAGACGTGGAAAGCCAAAGGAGCCGAGAGCCAATCAAATCACGCCACATGTCTTCACCTCAAAGAGGCACAAAGAAGCCCGAATCAGGTGGATTGGAAGTTTTTGTCCCAGACAGTTTGGGACATCCAGGACAAAAGGACGTGGTGGACGTGAAAAGCTGGCAGGCCCACAGGCGAATAAGGAAACGCCACGTGTCACAAGGGAAAACGTCCAAAATTTCAAAGGGCAAGGTTTGAAGCGTTAGCCTGAGCCAATAAAAAGAGGACATGTGTCCTAAGGAGAAGGGGAGTGTAGAGCTCGGGGAGGAATAAGAGAATTTGGCAAAATTTTTGGCCAAAAACTAAAAGGTGAAGGATGACCCTGCACCCCTGTCCTCCAACCAGATCATGCCACGTGTCCCAAGTGGCGGGGACGCGGGGGGAAAAAATGAATTTTTTTCCAAAAGTTACAAAAAGTCAAAAATTTCAAGGAAAACCTGTGGGTAAGGAAAGGAGAGAGAATTTCTCATCCAATCCGTGCCCGACATGTGTCGTCCAGGTGGCAGAGCGCGGGAAAAAAATTTCAAAACCCATTTTTGCCTGTTTTGTGCCCTAAATCTTCAGATCGCCATATCTTTCGATCCAGAGCTCAGTTTTGCACGTTCTTTATATAATTCGAAATATTATAAAATTCTCTACATGATTCCAGGGTCAATCTTGAATTTTGGTTCATTCTAGAGAGAGAAAGTTAAGAAACAACTCTAACGCGTGTCCATGGCCAGAAATGACATTTCAACGACCAAATTTAATGCAGAATGGGTCGCATTCTCCTCCAAATCGGTCAAAAATGATAGGGTATGGGTCTGTAAGGTCCTCCATGCTAATTTAATGCATTTTCAGTCAATGAGGAATGGACTCCCACGTTTTGTACGTTTTCTCTCTCCTGGGCTCGACCCATCCAATGTAAAAGCCAGATTTGGCTCATTTCAAAAGGGTGGAACACTTTTGGTATAGCAATTTTCTTCTTTCACCTCCAGCAAGTGATTTTTACAAGAATCAGACCTCTTGAAAGACTGTAACAGCTTTTCTACCTCTCTGAGGTTGTAATGCAGTGGTTTTGACATTGGAAATGATAATGCAAGCCTTGTGAATGAGTTTCAGTCCTTTATTTGTATTATTTGCTCCATTTCAGATCCTAAATTATATCTTATCAGCCTGTGTATGTTTTATGCTGCAATCTTTGGTTTGTGTCTATTTGCATGACAAAATATTCACCACTCCTTTTGGTGCATCACCATCTTTAGTTAGTTCTTTCTTTTTGCATTCTCTATCTTTGTCTCCTTGGAATTTAGAGTAGATTTAGGAGTTTAAACCTCTGCAATTATGCAAGTGAAATAGCTGATCAAAGGAGTTGAGGAACCAGCCTCTAATCTGGAGATTCCTCTTCCATTTTGTAAGTCCCACACTTGGGAAGAGGATTCAATGTTGTGTAATCACACTGGATGCATAGGGTGATCAAACTAGAAATCTGATCAACATCCAGGGGGTGCTGCTGATTTGTAACAACAATACTTAAACATATACTCCAAATCACCACAAGGGGATATGTTCTCCTCTCCCGGCATGTTTTCTCAAACACAGGGGCTTCATTATGCCCCTTCCAATGCATGCCATATCAACAACCCATCCCACTGCCGCTCCCTTAACAGGCACCATCTATGGTCGAAACATATGTGATAGGGACTTACTCAGAATATTTAAAAGAGCCCTTGGATTTCACCATACGAAGCATCATGCTTCCAAGACCTCTTCCCAATTTTCCCAAATACAAAGGAGAGGGAGATCCAAATGTGCATATCAAAGCTTACGCTACAGCCATTCAAGAACTACTCCCATGGGATGGGGTTGTTGCTAAAATATTCCCAAAAACCTTGGAAGGCATCGCTCTCGATTGGTATTATAGAATACCTGAGGCTTCCATACATTCATTCAAATAACTCATGTCAGAGTTCATCAAGGCCTTCGACATGAACAAATTATTAAGAACAAGAATTAGGGAGTTCTTACACATCAAACAAGAACACAACGAATCTATCGTCCATTTCATTCAAAGGTGGCGTACAGTTCTTTATTCCTCAGCGAGTGCTCCCAACATGGATCAAATGGAACTATGTGATTTATTCCTTCATTCTCTTAGCAGAGAAGTGAAGGAAGAAGTCCAGAAGTTCCCATTAAGAACTTACGATGAAGTACTTGAGAGTGCTCTTCGAATAGATCAAGCGGCAATTGATAGTGGTCACAAAACATATGGAGCAAACGGGATGTTAATCTTCCCCAACCAGAACACTACAACTTATCCTACTACCATGAACGTCAATCATCGACCTAAAATCCTTAACAAAAATCAGGGTGTAATAACAGATGGAGTAACTGACCAGCCTAATAAGGTAAATGTTGTCAATACTCCATCACAAATAAACAACCAACGAAACAACAACTTTACCCCAACAATCAATACAGTGGATTTTAACCATCCACAACAACAACAACGATGAAATCCCAGACAGGGTCCAAGCCAAAATTCAACTAGGTACCAAAACTAGAATTCAAACCAAAAACAACAAACGTAAAATTTTAATAGACAATGGTTTGATCAAAATTTTGGGCCACAATACACATCAAACCAACAAACTAGGAATTACAATCCTAATTCATATTTTGGTTTCCACAAAATTCAGGGCCATGACACTAGAACATGTCGTGACTACAATAAATTCATGCAACACTTGCCAGATGAACAAAAACATCTTTTCATGGATATGTTCTTGGCAGATCCTACGTCACCAACGTCAAATACCTTTTCAGTGGCAGTTTCCCCTCAAAACAAACCCCTAAAGATCTTTAATGATCCACTCCCAAATCATGATAACAACAGGCTAAATCTAACTAGGATGAACAAGGGTGTAATGACAGGAAACAATGATCATGAAGCCTCGACCTCGCTAAATCCATTAGTTGCGCCACAACTAGGAAGTCAGCCATGAGCTAAAGTAGTCGGTTTAGTGGAGTTAGACGTTGAGCTACCCATCGAAGCTATAACAAGGACGTGAGAGTATTTCTCTCAGCCAAGTCCAAGCCACCTACTAGAGGTGGATGACATCTAATAAATCATAGCAAAACCTGTGGGTGCCTATGATTTAATTAACGACCTAACAAAAACCTTCTCACACATTTCATTCTTAGACTTACTAAAGAACTCTCCTGCCCACATGGCTGCTCTTTTAGAAGCATTAGGTTTAGGTCATATAATTAACATCACTCCACCACTTGAAACATAGGTAAATCATGTGGACTTTGATGTTCATCCTCCAGGGTAGGCAGATAGGGATGTCGAATTCATATTCGAGATAAACAAAATACCGACAGATGCTGAGATCACACGCCGAGGTGATCTAGCCTTACATTTACAAGTATGGGTTTATACAACTATGTAAAGCGTGCAATGGTTGACGATGGGGTGGCAGTTAACATAGTCCCCTTCTCTTTCCTCCAAAATCTAGGGTATGGAGAAACCAATTGTTCCACAACTCGAAATACACTAAGGGGCTATGATAGTCTTAAAGCCACCTCGGTTGGAACTATAATATTACCGGTCACCTTAGGACCCAAAACCATCTTGACTGAGTTTTATATTATAGATCGGGAAATGAAATATAATATGATCCTCGGCCGACCATGGATACACCGCATGAAGGAAATCCCTTCTACACTATTTTAAGAAGTAAGGTTTTTACATTTAAGAAAGGTATTCATGGCCAAAGGTGATCCAAAACCATTTGATGTACACCTAGCTGACTTAAAGAAATGACCAGGCATACACTCGGAGTTTGAGCTCCTAACAAACCAACTTAATAAACCTATCGATGCAAAAACAAAAGAAAAGTTGGTACCTATGACAGATCTTGAAACTGTGAGCATAGCTAGAGAAACCCCAACCCCCAAAAATGAGGCTAACACTGTAGAAATAGTATCATTGGGAACTACTGCAAAAATCATTGAATTGATAGAAAATGATCTACCAATATTCTTACCATTCGATTCAGTAGGCATATGATATTTCCTAGGCATTGGCTCTCTTCTAGCAGAGGATCTCATTATGGTGGAAGTGGAATATGCAAACACAATAGATATCCCAGCGTCCATATTCCTAGTCAAATATTTGAAACTCCATTATGATGGAGCTAGATGCCGTTACGGAGCGGGGACAGGTGTAATCTTTACTTCCCCCAAAGGAAAACTCTTACCTTTCACCTTCAAACTAAATTTCGAGTGCACAAACAATGGCGCTGAGTACAAAGCCCTCCTTCTTGGCCTCATCTTAGCTAAGAGAATTGGTGTTGATAACATCAGAGTCTTAGGAGACTCACAATTAGTAGCAAACCAAGTCTCTGAGGTATATGAAACCAAAGCCGAGCACTTACAACTTTACAAAAAAGCTGTATTAGATTTAAGCAAGGAGTTTGACTTCATATCAATTGAAGCAATCCCATAGGAGAAAAATCTTCTCGCCAATTCAATAACAACTTCAGCATCATGTTTTACTCAAGAAACAAGTTAGAGGATATCCGTTTCATGGTATCCCTTCATGATGAACCATTGATAAAGACAATGACAAATTCTCTTTTAAATGGAAGTGAATCTACTATCCTAGATCATGTTGATAGTGATATGGCTACTTTGGATTACTTAAATGCCTATGTGGCACTACACCTCTCCTATCATATGATATATTTGTCCTTAATCCCACGTTCATCTTCCTACTTCAGAAATCCCATGATGGATCTTCCCTCACAAATGGAACCTAACATATACACAGTAGAAAATGGGGGTGATTTGGATTTACCTCCAGTGCCACCTGAGTTTGAAGAGGGTAATGCCTCTTTGATCGAATAAACAATTGATATTAACATCGGAATGGAAGACGAACCAAAGATATTGAAACTAGGGTCCTCGTTAACCCTAGAGGAAGTAGAAATACACACTCGGATCCTCAAAGAACATCAGAAGGCATTTGCATTTATTATAAGGAAATGATAGGAGTTACACCTCACATCGTGGTGCACAACCTCGTCACTAAATTTGATGTAAAGCCAGTTAAACAAAAATCGAGACCCATGAAACCCAAGGTAGCTCTCATGGTAAAAGAGGTAATAAAACTCCTCCAAGTAGGATTCATCAAGCCAGTCGATTACTCCCAATGGGTATCTAACATCATTCCCATTCTCAAGAAGAATGGAAAGATACGCATCTGTATAGATTTCTGAGACATCAACAAAGCATGTCCTAAAGACGACTTCCTATTGCCATCCATTGATGTCATTGTTGATGCAACAGTTGGGTTTGAACTTTTGTCTCTCATGGATGGATTCTCGGGATACAATTAAATCAAAATATTTGAATAAGATCAAGCTAAAACCACATTTATAACTCCTTGGGGAACCTATTGCTACGTTGTTATGCCATTCGGTCTCAAGAATGCTGGTGCTACATATCAACGAGCTATGACATATATATTTCACAATTTAATTCATAAAATCATGGAATCCTACGTAGATGACTTGTTGGCTAAGGCCAAGAAGCGTTGTGACCATCTGGAAGTACTCCACGTCATTCTCTCACGTCTGATAGAATACGGAGTCACTCTAAATCCAGAAAAATGTGTCTTTAGTGTAAGAGGAGGGAAGATCCTAGGTTACATCATATCGTCATGAGGGATAGATGTTGACCCAACCAAAATTTAGACTGTCCTCAAAATGGTTCCACCTTCGGATGAATATGGAATCAGGTCATTCCTCAGAAGGCTGGGTGCAATCTGAAGATTCATCCTAGACTTAAGTTTCACAATTCATCCAATCAACAATTTACTCAAGAAAGACTATAGCATTGATTGGACTGAAGATTACAGTAAAGCTTTCAACGCAGTTAAGCATTTCTTGTTGTCACCATCTACGCTAATGCCACCTAAGCTAGACCACCCGTTAATTTTATACTCACGAGCTACCAATGTCTCGCTAGCCTGCATGCTGGCTCAAGAATATGATGACAAGAGAGAACGCGTGATTTATTTCATTAGCCAAACGTTTCTTGACTATGAAACATGTTATACACAAGAAGAATGAGAATGCCTCGCCATATTCTTTGCAACCAAACGCCTAAGACATTATATGCTAAATCAAGAAACAAGGGTCATGGTAAAAACAGACCATTTACAAACTTTCCTCACATAAGGGTCTTTATCTAAGAAGGCTGGACATTTTATAACCTTAATGGGGGAATTCGAATTAACATTTGTAAATCAAGATTCGGTTAAAGGACAAATCATCGTGAATTGGTTAGCTGATAACCCATTAGATGGAGGCAATCTAGTAGATCTAGATTTTTCAGATGAGTGCGTATACTACATCGAAACCTGACCTTCTATCTCTGAGTGTCCCTGGTACACTGATATCATTAATTATATCATGGACCATATGTATCCAGGAGGAGCTACACCACTACAAATAAGGTGATTACGTATTATCATAGCTAAATACATCATTACAGAGCAAGTGCTCTATCGGGAAGTGTTCGATGGAATGCTCTTAAGATGTGTCAACATAGAAGAATCCAAGAAGATTCTCCATGAATCTCACAGTGGAATGTGTGGAGGCCACTTTGGTGGCCATGCCATCGCTCGTAAAATACATCGAATTGGCTATTTCTGGCCTACTCTAGAACACGACGCAGTAGATTTCGTACGCAGGTGTCATAAGTGCTAAGAATTCTCCCATGAGATCCATATGCCGGCACAAGCTCTGCAACCAATCACTACTCCATGGCCCTTTTCTACATGGGGCCTAGATTTAATAGGGAAATTCTCTCCCTCATCCACAGACGGCCATAATTTTATAATCACGGGCACTGAATATTTTACCAAATAGGTAGAGGCTATGCCTCTTACTATTGTACCTGGTTCTGTAATCGTCAAGTTCATTTTGAACCAAATCATTTGTAGGTATGGTATCCCACAAATCATTATCTCCGATAATGGAACTTCTTTTAAAAATAAAGAGGTTCGCAAACTATGCAATAAATTTAAAATAAGCCATCATACAGCTTCCTTGTATTGCCCTCAAGCCAACGGACAGGTTGAAGCGACAAATAAAACACTAAAATCCATTCTCCTTAAAATGGTGAAAGAAAACAAATGAGATTGGCACTTAAAGTTATATCCGGCTTTATGGGCCCACCAAACATCAATAAGAACACCAACGGGAGCAACTCCTTTTTCGCTAGTATTCGGGGCAGAGGCAGTTCTCCCACTCGAGCTTGAAATACCCAGTCTTTGCATTTCATTACAAGGGATTTTGGATGAAGACGATTACAAAGAAGCATGTCTTTCCCAATTAGAAAGCCTAGATGAAGCTAGGTTAGATGCTAAATAGTGGCACAGAGTCTATGCTGACTAGATGTGCCGGCAGTATAACAAGAAGGTCTATGAACGCAACATATATGAACGTGATCTAGTTCTAAGACTAGACAGCCGGATCGACAAGAAGACCGGTGAAGGAAGGAAGTTACAGCCTAAATGGTTGGGCCCATACCGAGTCATGAAGGACTATGGAAATGGTGTATACCTCTTATGTACGCTAGAAGGTGAAGAATTTGGCGAAACAGTCAATCCCCTACACCTCAAGTGTTTCTACGCGTAAGCAGCTAGCACTACTTATATATATATCTACATTTCATCTTCATATAGATTAGGATCATATTGTCCACTTGTTTCATACACAAATGGTGATTAAGGAATCTATTCTCAAAGCAATTCATTACAAACTCATGATGTTGTTGGCATAAACTTTCTAATCGTACCTCTCCATTTTCATGATATCATCAAAGTATCTCAGAATCACTTTATCAAATAAAGCTAGACATGACAAAGTCTTAACGGTAACCATACCAAGATCTGTAGGTTTATTCTCACTTTTGGTTTCTTCTTAGGGTAGGTGTCTTGCCTATGGTCTGTTCTAGAAGCTTCATGGTGTCACATCCATCCCATATGTATATCTCTTTGGAAATAAAAACATACTGACATTTTACTCAAATAAACAAGTCAAACATTGATCAAATAGAAAATTTTAATTTTACACATTTCCTTGCCCCACCAACCTTTGGTGATGAGCTTGCATCTCTTACTAGTGATGTAGGGTTGGGAAAGGATAGAAATGCCCTTACTTGCCTATGCTTTGCCCACAGTGATAAACCCATGATTCTTACTAGTAGCATGGGGAAAAGTGTAGGGGGTCCTCTTGACAAATAAATGCAAAAGGTCATACACAAAAAATTCAAACTTTGAAACTTTGAGTTAAAAAAAAATGAATCAGATGTTCAAAATCCCAAGAGAGTTAAAATCCTAAAAACCCAGATTTTGTCTACTATGTGGCCATCTACAGATCCAAGTCTGGATAAACCGCAAAGCAAGTTGCATCCAAAACTATGAAGTCACTCGAGTGGAGTAGACTTGTGGTGTCCTAATTTGGTTCTGCCAAAGCTTTGTCTGTCTTCCATCACTCTCATATCACTACACCTCATAACTTGCACCCTTCCCAACTCTTGGTGATAAGCCCTCGCATCTTACTAGTTGCATGGAGTTGGGGGTAGGGGCAATTTTATTTGTTCATCGTACCAGTTTATTTTCATCACTTTGCCAAAACAAACATGGAGTATCCAAAATTTCTTACAGAAACTAAGATTCAAAATCACATTATATCTACATCATCATATATCAGTATCATGAAACACAAGAGGAAAGTAAAACACTTGCATCATTTGTTCACCATTGCATATATTCTAAAAAGAAACATATAAACATACATCATAGCATACATGAGGAAACTGGAAATAGAAAGAAAGCCATGAATGCCAAGATTTTGATCTAGAATGAATACATATATATAAATGATCAACATTTATATACAATGTCATCATGCACTAAGCATGGTCAAAATGCTCAAAGAGCTCGGGATATACAAAAGAATATATAGTACAAAATATACGAGAGCTAAGTGGCTTCTCAATCCCTACGAGACACCTCTGAAGGTGCATGCCCACGCCTAGGACTCTGGCTACGCTGGCACTCTGAATGCATGGAGGGCTCAGGATCCTGAGGAGCAGCCACAGTCTCACCATGAGAATGGCTCCTCATCAATTGCTCAGCCATCCTGTACCCCGCTAACTCTGTGTGAAGGGTCGATACCATCCTGGCCACATGCCAGACTAAAGCGAAGATGTCGGTATGTCTACCAGCTGCTGAAGGCTCCCCATCGTCCACAGACATCTCTGCGTGGGTCCTCTCCATAGGGATCATCAGGGTATTAGTGCATACCCTACGAATCAAGTCCCGCCACTCATCGGTGGTCTCTGTAAACCAAGGAGGAAAAAAATTAGAAACCAAACAAGAAATTAAAAGATACGAGATAGCAACTAAAATGATCTTAAAATTAAACAAACACTAGAAGGGAGAGAGGGTAACTTACTCGGATCACCAGGCCTCTAAGATGGATCTATGGGATCAGCGCCCACCATGGATGCGACTACCGACTGAGGGGCTACTCCCGTGGCTTGAGAAACGTAACACTCCACAACAGAATCATCCTCCCCATGGCCCTGGGAGAGTGGCTCCTCTAAAACCAGAGTCACCCTCTCTACACTCTGCTCGGCCCCTCTCCACCTGCATGATATCCTGAGTGTCGTGCCACTCAGGATCACTGTCCTCGGTCTCCTCCTCTATCTCTCCCTCTGTAAACTCCTTAGACTCAGAGTCTACCTCAATGGGGTCATCACTGCTATGGGCAGGGCCCACGGAAATATGAAGCAAAGGTGCATGAGGTGTATCAGCTCTCCCTCTGACACGAACTATCCTCTTGGCTATAATAGGAACGCCAGGAGTAACCACTATCCAACCTCGGCCTCTGGGCCCCCCTCTAGCCTCTCAGACTGATATGTATACTGGCACCACTGGGGGAAGCATACCCATGTATGGTAAGCCAAACTGCTAAGGAACATGGCCAAAGGGGTGCATCTCCACTCGCCCCACTCTATCAATAAGCTGCCATGTCGTCGCGCAGGAGATCAAGGTAAGTGCCTCCTCACCCCATATACCTGCCATAGTCTGGTATGGTGTGGCCTCCATGTTGGCAGTAGTTAGTGAGGCAACTGGCTAATGAGGTGCTCTAAGCACCGACATTTCTGTCCATCTGACTGCCCTCATAGCTCCAGGATCTGCCACCTCCACACCCCTGCCCTAAGGGATGAAATGCTCATAGACCCAACTCATGACTAGGGTCGGGTGGCTTAAGGACTGCCCCTGTAAACAGACCACCCTATATAAGTTATGGTAGGTTGTCCCAAGAATATCTACTCCCCAGGAATATATCTGACCGTGCCCCTCTATCTGTGCAATAATAGGGGACCAACAGTATGGTAATGTATCTCCTCCCTTGTCCCCAATCAGTCTCGAGGAGAGGATCCCCATGATGGCCTGGTGAAGTAGGGGGATGGGGAAAAGAAGGAATGGATCGAACTCTAACCCCCTTCTTCGACCCCCGTAGAGATGACTGCATCTCCCATATATGTGGCCCACTGTGTAATCTGTGCCCATGAGCCTGCTGTCTCTAGGGCGAGTCATCTCCCAATGATCGGGACCCCCAGATTATGATAGACATCCTCCAATGTAATAGTCCACTCACTGTGGACCCCTGACAATCAGAAGGTGTTCCGATCTGCATCCTAGTATGAGAACAAGTCACAAAGGATGTGATTGGATGGTGTAACGTGGGGCACACGTGAAATGTGCAATATCCCAGCCCGCTGAAGAGTGTCCTCCTCATCCTGTGAGAGGGCATCTAGTACCCCTGGGAGCCAATCACACTCCCTCTCTCGAATCCACCGGATATACTCCTCTCTCACCTGCATACACCCAAAAACACACAAAATAGAGAAAGTTAGCATCCAAGTAATACTGGAAAAATCATGAAAGCACGTAGAAATGCTAAAAATAAAAACACAATCTCAAAAGAGGTTCCTTTTGCATTCTATGCAAAACTGCCGCCTTGAGCAGGGAGGTGGTTTTGTAACTGCCGCCTTAAGGGTGGTGGTCATGTAACCACCACCCTGAACAGGGCAATGGTCATGTAACCGCCACCCTGGGCAGGGTGGCAGTCGTGGTCCAAAAACGCACGCGGGTTTTTAAATTTAAAAGGCCTAAAAAGTGCAAAAAATGACCATTTTACCTAAAAACAAAGCCTAACTAGTAGGCGCCCCCCCTAGGTGGACCTTTTAACACTAACATTTTCAAAAATCATCCCCCCATGAAAAATTATTTAACATTTCAAATTTAAGGGGGTAAAAAGGATAAACTGAAGAAAACTAACCTGTGATCTCACGGGTCGATGTTCCACATGTGGAGGCATGATCGCTATGTCGTCATGAATGTTTTGACTCTACTCACGCAAGAAACCGTCACCGTGGGTCTCAGAGCTCAAAATCAATCAAATCGACTCACATAAATGAATAGGAAAATGGGCCCACTTTCATATATATATATAGCGCCCTGGTTTGTTTTAAATGACTTTTTCACAGGTTTGGAGCGCCGACGGAGGTAAGTTCCTATCCCTGCACAAATGGTACATTCTCATTTCCCTATTATTTTAGAGTTTATTTTTCAAGCTATTGTGTCTTTTTGCACTTGAGTTCTCTTTTCATTTTGTAGGTAGTGGGAATCTTGGATGGTGTCATTTCAACACATGGATGTATCAGGTATAACTTCTAACTTCCCATTTCGGGACCGCCATACTCGGACCCACCATTTTACGCCTCTTCATGGCTAAAATGCTTCTCCGAGGGGGCAATATGTATGTACCCAAAATTGTAAGGTACTGTACTGCCAGAACAATGTGACACGTGCCCCAATGATGATACAGGTCTCCTCGTAAGGTGTTCGGGTTCTAGAAAAGCTCTCTGAGTGTGCGTTAACATCCTGTATGCCCCGCTTAGCCCCCATGTGCTTTATTTTTTCCTTTTCTCCCCCTCTTTTCTTAGCCTTTCGCTCTTCAGTGACAAAACCGCCACCCCTGCTTGGGAAGTGGTCTCGTGACCCGCCGCCCTAAACAGGGCGGCGGTCCTGTAACTGCCGCCCTGTTCAGAGCAGCGGTCCCTTACACATTTTATAGAAAGTTCTTTTAACATGAATCACGTAAATTCAACGTTTTACTAGCTTTCTTTCACCACCATAAGCTTGCATTTATGATTCTAGTTTCTTGGAATAGTGTTTTGCCATTGTTTATAGTTTAAGAGTTCTATTTGGCTTTTACCTTGGGTAAATGCAAATGTTATAAATAGTTGGCTTGTGCTCAAGCAAATGGCCCCTCAATTTTCCTCTCATTTTCTCATTTTAGTAGTTCAGTCTTTTATTTTTCTTAGGATTCATAGTTTAGTTCATTACATGCTCAGTTAGCATTGTTTTTGTAGTTAGAAAGCCACATATCCATCTTGTGCAAGTGCTGTCATTACTTCAAAGCCCCTCAATTTTCCTCTCATTTTCTCATTTTAGTAGTTCAGTCTTTTATTTTTTCTTAGGATTCATAGTTTAGTTCATTACATGCTCAGTTAGCATTGTTTTTTGTAGTTAGAAAGCCACATATCCATCTTGTGCAAGTGCTGTCATTACTTCAGGCCCCTCAAAATTTGCCTCTGATTTCTCTTTGCAATAGATTTAGTTTTCCTTTTCCTTAGAATGCTTAGTTTCCTTTCATTGTATGCTTAGTTAGCATTGTTTTACTATTGGTAAGCCACATATCCATCTTATGCAAGCAGTGCTGTTATTTCATCCAATCCATTGGAGTAGAATAGCTTAGGAAGCCATTAAAGTTGCAGGTTTTTCTCCTCAAACAGGATAGTTTCAGGTTCTGGACGCTTTATGTTGTGTGACTCGCAATACATCCCGCTAGTAATTGCATAATCCAAGCTCTGTACTCTTGCACTATCCCTCTCCTACTCGCATTGTATTCAGTCAGTTTTCTGAGCTGCCTTTATCCCAATATCTACTTTAGTTGATGCTAGCATTACACAATTTTCTGGATCCACGTGAATATGAAGGAATGAGGAGATCACACTGAGGGGACAAGATCACACACACCATCGGATTTGCCACTGTTCTGCAGAATCCAGGTTCTAGCTTTCAAAGTTCTAGTTAGAATCATATCAAATAGAGTAGTTAATTGCTTTATTTCAGTTAATTATATTCTCGATATTTCCAGGGAAGCTATTGGGATTGATAGTTTCTAAGAAACTATGATTCACTCCTCACTTCTGAGGTAGGATCGAGAATCTTGCAAATAGATTAGATAAGCTATTTCTTTGTTTAGAATAGATCTACAAATTGCACAGACAAATAGCTACACTCGGTTATTTTATTTATTTTAAATTGATTATTTTAGTTGTCATTTCCAGATATTTTAAATAGCTTCTTTCTTAAATTCGTAAAGCTCATCAGAAAACACAAAAAAATAAAGAAGTCATATATACTATAGATATACTTCTCATAGTTAAATTTTATTTTACTGTAGTTCTCTTTACTTTGTTGCTTTTGTATGACAATCACGGGACCTAGAGAGCCCAGGGAATATGTATTCGAGCCAATCATGCCTCAGCCCAATCTCATCACAGCGATAACTGATATAGATCAAAATCTTAGGATTCAAGTCTTCTGAACAACGGTAAGCTTGCAACAAATCAATTCCCAGTTGAGCGGACTAAACATAGACAACCGGCCTATGCACACTAGTATTCCGGTCTACCCCACTTCCACCTATCATCATCAAACAATTATCCTTGCTAGACACAACAGCTAACAGAGCTAGGGAATTCTGGACTAGGCCATAGAATCGTCCATAGAATTGACTATCTTCACCATCCACCATATGACCCTGTCCGGAGAAATACATGAAACTGATCCTGGGTCATTTTTCCATGTATTCCACAACCTATAGATCAAATCACGTGATAGCTTGATATTGATTGGAGCCTTTGAGCAGTCATCCTTGTTGATTGATCTATCACACCAATTCAAGTTAGGAGGGCCTTCTTTGCCTTAGACTCGAAAATTCCACTAATGCGTATTGAAGACATTAGATTGCCTAACTAGTTTGTCTGCATCTCACACATATTCCATCCCCACCGGCTATCTTGGCATGACCTCAGGAGGTCGGGTGCGAGGAAGAGTCACTTGTAGATTCCCATGCTTGCATGTCACTTTTCCGTCATACAGTACCCAAACCTCATATGTCAAGGTTTTGGATTCAGATTTCTTGGACTTGCACCCGCAAGTTAATGTCAGCATTAAAGGCTATGTCCATTGAGTATTTATTCAGTTGTGCGCCAAGACTAAATGGTGTATTGAAGTGAAGATTACAAAATCCCCCTTTCCAAAACCATGAGAGGCACCAATCTTGCCAATGAAAGTAGTTATAGGGTGAAGAAGAAGAAGAAGAAGAAGAAGAAGAAGAATGGGTTGTGGAGATGGACACCTCTAAGAAGAGGAGGTATTAAATGCACTGCAATGGTAATAAGGACATAGGTACTTCACAACAAGGTAGAGTTGAGGCTTTACAACTAGAGCACGAGGGAGAGGAGGAGTAGGAGGAAGAAGAGATATAATAGAAGAAATAGAAGGTACATTATGTATCAATTTTCATGACAGGATCAGAAGAAGAGGAACAAGACCACACTGATTTCAGGGAGGAGCTAGAGGCATAGCTTAAGGAGCAAGAGAAGAGAAGGGCCAAAGAAAAGGCCAAGGCAGTAGGAGAGGCGCATGATGAAGAAAAGGAACATGCTGCAGAAGGGTGAGAAAAAATTCCAAACGTGTAAAGATTCACCTGTCCAGACCACCAACGACACAAACAAAGATAAGGGGGAATCCTTTGTCATAAATGAGGACAAGGGGTTCACCCTGGGATTGAAGAAGAAATGATCGAAGTGCAAGGTAATAAGGAGAAAGTGGACACTTGTGTCTCCTAATATGGATTTCATGGATGATCCCAAAAAGGTGTTGTGTGTAAGATTTTAAGGTACACTCCCCCTAGAGAAGCTACATAGTTGGGATCTTATACAGGAGGAAGGAGGCGTGCCCAAAACTAGAAAAATGATAAGATGGAACTTGCATTAGCAATTTGAAGAACCTGAATTTGAGTTCAACAATGACATGATCAAGACCATTCATTTGAAGAAGGGAGGAGAGACATATAAAGTGGTGGATCCTAGCCACTTAATAGATGAGTAGGCATGCAACGTGCTTTAAAATATGTCATCAGAGGTGATTTGACATAGCTTGGCTATAGGGGCCACTGTTCAGACCTTAGTTACGGTGTTTGAAGGAAATAGAAAAGGAAGTAGAAAGATTATGCAAAGGACTAAAGGGTGAGAAGGCACGAACCAAGGATACCTATGATCAAGTTGACACCCTCGTTAAAAGCATTTTGGGACAATGTCTGGCCCTAGTAAGCAAGTCTAGGACAAATTATGGGGATGAGATGGAGTATCTCAAGGACCTTGTATGGATGTTGCTTGTAAATGTCAAGGATGTTGTGGGACCAATAGATGTAGATCTAACCAAGGAAAAATAAGTGAATAAAATCACCATTGAATCCTGGATCACTGAGTTGGAGAATTTACCTACCCAACTCAAGAAAGTAAACACATTGGCAGATAGAGGCTTTAATAGCTACAGGAAGTGTGATCCAATCATTAAAACGTGAGTGATAGAGGAGGAGGCTTCTCTTAAAGAATTATAGGAGAAGATACCTACTAATAAGTATGAGTATGTGTAGTTGATTATTGATACCACAACTTAGAAAGATAAGATTAAAAAAGCATGAGAAAATGGATTACAGGATTGGCAAGCTCTGAGATTCCATCACTGAGTGGATGGATGAATTCAAAGGTATCTACGTAAAGCTATTGGTGGATATAACTGATCTCAAGAGGAAAGTGGAGGAAGACACCTCAAATCAAGTGCTCAATATTGTAGGGGAAGCGCCAAGGAAGGAATTAGTAGAGTTCAAGGCATGGGGGAAATTCAAATGTGAAATAGACATAGAGTACCAGGGTACAAAGGACTTTAGTGTGCAGGAATAAGGTGTAGAGGTACATATGGAAGTATATTTTAGGGATGTGCAAGGGCTCACGTCCAGGAAGGATGGATCTGAGACTTAGTTGTTCTAGACTATGAATGAAGTTGTGTTAAGGGAGCAAGTGGAAAAGTGAGTATGTATAGTTATGGATAATGATAAGCTATGGAGGCTTGTGGCTCAAGAAATAATATTCCAAGGAATCATTACGGTTATCATAACTAGATAAGGATTCAAGGTTGTTATGGGCTAGCTGGCACTTGCATGCTAATGATACTTGATTAGGGAAAGACATGATAACATTTGGCATATTTTTTGGGTGTTGATGATTCAGTTAGGGGAGATTCCTTCCATGTTCTCTTATGCATTAATTTGCATGAAACTTGAGAGAGGAGATAGTAAGATGAAATAGATATAATGTAATGTACAATTTGTAAGCTCTGTAATGAAGTTACTATGGAATCATAGTGAGAATTTGTTGCTATATGATCTCCATTAATGGAATCTTTAATGTATCGCTGGCTATTGTATGTCATTAATGTATAGATAATGAAGAGGTTCTAAATATATGTGTTATGGTCTTGTTCTATACATTTTTATTTCATGTTTATGGATTCAAACCCTTGTGTTCTTAGTAATGTTCATGGCTGAGATTTGATTCTTCCTTGTTATAGTGATGTTCACATATATAGTATGGTGCATTTATATTTAGAGCCAATCTCCTTAATTCTCTCTTAGAATGCATATAGTCATATATGTGCATTGTCTCTCTCTAATGGTGACAAACATTATTGAAAATCTCATATAAAGGAGGAGCTTGATGCCTGCGCATGCCTTAGGTGAGCTCCCAGTTAGGATGGGTAATATGCTGATGCGTTTGGGGTTTAAAGAGAAGTTAGAGGTGAAAAGAGACTACAATCCTTATCTTATACTATATTATAGAAATGATAACCAAGATAAGAGTAATCAATCTCACTACCATACCTCTTAATAAAGAGACATTGAAATTTATCCCAAAAGTCATCAATCTTATCAGGATGCTCATGAAACAAGTCTTTGGCATCATCAACCAAAATTTAAATGAAAATAATAAACATAGTATCGTAATGATCAAATTCAAAATTATCAATAAATTTAACAAAGGAATCCATCAAATTTAAATCTATGAAAATAATTTTAGCCAAGTGTTTATCACCACATAGTTTCCTCTATTCATGTTATGTACCTAGCTCTAGATATAAATGACATGTGGTTCCTATCTACTTAATCGTTCACCTCATAGTCTTAAGGATTAAGATTTTGGATTCCATATGCTTGGGAAATTGAAGGACAACATGTGGCCGCCATCAATATCACCATCCACCATGAGCATTTGAAACCTTGAACTCTCATGATCCTTCATTTCCAATCATTGCCACATGGCACACATCAAAGCCACTTCCTACTGTGAACCCTTGGAATCTTGATTTATGTGTTTCTCACATCACCAATCATTTCCACATGTCTAACATCTAAATATTCCTCCCGTTTAATGGATCGAATCGATGAGATGATGGGTGAAACTTTTCACCCATCAATGTATAATTCTCCCTTGGGATTTTAGAACTTTGGCTTCGATTTAAATAGTTATTAAACACTGATAATGAACACATGTCCTTGGGGAATTTTTTTGTCAATCAAAGAGTTAGTAAAATTTTCCAAAAAATTTAACTTGAAAATTTTCTTAATAAAGGAAGTGAACAACTAAACCGTCAAGTTAACATTTCAAGATAGAAAAATCTTCAAAATATTATAAGTATTTTAGATCTATTTGTAAACATGCAAAACAAAGAAGAAAAGTTTTTTCAATGTGTTTTAGTTATAAGGGCAGATGGAAGTTCTTGATAATCACTGAGATAAGATTTGAAACACTAAAATTTTAATCACAAGGAATAAAAATAAAATGGAACCAATTTTGGTGCCTACATTAGCTCTGTTTGCGAGACATGTACCCCTTGTTGGTAACTAGAGACCCCAGAAAACTTTGTAGAAGTATTCCGGTTCCTCCAAGAGATGACTAAGTCAAACCAAAGATAGAAATACACCAAAAAAAATCTATAAATCCCAAAACCATTATGCAAAATTATTTTGATCAAAACCTCTTAAAAACCCTATCAGCCTAGCTATGAAAATCATTTATTCCAAAGTAAAAACTATGTACAAATATTCACAAATTATCGTGATGGGTGTCACATTAGCACCATGAAAATTATTTTAAATGCATTCATGAAGTAGGAAGAAACATTAGAACTAATAATGGTTTACACAATGGTTAAGTAGTATAGCTACGACCTTGTAAATAAGATTATGTGTGGGTTACTATAGGATCACATATTCCTTTCCCATAGTGTCCAAGGACTTGTCTACTAAAACCATTTTACAAAAAACATTTATAATCCATTCCATAGTTATGATAAGTGGAAGTTGATGACATAATGGATTTTGCTAATTGTAGAGTAGGGTAGGGTTGTATGCAAAGAACAAATAAGTCATCAATATTAGCATTGACACCTAGCTTAAAAAAGTGTTGGGTCAATGAGATCATTATACATAGTTCCTTGATAAGAATATTTGAATCAAACATAGAGAGTAGAAGGAACACAATTCATAGCATGTATCCAAGGGTGGCCTAATAATATATTATAAATAAGATTATTAGGCATGACTTGAAAAATTGTATCAATAGTGTGTTTACTGTAAAAACTAAATCATGCATTTGGGTACATTTATAGGTACTAATCACATACTACTATTAATATGATTCCTAAGTGAGAAAAATTACAATTAACCATTGTCTTTGGAATATTTTATTTGCTTCTTGTCTTCATTCTAGTTGTTTACACCCTACTGCCATGTTCGATCTTCACTACTTTATCTTTCTTGGCTCTGGACACTAATGTCTAGCTAGAACATCAGTGCCTAGGTGCTCTCATCCTCTTAGGCACCCCAAAATCTTTATATCTTTCTCATCCCCTTTTATCCTCATTTATCTTGTGGGAATAATTTTTTTCTTATGGGTCATCCTTTTAGTGGTTAATCACGAAATTCAAACAAGGGAATCATATTAAAATAGATCTATGTGATCATAATAAGGGACCACACTCTAATAATCTAATATTACCACCTAAAGTTTCATCCAAAGGCATTCTAAAAGCATCAAAGAATTTATCTAGTTATCATTCAAGGGATAAGGGATTGCATTTTTTGTATACACTTCATAGGAGGGGAAGTTCATTTGATATCCACACATCTATTTCTACATGTATCTATTGCTCACTGTCAAGTGCATCTTGCATAATAGGCTCCTAGGGCATGATTATACATACACATGCACACAACTATATAGAATCTGAAATGTAGTGCAGTGCTTGGTTGTAAATTCACTCTTTTGGGTGACCTCTAGGGTTAGTCTGGCTCCCCATTTTCATCTTTTTTTGTTTAGGAGTTGATGGGTTTTGGGGTTTTGTTGGAGATCATTTGTTTGGTAGGTTACAAATGAATTTTTCGGGCATAGTGTGATACATAGGAGATAAAAAAAGAAGGATAGTGACATTGGTGAGACACAAGAAAAATAAAATTCTGACCACTTTTGTAGTTACAAACACTCAGAAGAAGACTTAGGCGCATGGGCACCCCTGAACTATCCCAGGCACCTTGGTCTAGCATAATTTGATAATCCTACATTTTTATGTGTGTGGTTATGATAGTTATCCTCATGTTCATCATTTTTTTTGTCCAACATTATTTGGGATTCATTGCGAAATCAACTAAGTCTTATAATCTCTCTCTTGCACCTAGGATTTCATATTTCTTTATCTTATTTATTTGGTCAAATATCTAATTTATTTCTATATTTATCATATGTGACTTTGTAATTAGTATTTCAAAAATTCCATATTTGTTAAATCATGTGGTAAACCTATTTATTGACTCCAACCTTCTTTCTAAGGTTTTCTTCTTATAACTATCACCCGCAATGGTAATTTTAGGTCTCTTGAGCATATAGAGATCCCTCCATCTACCCGTAGAGTTTCCAAATCAATGGCTAGAATAGATAACCCCTTTGATAAATATCAAAATGTTTCTCTCAAAAAAATTGAAAAATATGAGGATTACATGGTCATGACCCCTCCCTATCTAAGATTTTTGGAAAATCTTGGAAAGAGGATAAGTTTGGAGTCAGAGGGATGGAAATTGTAGTTTCTGAGTCCACCATCTCCCCGGCAATGGACACGAAAATGGACAAGCTTAAAATTTTTAAGGACAGAACCCACAAAGAACATGAAATTGAGTTTTTCTTCATTGGAAAGGAAAGATGCTCTTTCTTTATGGATGGTATTTCCAGGTGATGTATTATGGGTATTTGGAGAGATGTGTGCCTTCAAATCATGAAGTACATCACTCTGGAAGGAAAATACCAAAAAATCTATACTCACCATATGACCCTTCTGAATATGTTCTACCACAAGGTCATGGTTAGCATCCCTTTCTTTCTATTTATGTCTGTGAATAACTCTTTGATGGCTTTCCAACAGGAGAATGTGGAGATTCCTTTGCATGAAGGGATCATACTTCTATTGTTTGAAAATGGGAAACCTGTTCTGTCCTCTTCCCTGAAAGAGAAGGTGGATGAGGATGAACTCATTCTCACATAATTCCTTACTAAGATGAAGGATGGGAATTACAAGAATGTGGGGGAGGATTCTGGTAAGGAAATGGGTGAGGATGGTCATGGGGAAGTGAGCACCTCAAGAAAAAGAAATTGTTATGGTAATTTAAAGGGTTTCAAGGATTTGAGTAGAAAGGTCTAGTAATTTGAAGGGGTGGTTCAGGAGATGGAATAAATAAATGTTGGTTAAAGGGAAACTATGATGGATGTCATTAACACCTCTAAGAAAATTGTCTCTGCTTAGTTGAAGTCTAAGCAGAAGATTCTCGAGCTGGATGACTAGGTCAAAAAGCTAAGTGATAGGCTGGAAGGGATGGAGGAGGGCACTAAAATAAGTAACTTTAACCTGCACATCAGTAGCTCTGAGGATGAGCTAGAGGAAGATATTAATGACATAGGTGCTGAGGGTGACAAGATCAAAGATAGCCATGATGGTAGCAGTGCGGGATCCTCAAAAAATTAACTAGTGGTTCTGGACTGTCGGTAGAATTTTGGAAAACTTATGTTGTTTTGTAGTTTTGGTGACTGTTTCTCCTTCCCTCTAGTTTTCCCACTTTGGTACAAATTCCAGTTCTTAATTGTATGAGTTAAAAATGTTTAACTCCTTTCTTAGACTTTTTTGTTTCCTTCTTGCTCGTTGTTTTCTGTTCCTCATCTTGTAATGGCCCCTGGGAGCTGCTCCCTATTTTTACCTTATCTAATTAAAAAAATTGAAACATATGATACTGAACAATCATATGATGAAGAAAATAATGTTGATCAAGAGTAATTAGATAAGCTTACAATTTTTCATCATGCTTTGTGTGATAATCCTTCACATCTCCAGCATATTATCCATTCTTTGATGGATGATAAAAAATCTCAAGATGGCACTTTTACACCCCTTGTCGGTTTTTCCTCAGCTGCCATGGCCTCCACCCAAACCCTTCATATTAACCGATCCTATCATTCACACTAATTCTTCCATTGCACAAACCAAATCTTATTTAAATAATTCTGATTTAACTTCTTTATATCATGATCTGCAGACTCAAATTTGTCAAATTTAAATGGCTTCCTCTTGTGCATCTCCATATTTTTATTCAACTTCACTCCTTCACACTTCTTTCAGACCCCCTATTTTAGCTTACGTACTTCCTTTAAACTTCTTCACTCCTAAGATTCCCACCTTCAATGGCCATGGTGACCCTCTTAGCAAGAAAATTTGTCGGGTGGACAAATATTCAGATTTCTTGCTAATGCTCTGGGAGTCGAATTCCCTCTACTTAAATGGTGTAGCTTCCATATTTTCATGCGGGTGAAAAGATGGATTTTCCTGGTGGCCTTGTGGCCAAGGATCCAATAGGGGCACTCCATTGACCCTACAACAAAGCTAGTAATCAATTGCAAGACATATAATTTTCTATAGAGTGGGAAAGGGGAGTGAGAATGTTAAGGAGGAGAAACTAATTTCACAAGTAGATGTTCAGATCCCTGCATACACTAGTTAAAAATATTACACATGCATTATTAAATAATAAAACAACATGATTTCTAAGCCACTAGTGAGAGGAAACCATATGTACAAAGACGTACACAATCGTATGCCTTGGAAAACATAAAATTACTCCTTCATTAGCTTACAAAATCACAGTTATACATAGTGAGCAATAAAGAAAATATGAGGTGGTTAAAACATATTAAAATCAGCTATATATTTGTTCCTTAACATAGATTACTCTCTCATGAGATTAAAAACTAACAAATAGCTTAGAGGAAGCCCAAATGATGGGCTCATTACAATTTTTAGAGGAAGGAAAACTCTTCATCTTCCCGATGACACTTCATATGCCCTATTTCTAACTTTAGACTACTCATATTCCTACAAAATATTAAGTCACTTTTATAAAATTAACGTGAATTAATTTTACATTTTTTTTCTTAAGTCACTTTTAATTGACTTAAAGGCATATTAAAAAGTGCAACCCCAATGAGAAATTAGAACGTTGAAGAGAGAGAAATTTGGGGGGAAAAAAGAAAGAGAAAAGGACGAAAAAAAGGGGAGAAGAATGATGCTGATGATGAAAGATATGTCTCTAGTGAAATGCGTTGCTCCTTCCAGATGACAAGATGAAATGCCCCATTGTGATGAAATCCAAACCACTAAATTTTTTGTAACCCGAGAAGCTCCTAAAGACTTGCAATCGATGCCAAATTGTTCTCTATTCCATGTCACTAAGAATATCTCTACTCCCTTGAATTCCTTGTTGTGAACGATTCACTCATGCTATAAAAAAGTTGTTGCTGGCGAGAAACTACCTTTTGATGACCTATAGACATCACGAACTAAGTGTTTAGAAACACCATCAAGCTATCTCAATGGTGACTGTGAGAATTTCTCATGAATATCAACTTCGAATAAGTCGAGGATGAAAATTACCTCCTGTGATGACCCTTTACAACACTGTCATATTATACTCACATATTTCCTATTGAATGATACATTTGTCCATACAGGTGATAGGTACCGATGAACATACTGGTGAAATAGTGAAGGGTGTTTGCTCCGTAATAAGAAATGTACATTATGAAGCATGGAATGAAACCAATACTTTGTAACTGATTAAACCTATGGAATGATGTACTGGTAGAACCTATGAACTTGAATCTCATGGTTCTTCAACATTTGATATTCTTGAACATAGCAGATTACTATTTTTAGTAAGTGTAAAAATCATCTTTTTTGGACCTTAACCAACTATGGCAGCTTGAAATTCTTCAAACTGTGTTCTTCTTGTGAAAACAACCTTTTGGACTAACTTACTATCTTTGGCAGGTACCTATGGGACCACTTACTATTTTTAGTGAGTGTCAATTTTGGGCTGAGATGACCCTTTCGACGATTTTATCCTTCGATACTTCCCTTGTGTTCACTACCTTCTTCGTAGCTTCTTTAGATGGTGAATTGCCTGAAATAGTAGTCTTTCATGTAGGAAGGATTAATATTTTTAGTAAGTTTCCTTTTGATATCTGATCACGATAGAATGGATATTTTTTATATGGGTTTTTTTCCCAATATATCTCCTTTGAAATTTCAGATGTTCCTGATCGCCGGTTTGTGAGATTTTAAAATTTTAATTTTGGACCTGACAGTGGTTATGGGCACGGAGATGCCATGAAAACCATTAATGGAGCTCAGAATTTTTAGCTCTAATTCCCCTCCTCATATCTTTATGAAAATTATATTTTTGATATGGGTTTTCTTTTCTTGTTTCACAGATGTAATTTTGTTGCAAACTGATCACTAATTTAGTGGGAAATAAACTTTCAAGTTATGGAGAATGGAAAAGATGATTTCTTCGCTAAAAAAATTTCATCACTATGGATGTGAAATATAATAATTTTGTTTTTATGGCCTCTTAAAATTATGGAGGAAGAAAAAAACATTACTTTGATCCATGCTATAGTTTGTAAGTTATGACAATTTCTTCACCAACTGGCTATGAGGGTTTTCTGGATAGAAAATATTGATTTTCTCTTCATTATTTGTCATTTTTATCCATTTATTTTATGATATCCATAATTTTTAATTGTTAGGAATATTTCATGGATCTGGTTGAGCCCACTAATGGAGGTAAGAAGCTCTGGAAAAAATTCGGTAGCATGTCGACAGAGTATGGAGGTATGGTGGGACGAAATGAAAGTGGCTAAGTCTGGTATTTATGCGTTTTAAAAAGAAAGATTTGGGGCTGGGAATTTTTTGGTCCCCTATGTCCATTTTATAAAGGGATGAAAGGGACACAAAATTACCTCTGGGACGTGGTGTTCACATTTGTCAAATTTTGGTTGGATGTGCGCTTAAGTGAGGGGGCTTGAGAGAAGCACATGGGAGCTGACTTTTGGGTGCACTAGGAACCACAAGGATTAAGTGGGCTGAGGGAAATTATTTTTCCCCTATGCCCCTTTTATAAAGGGATGAAAGGGACATGAAATCCTCTCAAGCGCATGGTGATGAAACTTGGAAAACATGCATGCTGCGAGAGGGAAGACTCAAACTAGCTCTCGGGGGCTTAACTGGCAAGCGGGAGGTCATGTTGGTGTTCTGGAGACTAAATGGGAGGAGGGGGAGTTTTTTAATCCATTACATACCTTTAGAAAAGGGAAATTAGGGATAAAAAATACCACCAGGTTGCTGGTACTGACATGTGTCCACCCATTGAAATGTGTCCACCATTGAAATGGCTAACTACGAGATTTTTTCCATTGTGCTTGACTTGCAACGGTGATAACTTGAGCATCCAGATGAGTTGCAAGAAAATTATTATATGAAATTTACTAGAAAACAAAAAATGTGTTTAATGGTGATGGTTTAAATCATAAATTATGAATGAATAATCTCAAAATGACCCTTTCTTCCTTGGGACCGAGAGTTGCGTGTAAGAAGAATGAGTTGCCTTGGAAAGTGTATAGTATTTCGGGATTTCTCATATTTTACAAAATTTAGGGAATTGAAAATAATTTATATATGTAATTTTTGGGCTCTTTTATATTCACGAAGCTCCCAGAATCTCTATTTGAAGTTCAAGCACTCCTTCGCAGTGTTTGGCTCTTTCCTAATTTTGCTGAATTAGCTGCAAGACCTTCGAATCTTTCCAAAATATTCCAAAATATTTTCATGAATGTTATTGGAACTTTAATGCATCTCCACACTGAATTTTTATCCTCCATTCTAATCCAAGGGGTGTATTAGTCCCAGGAAGGCCAGTGGTAGCCTTTCCCAAAACTCCTCAAATGTTGGCATTCTCCAAAAGATCCTAAATCACCTAGGGGACTGACTTTGATTTCCTAAATCACTTAGGGGGATTGGATAGACATCTAATTGGGGACAAAATCTGACTTGGTGAGGATTCTATTAAGAATAGGATGATCTGGGGTGTCTTGGGAAGGTAAAACTTGAAAAATGTTTGACATAGGGGTATTGTTTTCCTACTTTCTATTGAATTTTTCCCCTGTAAAAACACATGACAATAATTGTCTCTAGCTTAGGGGAATGTTATGTAATGAGCAAAATGAAGATATGACATGGGAAATCCTATAATCTTAGTTGACAATACATTGACCAGTGTTTTATCCATTGGGCGTCACATGAGTCATAAGCAACTTGTAGGAGATAGATTAAAAGGATGAAAACACACACACACACACACACACACACACACACACACACCAAAAAATGACAAAAGGAAACACAAAAAAAGGGAAAGATAATATAATAAGAAGGGAAACCAACACCTAAAAATCACTTATGGTACAAGGTGGGGGTAAAACCACTTCCGTTGAATTACTTTTCTTTTCAGAGGTTACCCCCGAAGATGTAACACAAAATGTTGATGTATTGTGAAGCCGTTGACTAGTTCAAAGAAGTATCTCCCTTTCCTCAAATTCCTACGAAGGCCAGGTGCTTTCATGATTGTCCATGTAATTCATAGGATTGATCCTACATGAGAATTTTTGTTCTTAGGCCTTCACTTAGAAGTTACCTTACCTTTACATTCTTTGAGATCATTTCTAGAGTATTTACTGCCTTCCATGTTTATCCATAACACCGATATTTGTTTGAACATTTCATCATCATTCTAGGACTGATCCTTGTTCAAATTTTTTAAATCTTCTGATCTCTTCTCATTACCATATTCACTCTATATATTTATAGAAAGTTTTGAAGTGATGTGATCAAGTTGATTTTGAACATATTCCCAATTCTCTTTCCATGGACAACTCTCTTCCACGTGAGTCAGCTTAATATTTTCCCTATCATCTCCCACCATGAAGGTGTTGTATTTAAAATTATAAATGTATGAAGAGGCTCCAAGGAATTTTCTTCTTATACATTCACAAACTTCCTCATGAAATGTGGGAGAAATAGACATGTTTTCACTTTAATGCTCGCCATCGAGGAAGTCATCAAACCTATCTAAATGCTCCATCTCCACATCAAAATTTTGTATATCAAAATGAAGAGCGCTAATTGATTCACACTTTTCTTGTATCATCATAGCTCGAGTAAAGAGTTCAAGGATAAGATGAGGATTTTCAGTTTCTTCTACAACTTTCAAAATATCTTGCATGTATGGATCTTCCAAATTCATCATAGATTCATCTTTGTTTTCAAAAGAGTTTCTATATTGTGACTTGCAGGAGTGGTAAAAATATGATCCATACTTTCCAATGATTCATTCAAAGCAACTCCATCTTCTTCTAATGTTCTTTGTGTTCCCCAAGACTCTCTTTCATGTAGGTATGAAAAATTCTAACTTATGAACCCTTCTGACAAGGAGAGGAGGTCCATACTTTGTGGGAATGGTACTCCTTTGAGTTCAAAATTCATATCATCCTTAAATTCAAAAAATAAATTGGCTTCCTCTATATGTTCATCAATGATTCAATAAGGAAGAGATTTTTATTCTTCAATCATCTCCAATTCTTCACATATCTCCATCCCGTCATTAATTGAAAAATCAAAGTCTGAAAAGAGATTACTAATGAATACCCCAAACTCATCATTCTGTATTTCTTCATCATCAGTGGAGTCTTCAGAAAGCATCTATTATGCAACTAGGATTTTCCTGTATTGAATATGTTACTCCTCTAATAAGCTGTCTTTCATGCTAGAAAAAATATTGCATCTAATCTTCCATAAGAAAAATTTAATTTTCTTATTTCATGATGAGGAAATGATAATTTTCATCTCTCTCTGATGTGAGGAAATAGTTTCCTATCCTGCTATATTGAAACAAATTTTTTTCCCTTCAATCATCTGATTTTTTCATTGAGTATTTCATCTTCTGCATTGGAAATATTTTCTTCATCTCCCCTTTCATAGGTATGATCATGGAAGACCATTCTAATTTGATTTCACCACCCAAATCCCTAAAAAACTTATTCTTAGGAGCATGCCAAATGAGTCTGGGATGTCAGCTACCAAGATAGTGAGAAACAATTTCTTCATTGGGAAGTTGAACAAAGAAACTTGAACATCATTTATTATACCTACCAACAAAAATTCCTTGGATTCCATGGAATAAAAAGAACCATTTGCACATGTCAAGTTAAGTCCTAAGGAGTTTGTGACTTTCATGGGCATCACATTGTTAGAGGCTCCATAATCTATGATAAAACTATTGAGTTGGTAGCCTTTGATCAAGAGGGATAGGTAAAAGGGTTCTAACTTGTTAGTTTAGGATGCACTAAGTGAAAACATGTTCTACGAGGATGGTGTTGATGGGTTAGGGAGAAGACCTGTAACACTAGGGTTTGTGACATGAGGATTCGAGGTACCACTTTAGGAAATGTTAAAAAACTTTAAAACTGAGCAAGGTGTGTTTGAAAATATTCCATCTTTGTGATTTGAAATTTATTTCTATTTGCATGTTCGACATAGTCAAATGGAGATGTGAAGAACACAGATGATGTTCAATTCAAGGAACAATAGTTTTTTTTTCTCTATGTGGATGATTCTACCTTAGAAGCTTGAGTTTCTTTGATGGGTGTGGTACCAGGGTTAAAAAGAGAGGGAGAAGCTGGTTTTTCTTGATCCTTAGTAGGTATAACATGGGTAGTGTTTGATAAAGGATTATTTTTAGAAATAGATTTTGAATTGGAGGGATTACTAGAGGAATTAATTAGTGTCATTAATGGCTTCTTACTTGCCAGTAGGTCTAGTTTCTCCTTGGCAGAGGCCATTGATGGTGGTAGCGGTGATCCCCTGCTGATAATATTATTTTGTAGAATTTCTACAGGGAGGTATTCTTTATTTTTCTTCACTATGGCTATTGAGGGTAAATATTCTTTCTTTTAGTGAGCCAAGGTGAACACTTCACATTGAATATTAGAGCTTCCTCATCATCATCATCTTCATCTCCTTCAATATACTCAATAAGGCTATTTTGAGTCTTTCCATTAACTTCTTAAACCTCAAGGTATTCTCCATCATCATCCTCTCATTATTATTCTGGTTCATCAGTTTCACATGATGCATTAACATGTGGTGCTTCACAAGAAAGCCTATAGGGAGGTGAGGTGATTTTTGGCTAGTTTGGAGGGTTTAGATTCCTAGGAGCATTCCAAATGGAAATTTGAGACAATTGTTTCTTCATGGAAACAATGTCATTGGCCATCTTCTGAATCATGGGATCGGTGAGAGCTGATCTTGAACTCTGGCATTTATGTTTCCCATTGGGACCCTTCACTTTTCCAAACAGGATCAAATCATCTTTGGTCTATATTACGTAATCTTGTGCTTCTTTGAGATCTATGGGTTGGGATTTCTTAAGGAAGAAAGAAACTTCCAGTGGTAGGGCACTGATGAGGAACCTTTTCAAGTTATTTTCAAGAGGAAAAACATCTTCTGGAATCCTTCTAATTATTTAGGTATATTTGGAAATCATTGACTCAGAAGTTTCTTTCTTCATTTGTACCAACTGGACTAAAGATATTTAGCAGTCCTCTATGGTTTTGAGCTTGTGTTCAAATCTGTTTCTTATGTATTCCTAGCATGTGATAGATCTTAGAGAAAGCATGCAAAAACATTTGGTAACTTTATCTTACAAATATTCCATAAATATCTTGATTGATACATCCTCATGTTCTACACCCAAAACTCTATAAGCGGTAATGAATGCTGCTACATGATCCTTGGGAAGTTGAGAACCATCTCTTCTAAATTCTGGGAAGTTTTTTCTTGATCCTTTTGGTAGCTCATGGAGCGGTTGAAGAAGATAAAGTGGTCTAGTGTTTCCACCCTATGGTGTGTTTTTTCTACATTCTTTGTGATCACGATCCACCATTATGCCTATGATTCTAGCTTCCAACCTTTTCAAGGCTGTAGCTTCAGTTGCTGCTCTTGTGTCTTCTTTGGCCTGAGCTCTTTTAGTCTCTTCAATTTGAGATCTTATTTCATCTTCAACTCTTACTTCTCTTTCTCTAGATTCCTCTTTGGTATTGACATCAGTGCAATATTAAATGTTCTCTTTGATATTTGGGAACTCCACATCCTATCGATTGATGACTCTTGGGATTCCAATGGAACTAGTTTCTAAACAAATGGGAGACCTTGGATTTCTAAGAAAATATTGTCTTCTTTGAAGTTCTTTGAAGATGCGATTAATTTTTTCTACTTTTCTTTGTTTTCAAGTGTACCTTCGATCTACCAGCTTGAAAATCTACACTCTCCTCTGTAAATCTTGAACTTTTCTTTATCATTCTAGTTCAACAACAAATTCTTGTTTGATGTCCAATAATCTTGTGGTAATGAAGTATTGAGTGAAATTTTTTTGGTTATGCAAAATAGACTCTCACAAATCTCAAGCAATGTCCTCTTAGATATGGAATAGTAACACATGTCTTTCAACAGGAGGATTACCTGGAATAGCCATGGTTTAAAGACATAAGGCTCAGGTGAATTTTTAAATTCTGATTTATTTTTTATTTAGATTTTGGATTTTAGATTTTATTTAAATTTTCTTGACATTTTGGTCATATTTTTGGGTGCAGATCCTGTTAAATCTATCCCATGGTGGGCACCAAAATTTGTTGGCGATAAAATTTATTGGGTGGAAAAATATGTGGATTTCTTGCCAACACTCAGGGAGTTTAAGTCCCTCTACTTAAATAGTGTATATTTTGTATTTTTATGTACATAAAAAGGTGGATTTTCTTGGTGGCCTTGTGGTCAGTGATCTAATAGGGGAAGTCCAATGACCCTATGGAAAATATAGCAATCGCTTGCTAGAGAAGATTTTTTATAAAGAGTGGGAAAGGGGAGTGAGAATGATACGGGGGAGAAACTAATGTCATAAGTAGATGTTCAAATCCCTATGCACACTAGTTAGAAATATTACACGTGCATTTTAAAAAAGAAAAAAACATGATTTCAGAGCCACTAGCTAGAGGAAATTATATGTACAAAGACATACATATTTGTATTCCTTCAAAAACATAAAATTATTCCTTCATTAGCTTGAAAAATCATAGTTTTATATACTGAGGACTTGAGGAAATGTGATGTGGAGAAAACAAAAGAAAATCAGCTATCTCTTTTTTATTTCACAAGGATTACTCTCTTATGAGATTACAAATTGAAAACCAACTAAGAGGAAGGAAAAATGAGGAGCTCGTTAAAATTTATAGAGGAAGGAAGACTCTTCATCTTTTTGATGACACTTCATATGCCCTATTTCTAACTTTAGATTGTTCATATTCCTAAAAAATATTAAGTCTGTTTTATAAAATCAAGGTGAGTTAATTTTACATTATGTTTCCAAAGTCAATTTTAATTGACTTAAAGGTATATTAAATTTAAGTGCAACCCCAATGCAAAATTAGAACGTTAAAGAGAGAGAAAGTTGGGGGGAGAAAAGAAAGAGAGAAGGAAGAAGAAAAAGGGGAGAAGAATGATACTGATGACAAAAGATCCATCTCTAATGAAATCCATTTCTCCATACTGATGACCAGATGAAATTCCCCATTGTGATGAATTTTTAGCCTTTGAATTCTTTTCAACCTGAGAATCTTCTGAAGACTTGCACTCGATGCAGATTTATTCTCTGTTCCATTTCATTGAGAATGTCTCTACTCCCTTGAATTCCTTGTTGTGAATGATTCATGCATGCCATGGAAAATTTTTTGATGGTGAGAAACTTCCATTTGATGACCTACAAACACCATGAACAAAGTGTTTAGAAACACTATCAAGCTATTTCAATGGTGAATGTGAGCATTTCTCATGAAGATCCATATCAAAGAAGTTGAGGATGAAAAGTACTTGCCGTGATGACCCTTTGCAACACTGTTATATTTTGCTAACATATGTCCTATAGAATGATATATTTTTATGTACAGGTGATAGGTACTAATTAACATACTTGAGAAAAAGTGAAGGGTGTTTTCTCTGTAGTAAGAAACGACCATTATAAACCATGGAATGAAACCAATACTTTGTAATTGATTACACCTATGGAATGGGGTACTAGAAGAACTTATGAAATTGAATATCATGGTTCTTCAACACTTTATATTCTTGAATAGAGAAACTTACTATTTTTAGTAAGTGTAAAAATCATCTTTTTCGGACCTCGATCGATTATGGTAGCTTGAACTCCTTCTTCACATTATGTTCCTCTTGTGAAAACCACCTTCTGGGCCAACTTAATATTTTTTAGTAGGTACCTATGGGACTAATTAATATTTTTAGTAAGTGTCAATTTTGAGCCGAGATGACCCTTTCGATGATTTTCTCTTGCGATACTTCCCCTGTGTTCACTTCCTTATTCGTAGCTTCTTTAGATGGTGACTTACCCAAAATAGTAGACTCTCGTGTATGAAGGATTACTATTTTTAGTAAGTTTGATTTTGATGATCAGATCATGATGGAACAAATATTTTTGATATGTTTTTTTTCCCAAGATCTGTCTTCTAAAATTTTGGGATCTACCTGATAGCTGGTTTGTGAGATTTTAAAATTTTAATTTTTGACTTGGCAATGCTTATGGGCAAGGAGCTGCCATAATAGCTGTTAATGGAAATTGAAAATTTCAGGTCCAATTACCCTCCTTATATCTTGATAAAAATTATGTTTTTGATATAGGTTTTCTTTGTTTGTTTCACATATGATATTTTGTTGCAAACCGATCACTAGTTTAGTGGGAAATAAATTTTCAAGTTCTAGAGCACGGAAAAGATATTTTCTTCGATAAAAAATTTCCTCTCCATGCATGTGAAATATAATACTTGGGTTTTTATGAGCTCTTAAATTTACGAAGGAAGCGAAAAACCTTACCTTCGATTTGTGTTGTAGTTCACATTTTATGACAATTTCTTCGTTAGGAGGGTGCAATGGTTTTCTGGATGAAAACTCTTCATTTTCTCTTTGTTCTTCGTCATTTTGATACATTTATTTTTTGAGATCCATGTATTTTCAGTGTGAGTAATATTTCATGGAGCTGGTTGAGTGTAATAATGGAGGTAAGAAGCTCTGGAAAAAATTCGGTTGTGTGTCGACAGGGGTATGGGAGGTGTGGGGGGACGAAATGAAATGAATGTGGCTAAGTTTGGTATTTATGCATTTGAAAAAGAAAGCTTTGGGTCTAGGAAAATTTTTTGTGTCCCTATGTCCCTTTTCTAAAGGGACAAAAGAGAAAAAAGTTTCCCTCAGACGCATGGTGTTGACACTTGTCAAATTTTTGTTGGATGTGCACTTAAGTGAGGGGGCTTGAGAGAAGCACATGGGAGCTAAATTTGGGGTGTTGTAGACACCAAAATTGGGTCACACTCCCCTTGATCCTCTTTCAAATAACCAACTTAAACACATTCACCTAACCATGACCCTTATACCCCACATTAATATTACTTTAATTATTTATAATTAAATTAATACCCATCCTCACCCCATTTATTAATTTAATTTAATTACTCTAATTAAATGAATGCACAACTCACTTAGACACCTCACCATAGACCTATTCGTAACATGTTGTCATAAATAAATATAGACTTAGTTCAACCCTAAAAATCAATGCCTATTATTCCTCTAACCACCTTCCCACTCATAAAAACATAACATCCATTTTGATCCGTGAATAAATGGACAAACCTGACCCAAATGAGGGAAGATCTATCATTTTTAGTAAACCTAGAGAATTCCACCTTAACCGATGCCGGTCATCCCTAAACCGACGTTTGTCAACCAAGAATCATCATTGGTTACCATTTATTCACTTTGGTAACCTTGTTTAGGAGGTTAGCCATATTCTTAAACTTTTGGGAGCAAAAGGAGATTTGCATGCAAGTAAGAACTAGAGCTCTTTCACACATCCAAGCAGCCATAGCCAACAATGAGACAGATCTAGAGGTATTGCTCTTACGGTAGCATTCTGGGAAACACCATTGCGGAACCAAGCTCCATCACACCGATCAATCATCACCACCACCTAGCCATTGGACCTATAACACCAGTAAGTATGTTTATCACCCGTGTTATTTCATCCTTGTCATTTTGTAAAGGTTTTTCCATCTTTTTTGTCATTTTGTACTTGTATTCCCTTTTCCCCACTATTCCTCTTTCTGTAAACTCAACCATTCCTCCAACCACATCATAAAACCACCTATACCCAACCTCTACATATCTCTGAGTGTTCCTAATAGCTTCATATACCCCATCATACCCTATGCCATCTTTTCTTGACCTCATCTCAAACCCCCACAATTAGATCTTATTGATTTTAATCAGCCCACCTCCACCAATGTTGGTTACCTATAACCATTGTTAGTTATTCCTAACCGTGGTTGGTCATACCCGACCGATGCCAGTCTGTGTTCCTTTTGACACTGTGTAAACCAGCAACCAACCTACCAACTAAAACAACCCAAACACCTTACCCAACCCTTCTAAGACCCTGTCTGTGACCTGCAGACCACCTGAACAACCTGCAACCTGACTTGAAGACCTTGACCCACATAGTTTTTTTAGTATTTAATTAGATCGATGCTGATAATGATATGAGGTACCCAAATTAGGATATTAGCACTAGATTTGTTTACATACATATTTTAGTTATTTCATAATTTGTTTTATAAAAATAGTGGGTTGAAAACCTTCTAGGAAGTATTACACTTCCTTGATCTAGCATACGCTAGATAGTCCACTGTCATATATCATTTAACTCTTCTTTGGTGTTCTTTTTTTCTATTTCAGGTAGTTCCTCCTAGCCAAAAGGAAGCTATCACAGTCAACATCAGATCGAGAAGTTAGAACATGCACACAACCTCCAAACCAACCATTATAACAAGCATTCCTCCTTGACCCACACCCTTATCTATTTCATCACATTCAAAGCATAAAGAAAATTGTGAAACAGATGCATGAGGAACCACAAGGATTAAGTGGAATGAGGAAATTTTGAGTCCCCTATGTCACTTTTCTAAAGGGATGAAAGGGACATGAAATCACCCCAAGTGCATGGTGATGACACTTGATGAACATGCGTGTTGGGAGAGGGAAGGCTCACACTAGCTCCTTGGGGATTAACTAACAAGCGAGAGGTCATGTTGGTGTTAAATGAGAGGAGTTGGAATTTTTTGTCTCTTACTTCCCTTTAGAAAAGGTACATTAGGGACAAGAAATCCTGCTAGGACCCTAGTCCTGACACGTATCCACCCATTGAAATGGCTAACTATGAGAGTTCTTACCTTGGGTTTGACTTGCAATGGTGATAACTTTGAGCTTCAAGATGAGTTATGAGGTGAATTTTTATATGAAATTGACTAGAAACCACCATATAAGTTGAGTGGTGATTTTTTAAAATCTTTAATTCTAACTGCATCACCTCCAAATGAGCCCTTTTTTCTAGGGACCACTAGTTAAGCGCTTAAAGAATGTGTTTCCTTAGAAAGTGTATAGTGTTTCAAGATTTTGATAATTATGGTATAGCTTAGATACCAAATGATAGAATAGAATTAGATTGCAATGACCAAAGAGGGACGGAAGCCTCACAAATATTATTGATCATGAAATCATATTACATAACAATGCAAGAGCTGTAATATTTATAGATATTAGACAACCTCATATGGATAGACATGACACCCTATCAGGCACCAACTACGAGATGATAAGACCCATCTCACATGCACATGTAATTACTACTAATACCAATATTGAATGTTATCCAACATAACAATATTGAATGCAAGTCACTAGACTAGAGTGCACATGTTGCACATTATTAAATAAAAGACAATGCAATAAAATGCAATAAATATGCCTATGCTAAATTATGCTAACATTCCCCCCCTTAATTTTGCATAGTTTCCAATGAAGTGGAGAGGAACTCTTTGAACAGTGTGAATTTTTCACGTGCAAGTGACTTAGTGAAAACATCTGCCTTCTGTTCAGTTGTAGGACAGAAATGGAGCTGTATGTTGTGCTTCAAGACATGCTCGCGTATGAAATGAACCTATACTTCAATATGCTTGGTTCTCTCATGAAATACTGGATTGCGAACAAGCTTCAGAACTCCTTCATTATCAACATATACTGGAGTATATTTCTGTTGTGGTAGACCAATTCCTTCCAGTATTCGGCGTAGCCATATTGCTTCACAAACAACTTCACCTGCAGCTCGATACTCTGCTTCTGTAGAAGAGTGAGAAACAAAGTTCTGTTTCTTGCTTCCCCATGATATCGGTCCAGATCCCATAAAGAAGATGAAGCCTAATGTTGACTTCCTATCATCCATGTTTCTTGCATGATCTGAATCTGAATATCCTGTCAAGAAGAAGTTGTCGTTCTTCTTGTACTCTAGACCAAGGTCAACTGTACCCTTTAGATATCTTAGTATTCTCTTTGCTACTTTCCAATGACATATTTTTGGTTCTTGCATGAAGCGTGATAAATAGCTGACTGCAAAGCTGATATCTGGTCTAGTATATGTCAGGTAAATGAGACTCTCGATCAACTGCCGATAGAGAGTTGCATTCACCGGTGGTGATGGATCGGAACGAGATAACTGAAGTCTCACTTCCATAGGTGTAGCAATAGGAGTGCAGTCCATCATCCTGAATTTCTCGAGCGTTGTCTTGGTGTATTTCAACTGCGACACAAAGATATGATTCTCTTTTTGCCATACTTCCAACCCAAGACAATAGTGCATGAGCCCGAGATCTGTCATGTCGAACGATCGATTAAAATCCTTCTTTGTTACATCGATCATCTTCACAGAACTACCTGTAATGACTAGATCGTCGACATAAACAACCACAATGACAATCTCCCCCCCTTGCTTTTTGAGGTAGAGATTGGGGTCATAAGGATTCCTTTCAAATCCATGACTTATGAGATGCTCATCAATTTTGATGTACCATGCCCAGGGTGCCTGTTTTAGGCCATATAGAGATTTTATGAGTCTGCATACCATCATCTCTTTTCCTGGTATTACATAACCCTCTGGCTAAGTCATATAGACTTCTTCTTGCAAATCTCCATTAAGAAAGGCATTTTTCACATCCATTTGGTGGACTTTCCAACCAAATTGTGCAGCTAGAGCAAAGATCATCTTGATTGTCTTGATCTTGGTTGTGGGAGCAAATGTCTCCTCATAATCAATGCCTTCTTGTTATGCATACCCCTTTGCTACAAGCCTTGCTTTATACTTGTCAATAGTCCCATCTGATTTGTACTTAGTCTTGAATATCCATCTGCATCCAATGGGTTTCTTCCCTGGTGGAAGGTCGACAAGTTGCCATGTGTTGTTCTTCATCACTGACTGATACTATGAATCCATGGCATCTTTCCAAGCTTTTGATTGTAGGGCTTCCTGAACTGTAGATGGCTCAACTGTTTCAACAACTCTGCTCATTAGGGCATAATTGACCTCTTCACGAGCTTGACTGCGAGTTCTAGGTCCAGGATTAGATGATGTGCTAGGTGCTTCATCCAAATTTACATCTCTTATTAATTGAGTATACCATTTAGGTAACTTCTTAGCTGTTCCATTGGCTTGTGGTGGATCCAAGTTTTCACCATCATCCAATTCATCACTGTCATCTTCAGTGGGAACATCAAATTCTGTCTTCACAAGAGGTGTATTCTGCATGTTTGTTGAGTCGTTGAGTGGAGCATCTGCTTGTTTCTTCTCAAAGAACTCAACATCCCTACTTGTGTATACTTTCTTTGCTTTCGGATTTCATAATCTATACCCAAGTGCTTCTTCACTGTATCCAATGAATATCAGTTTCTCAGCTTTCATATCCAACTTGTTCCTATTCTTCTTGGGTATGTGCATGCTAGCTTTACACCCAAATACTCTTAGGTGTGCAATTGATGGTTTCCGATTTGACCATGCTTCTTGAGGTGTCACTCCTTCAAGAGCTACTGTGGGCACTCTGTTCAACAAATAGACTGTAGTTCTTGCAGCTTCTGCCCAAAATATCTTTGTTAAACCTGAGTCATCAATCATACATCGCACCATTTCCATGATAGTATGATTCCTTCTCTCAACTATACCATTCTGCTGTGGTGTGTGAGTAGGAGGCATTTGTCGACGAATCCCATGAGCTTCCAGGTAAGTCTTGAACTCATTGCTTGTGAATTCCCCCCCTCGATCTGAGCGGAGAGTTTTGATCTTGCGACCAACTTCATTCTCAACAAGTGCTTTGAACTTCTGAAATGTCTCAAAGGCTTGACTCTTGTTTCTTAGACAATATATCCACATCTTTCTTGAGTAGTCATCAACACAAAGCATGAAGTATTGACATCCAGAATGACTTGGTTGCATGGGCCCGCAAAGATCGGTGTGCACCAAATCAAGCTTTCCCTTAGCTCTATATGTGTTCTTCTGGAAGGGTACTCTGTGTTGCTTTCCAGCTAGGCAATTGTGACACTTGTCAGTGTTGTGCTTGAGTGTAGGCAATCCTTTCACCATGTTGCCCTTTTGAAGTGTTTGGAGATAGCCAAAACTGATGTGACCATATCTGCGATGCCATAGTTCTGCAGATTGTGTGTCTTTGGCCACTAGAGCTTGATCATCCTTGTGGACAAAATCAAGTTGGAACATGCATCCCACATTGGAGGCTCTTGCTACAATCTTGGAACCTCTTGACTTATCTCTTATCAAGCACACTTTTTCTCCATTATTACTGTCAAAATCCAACTTCAAGTTGTGATCAAGGAGTTGACTAACTGATAGCAAATTCTTGGTCAACCCAGGTACATACAATACATTTGTGATTTTGCAGTCATGCTTTCCAAGAGGTAGTGAAATGTTTCCAATCCCCTTGACACTGTATGATGAGTCATCACCTAATGACACATGGTTCTTGTTAGGTGAGTCACGTAGTGTGTAGAACCAATCCTTGCATCCAGTCATGTGTCGAGTTGCACCTGAGTCAACATACCAGATATCTTGTGTGGACTTGGTTTCTTCATCAAATTGAGCAGAATACATGTGGTGTCCTTCATCTGAATCATCCTCATGTTCGGCAATGTACCCTTGTTGTTTTGGTTTTCTTTTCCAATTACCATTTTTCTGCCCTTGATTGTTGTTGTTGGACTTCCCTTTATTTGAATTATTGTTACCCTGATGGTTATTGGGTTTTGAATTGCTTGATGAACCCTTTTTATAGGAATTGTACCAACAATATTTGATGTCATGTCCCCCTCTATTGCAAATGGGACACTTCTTGGTGTTGTCTCGTTGACTTTGATTTTGTTGGGACTTCTTGTGATTGGACTGAAATTTTCCCTTTCCTTTATGATTGGAAGATAGTGCTTGCTCATCTTCATGATCTTTGTTGTTCATTGCCTCTTCTTGTTGGAGTAGATTGACCAACTTCTCAAAGGTGACTGTGTGTTCACTCATATTGATAGTTGTCACAAAGATTCTGTAGGAAGGAGGAAGTGATCGCAACACAATTGGTACGAGGTCTTCATCACTTATCTCTTTTCCCAATGCCAATAGAGATGCCCTCAAAGTAGCAACTCGTCTCAAAAAAACTTCAACCTTCTCATTGTGCTTGAACTTGAGAGTATGCAGTTGTGATAGTAGGTTGAGGATGGCATTCTTGTTCTTTGCCTCATAGACTGTGCTCAACTTATCCCATGCATCCTTGGCCGATGTGGCATCTCTAATGTGGGGTTGCACATCGTCTGTTACGCTAAACAAGATGATCAACTTGGCCTTTTGATTGGCCCTGTCAAATTGAACTTGTTGTCTTCCATCATCAAGTGATCTTGTTGTTTTTCCATCTACAACTGTCCATAGGTCTTCAAACTCAAGTAACATCTTGATCTTCAGTTTCCATGCAGCATAGTTGTCTCCTCTAAGAAGTTGTGAATCTGGTAAGAAGAACTTTGGTGCTTGTGCACCCATTTCTGCAATCTGAATTTCTGAAACTCTGAATTTCTGACAAAGGGTAAGGCTCTTATCACTCCAAGTTTATGGTCTCCCTCTCAATATACCGTCAGGATGATATACCAAACCTTTCTATATACGCTCCCTTCCGATATACCCGTCGGTACGTGGAAGAAGATCACCCTTTCAATATACCCGTCAGTACAGAAAGAGGTGTTAACACACGTGAAAGAATTTAGTACGTGGTACGTAGACAGTACGGAGAGGGGTTTGTGCAAGCACAAACGGATGGGAGGGCTCAAATGTGTGTGTATTGTGTCCTTATTACTCCTCGTTGATTTTATAGGGTCGATGCCCAGACGACATTTAGGTAGCTGTGTTAGGTGTTAAGTGCAGTAGTAGTCGCGACGGCATCACCCGTAAGCGCTTCCCAGAGGCACCGTATATACCGAACGCTGCTATGAGATCAAAGATCTCGTGTGATAGAACCAAACATAAAATGAAAAATTTGCACCTTTTTTTTCACTTTATGCACCAAGATTAGTACAAAATGCTCCAAAAGTACATCAAAATGAAGTTTTTGTGTCCCCCCTCTTTATAAAAAAGGGTCTAGAATCACAAAATACACAATTTAGGCCAAAAAATATTTTTTTTTACCCCCAATAGGTGTTTTTCCACTAAATTTAGCGGTGGCTCTAAATGTGTTTGGTGAGCTTCTAAATTTGGAAATCTCCCAAAATTTATTAATTTCTCAAAATTTTCCAAAAAAATAATTTAAGAAAAAATATGGAGAGAGTGGGAATTGAACCGCTGACCTGTTTGTTCCCAAGATCCAAACAAACAATCTGAATATTGTTTTCACCTTTTCTCACAAACCGTGATCTGGGTTTTTCTAAAATTTTTACAGCAGCATCATACAATATTTTTCTTGAAACCCACAAAATTTCAGAAGAATCGGAATCTTAGTTTTTGAGATCTTACCAATTTACCAGCTAGATCTGATTTTTTTCAGAAAAAATGATCCGACTTGTACAGACTTTTCGTCACATGTAGAGGCCGAATCTGAAGATGATGTAAACTGTAAAGTTGTGCGTCTCCTTCTTATCTTTCCAGAAAAAAAAACAACACATCAATCTGACATTGTATGAAAAATTTACGTCCTTTTTTCTAAGAGCTATCTGCTGGAATTTTGTTGACGGGACTGCTTCAACCTTTGCTCCCGAATTCTTCACACCTCCACTTTCAGATCTGATTTTTTTTTTTTTTTTTTTTTTTTAGATCTGATCTTTTTTTTTTCTTTAGATCTGCAATTTTTTTTTTCAAGATCTCTCTCCTTTTTTTTTTTTTTTTAAGATCTATTTTTTTTACAAATCTATTTTTTTTTTTTAGATCTGCAATTTTTTCAAGATCTTTCTCCTTTTTTTTTTTCAAAGATCTCCAAATCTGAAATATTCCGCCAATATGTTAGATCAATTGGCTATGCCAATGACTAATAAAAAAAATTTACCTTCCAAATAAGTGGATAGGTCAAATTTTAGTTGAGGGATGCTTGGAAGGAATGGAGGCTGCGGGATGCTTCAATGGCTCTCCTTTGATGCAGATCTTCTTCTCCAATGGATCCTCTCCAATAGTGCTCCTCTTCAACCTTGCTTGGATAGAACCTGCTCTGATACCAAATGATAATAATGGTATAGCTTAGATACCAAATGATAGAATAGAATAAGATTGCAATGACCAAAGAGGGACGGAAGCCTCACAAATATTATTGATCATGAAATCATATTACATAACAATGCAAGAGCTGTAATATTTATAGATATTAGACAGCCTCATATGGATAGACATGACACCCTAGCAGACACCAACTACGAGATGATAAGACCCATCTCACATGCACATGTAATTACTACTAATACCAATATTGAATGTTATCCAACATAACAATATTGAATGCAAGTCACTAGACTAGAGTGCACATGTTACACATTATTAAATAAAAGACAATGCAATAAAATGCAATAAATATGCCTATGCTAAATTATGCTAACAGATTTCTCGTCTTTTCCACCATTTAGGGAATGGAAAATAATTTCCATGGGTACTTTTTGGGCTCTTGAATCTTTACAAATCTCATAGAATATCTGTTTGAAGTTCAATAACTCCTTCATGGTGTTTGATCCTTTAGGCCTGAAAACCCACTTTTGTTGAATTAGTTGCAAGACCTCCAGATATTTCTAAAATATTCCAAAATATTTTCATGAATGTTCTTGGAAATTTAATGCATCTCCATATTTAATATTTATCCCCTGTTCTATCCCAAGGGGGTGCATTAGTCCTGGGAAGACTAGTGGTAGCCCTTCCCATAACTACTCAAAATTTGGCATTGTCCAAAAGATCATAAATCACCTAGGGGGACTAAAATTGATTTCCTAAAAACATAGGTATAGGGATTATATGGACATCCAATTGGGAACCAATGCTAATTGGGTAAGGATGGTGTTAAGAATAGGATGACCTGGGGTGTCTTGGGAAGGTAAAACTTGAATTTCTTTTGACATAGGGTATCGTTGTCCTACTTTCTATTGAATTTTTCCCTTGCAAAATATAGGAAAAAAAAATCTCAAGAGAATTTATGATCATTTCATGTGTCATGTCTGGATTATGTAGATGATCATACTTTATTAGAAAATATCTTTCCTAGAAGCCTATGAGATTATGCAATGTGTTGGTTCTATTATGTACCTGTCCATTCAGTAACTTAATTTACATATTTAACTGATGCTTTTCTTACAATTTTTTCAATCAAAGTTGGTTCTAAGATATCCTATGCTCAACTCGTCCAAATTAAATAAGGATCTAACAAGCATCTAACAGACTATGTTTTACGATATAAGAACAAATTAGCTAAGATGTCTAATGTAATCACAGAATCTGAAGTACAAGATATATTTGTCCAAATTATATTACCACCTCTCTAACATAGTGTCATCTTTGAGACATATCCATCATTCGATCATTTATGTCATACTCTTAAGATACATGAAAAAAAATATTATCTATGGGAATGTTTAAATATCAGGACCAAGCTTCATCTTCTACTCAATTTAAAATCAAATCTACTTTCAAGCCATCTACTAATCCTGCTAAAGAAAAAGCTACTATTAACATCGTCTCTTCTCCTAATAAGATTTAATGGAAACATTCAAAGTGTACATTTACTAAATTACCTTGTGCTACACATATTTTATTGCCACAAATCATTGAGAGAAGTCTTATTACATTGCCTCCTCCACTTAATTTAGACCCATCTAGACCTAAGGGACATAATTACAATGAAAATTTTAGATGCAACTATCATCAATACATCAGGATTTCTACTGATCGATGTTTTAAACTCAGACATCTAATTCAAGATCTTATTAACAATAAAAAAATCAAACTTCCTGATCCTTTGACATCTACACCGGTCTATGAAAATAAGAATCTAAAAAATTTAATGATCCATTACCTAAGTGTGAAAATAAAGTTGACTCTTCATCCAATCATACATATCGTGCAGTGCCTCCTCCTTCATCGGGGGGCTGTTGATCAGAGAAAACTTGAAAAAAATCACACTAGAAGTCTATGTGGGAAAATAGGCCAGGTTAAAGGGAATGGATGGAAAGGAAGAACCCACGTGCGGAGGGCATGTTCAGCATTCAGGACTTAACTGAACTTGAGTATGAAGACCCATTTTTAGAAGATGGTGTGTAGAACACACCAATGATGTAAAGATGTGCGCACCATGCATTGTCTATCTTTGGAGGATCAGATCGAAGCATTTTGCATGGAGACGAGCTAAGAATATGATTTCCACTTCAGTTAACTATAATAGGTCTATAGATAGCACACTTGCATGTGTGGCTATGCCTATAAATGGTGCGTGGCTATTAATAGCATGTAGCCTATTTTTGGAATAGATAAGTGGTGAAGGGTAAGTCCCCACCCTATATATATGTATGTGAATTACATAAGAAAGAGAGAGGAGATATATACATGTATATGGAAAGCATAAGAGGTAAGCATAGAGAGATATGTGCATATGACTGGATTAGTGTATCAGATTCATGCGTGCATCAGTATAGATTGCCATTATTGTAAGGAGCTTCTGTGTTTATTAATAGATGGAAGATATTGGCTAAATCTAAGTGTCATTCCTTGTGTGTAATTGAGTAGTGCATGTTCTTGATTCAATCATGATTATTGTTTAAGCTTGTTCTTTCTTAGATCTAAATATAGCATGCATTGTAGAATGATGGATTAGTTATGGATCTATATGTTTCTTCCTTCATCACACTAACATCCTGCTACAGTAACCCTAAAAGAGGGACCTGGTACCTTTGCATGCTTCGATTGAGTCACTCAGTCTAGGCTGAGTGATGTGCTAGCGCATCTAGGGTGTTATCTGGTAAATTCTAGGCTGCATCATTGGTTCCATTTTTGATACCTCTTTTTTCAGTTATTTTTAGGATGGTTGTGATGAAGACGTACCAGTTAACTCTAGCAAGTATTGAGGAGTGGATAAATGATCTGGAGGAAGAACATACACGATGGTTCAACATTGGATCTGAGTTTAATACATGCACTTGGGTAGAACAGAATCTATATGATAGCTTATATGAGAGATTTTTTCACCATCTTTCTAGTAGAATTATACGAGTGCTTGATTGTTTATGCATCTAAGTGGAATTGGAGGTATCGTGCACTTGTATGGACACATGAAGAATTTTAGGCCCTTTATGATGCTAATCTGATCTGGAATCATGTTGTGGATACATGGTTTCATGGTGTTCTAAATAGTTATATTCTGGAATATTCAATTTTGACAAATTATTTCCTAGAGGTAGTTGAATTCTTGTTTTTATGGTACCCTAAAGGATTATATTTACAAGGAATCGCACTAGCGATCAAGATCTTGATGGTAAATTTGAACCTGGAGAGTAAACTAATGGCTAACTAAACCTCATCACGTGTGAGGGTAGGAACAGGTTTGGTGAAAGATGGCAGACCTAGTGGTAGAAAGGAAGAGAGAGGAAATGTGGCTTAAGTATAATGAGGCACGCACGAGGGAGATAGAGAAGCAACATTCCATTACATAAATTATGGCGTTGAGGAGAGAGATGGCTTGTGAAGGATTTACAACTCATGTAGAAGACATGAAGCCAGAGCATCAGGAACTCCCCTATCTTGGAAAAAATGACAGAGATACCCCCTTGGCCTCACACAGAAGTGCACCAATAGAGACTATCTAGGCCATGGTGCACATCTTAATCCACCTAATGACCTATCCCTTGTGCTTGGTTTTCTAGTATCTAGTACGACAAGTAACTAGTAGGCTAATGTGGGAAGTAGGAGAGCAGGAGTAAGTTAGGGAGCAAGTACATCAATGGTAGGAAAGATGGATTTAATGATATTTGGAGCAACATTCTTAGGTGCATCATCCACACAAAGTGTGAGTGTATAGAATGTTGGGTTCACCTCTGGAAGTGGAAATACCTCACATATTGTAGGGATTTAGTATAGTACTACTGTAGTAGTACAGGGGAGTACATCTACATGTCCTATTCTAGCTACAGGTGGAGGAATCAGGAGGTATAGCTAGTTCTAGTTTTGGTGGATCTCATGGTTCTAGAGGTAGAGAAAACACAGAAGGTTCTAGATCGGGTGGTAAAGGCCCATAACAACCATAAAATATATAGATGGAGATGTCTCTTCGTCTCCCAAAATATAGAGGTGTAGAGGATGCTCCCAAACATGTGCATATGTGTGAAATCTTATGGTGTGTGAAAGGGATTATGACTTCTTAGTGTAAGCCAAGTCAATTTGCTACTAAATTACAAGGGATGTTCACATAACTGGTATAAAAATTTTGATCCTGATCAAACATACATGGATTATGCAGCACTAAAGGATACTTTCTTGAAAGAGTTCCATATCCCTTAACTTGAGCATAAGAGTATAAGTGTGCTCAAGGATATCAAGCAAGACACTACTGAGAGTGTAGGTGAGTATGATGATCACTTTAAGACACTTCTATCTAAGCTATCTTATGATGTTCACGCTAGCCAACATGCACAATAGTTTTTTGCATGATTGATTACACCATTCAGAAGAGCGTTGTCACATAAGACATACACTGATCCACGTGAAGCACTGGAAGTAGCTTTGCGTGCTGAGGTGGTTGGGAGCATTGACACTAGCATTAGTCCATTCTTAGAGGCACAGATTTCAGCTATGAAAAAATAGTTAGAGAAGCTATCAACCAATTCAGCCCATGAAATGTGCTCAGGGATTTGGTGTACAGATTGTGAAGTGGAAGGTCACACCAAGGATAGTTTTCCTCGTAGAACTAGTATGATCATTACTGTTGGATTGTGAGATCTGTCATTTGAATAATGATGCTAGTCACTGTCCCTTGTTATAATGCATGATAAGGAAGAATGTATCTTGTTTTTACAAGATTTTCAGGTCCATGACCCATGATACTGAGGATTTTCAATTGATTGGTCAGATTCACAAGATGCTATAGACATTGGAGTATGACAAATAAGTGTAACAGATAATTCTAAGGGTAAGAAATGAGCATTAGGATCGGGATCATAATCAAATGTGATATGACAGGAATGAGGGGCATTTTGAAGGAGGTCGTGGAAAAGGACATGTATATCATGGTGGATATGGAGGATGAGGCCATGGTGGAGGAAGAGGTGAGTTCCCTTGTGGAACATGTTATACATGTGGATATCTTGACCACTATAGGCACGAATGTCCTCAGAATATTGCATGTTCTTTATGCAGAAAGAACCATAGCTATGAAGAGTGCCCAAACTTATATGAGCATCTAAGTTAGCAACATAAGCAAGAAAACAAAGGTGTCAAGATGGCTAGAATCCAATGCATGGTGGAAGATCAGTAGATGCCTAAGATAGTACCAGGGCCTAAGGCATTAACAGTGAAGATTACTACATGAGTTGAAGTAGCGCACACAAGAGGCGCATTGCACTAGAAGCCTACGATCACCAAGGAGGAGGTTTTGCATGCAAGGTACCCAGATCCTGCTCATCAAAAGGAAGTTTACCAGGATACCATGGAAGTGCTAAGGAATCTTCAAAGTGTGATATAATACCTAAAGGATCAGAAGAAATCATCAAAGACAGTCCAAACTGATATCGATGATTTGAGAGAAGTGTGTAAAATGTTGTGCTAGGAGAACATCATTCCACTATTAGGAGATTGGTTAAAAGGGAACACTCCATGCGTAAGTATTTAGATCAAATGGTAGATCCTGCATGTGAATCTTCCCCCTGATAGCATTGACTATAATAAAGAGATCACTCTGAATGCTATTGTAGATGGATGGCTGTTGAGAAATATTTTGATTAACAGAGGTGTAGAAGTAAATGTGCTTGCATTAGATGCATGGGTATAAATGGGGAGGCCTCTATTGCAACCGTCATCTAATGTGTTGTTTATGGAAAATAGGACTAAGGCCACTCCCATAGGAGTTGTTATCACCAAATCACAGCACCCGTGTGCATATACTTGAACTCACAGTGTGATTGGATAACATGGGTACTATCTCCAAGTTGTGGGACTTGCTACTTGAGATAGACCTCCAGAGAAAGCTGGTTCTTGCTCCTAAACTACCTGCCACAATCTACAATCTACTCTAATGCAGGATAAGCTAACTGTTCTAATCTAAATTTCCAAGGGACCAAGGAGAGAGAATACATAAAATGAAAGCCTACACTAAAGCGGTGATACACCAGAAAAGGAGGGTGTGAGAGTAGTCTCCAAATGTGTGAAATACAGAGGGAAAGTGCACACTAGAAGAGGTGATGACAGTTCACCATAATCTAGCAAAATGCATTCACAACAATATTCCAAGCATACACAATGATAATGAATCCCTACAAGAACATAATAAATAGACACAATATTCTTATAGAAAGATCAAAGGGGCAAGAAGAATGCAAGAAAACACAGCAGGGGAAGATACATCCACAAACTGGTATTTTATTGCTTCATGATATGCACAGTTCAATCTATTACAAGATAAGGGCCTGGATCACCATGCAAGGAGTCCACTACAAGGGCCTGCAACACACTGGCTTCACAAAGCAATTTTGGCAGAGCTTTGCTACCCAAAAACTCTCTCCTTACAATGAGCCCAACACTCCAATTTATAGAAAAATGAGAAGGAAAAAGAGAAGGGAAAATGGAAATCTTGAAATCTGTCCTTCAACCACCTGTAAGAGGCATTAAATTGAGTGAAATGGTTATACATTACTTGCAAAAGGCTCCCCATACTGTCCCATGTGCTGCAGTAGAGAAAGAATGATGGCCATGCCTCTTAGTTGCACTCCCAGCTACCAAATAAGACACTGTTCTAAACCCGGCCACGATTTCTTAAATATCTCAATCAATTTCTAATCAAATCTGGAATTTCTTTATTTTTGTGCATCAGGCTCAGAACCACAATTCCAACGGTACAAATTTTGTGCAATTTTGTTGAGAAATGTAAAAGTTATGGCCTTCTGAGTGTGGGAAGCTATTTTGGGTTTGGAAGGCGTTTTCTGTCATTTGACGGGAATGAGTATTGACTGACTGGAGAAAAAAACTTTTCCTTAATTTAAATATATCTACCCTTATTAAAAATAAGAAATCTAGTTTTTTTGGCATAGAGGACGTCGTGCTCATTCCAGAAAGTCCAATTTTGTGAAAATCGGAGCTCGGAGTCAAAAGTTATGGCCGTTTGAAGTTCCACGGACCAAACGTTGACTTTTCTTCTTTGCCTTCGGCTGCTTCGGATTTTCACGTCCCACGCGTCCCTTTGTCCCATTTGTCCCAAATGCTGCATGGGACAAATTCTTTCGAACTTCCTGAAATGGGCTTCCATGTCCCTTTTCTGCCGGTGACACGTGGCGTGATCTGATTGGCCTTCGATTCCTTCGGCTATCCACGTCCCGCACGTCCCTTTGTCCCATTTGGCCTAGCGCTGAAGTTCCCTGTTTCGGCTGAACCAGCTGGTTTGCGTACTCACGGCCCAGATGTCCCATTTGCTTTCAGACTGTTCAGGACAATTTTTTTTGATTCGCCCGGTTCGGCCAGTTCACGTACTTTTGTCCCGCGCGTCCCAGACTTTAAGTTCTCATTTTGGCCGATCCGGCCGGTTTCGCGTACTTTGCGTACTTTCGGCCCAACTGTTCTGGGCTGCCTTGACTCATTTCGCCCAGTTCAGCCTGTTTGCGTACTTTTGTCCCAACTGTCCCGACTATTGCAAGGACTAGGACTTAGCCATTTTTATGATTTTTTCTGGCCCGAGCTTGTTTTTTGTAATTTTTTACATTTTCTCAGAACTTGCTCTCTTCTTCTTGGACAAGGGAGTTAGAAAAAATATGAGGGGACCCTAGAAATATGAATTTTTTCCTGGACTCAATATAATTGCTTGGTACAAAAGAATTTGATGCATGTTATCAAAATTACCTTGAGGGGTGAATTTTGGATTACAATTTTGGCGACTCAGCGGGGTCATCTGCCTGCCAGATGAAGAACGACCAACTGCTTGTAGCAATCCATTGGGCATGGATTCTTTTTGATAACCTCTCAGCTGATCTAAAATTTGAAAACCTGTGTCCTTGAGCCATCGAAACATTCGTTGAGCTGGTTTTCCTATGGCTGTAAATTCTTTTCCAGGAGCTTGATGAACTGCAAACATGCACATACTAGAAGCAATAGGACATGTGCACAAGCACTTAGGGAAATAAAAACTACTATAACAACAGTAAAATGTGCATAAGCACTTAGAGGAATGGAAAATCTAAATTAATATTTACAAGGGTGAAAATCTATCCTTTTAGTAGCAATGTTTGAGATAGATCCCATTGACCGGGATCTGCAATTCTTCACCATCCAACTTAGCTAGTCAGAAAGCATTGCTACCTTTGCATTCGATTATCATGTATGGGCCACTCCAGATGGCATCAAACTTGGAGTGCTTCTTTGGTTTTGCACGATCAACATCCCACTTCAGTACCAAATCTCCAGTTTGTAATATCTTGGCCTTAGATTTCTTGTCAAAACTCTTTTTGACCAATGCTTTATCCTTTTCTATGGTCTGCATTGCGTGCTCTCTTGTCTCTTCTAATTCAATCAGCTCTGCATACCTGATTTCCATAGGTTCAACCTCAGCTAGTTCCAACTGTTTCATGAGTTCCAATGCTGGCAACTCGAGTGATATAGGTAGAACTGCTTCTTTCCCGTATACAAGCTTGTATGGAGAGCTTCCTGTAGATCTCTTGGGTGTGATCCTATCAGCCCATAGGGCTGATTTGAGCTTTGAGTGCCAAGTCCTCTGATTCTCATCAAGATTCCTCCTGATGATTCTTAGTAGATTCTTGTTTGTAGACTCGGCTTGGCCATTACCTTGAGGGTAATAGTTCGATGAAGTGCTGAGATACACGCAATTCTTGACAGCCCATTCAGTGATCTTTGTGCCAAGGAATGCCAATGCATTGTCTGATATGATACTGGCAGGGGCACCAAACCTCGTGACTATCCCTTCATAGAAATCTAAGATATTAGATTCATTTGCTTCCTTGAGTGCCACTGCTTCGGTCCACTTGGTGAAATAGTCTGTTGCTGTTAGAATCCACTTGTGGCCTTGACTTGAATTTGGATTGATGACTCCAATGAAGTCCAGTCCCCATTGCATGAATGGCTGATTTACTGAAATTGGACGAAGGGGCAGCGCTGCTAACCTTTCTTTCCCTGTGAAGAATGCACATTTCTTACATTTCTTGACCCTTGAGTAGCAATCATTGAACATAGTAGGCCAATAGTAACCAGCTTTCATGATTTTGAGAGCTGTCACTCGCGGAGCAAAGTGGCCTCCTGCTTCCCCGTCATGGAACTCGTGTAAGATCTTCTCAACTTGACCTGTTCCAATGCATCTTAATAGAACACCATTGATGTCCTTTTAAAACAAAACTCCATCAACAAGCACATATGGAATGGCTTGTAATCTGAAGTATCTCCTCTTTGCTTTGCTCACTTCCGGAGGACACAATCCTGTCTGGAGGTAATGCACCAAGTCTTGAGTCCAACATGGGACGGGTGCATCATCAGCTGGTTGTTCTTGATCATTCTGTAGTAGCAAGACAACATCTTCTTCACTTTTTAACTCGTCTGGTTGTTTGGAAGCGAGCTACTCACACAAGCCTTTGCCACGAACTAGCTTGGTCACTTTGATTTCAATATCATATTCCATCACCCGAGTGATCCAACCTGCTCTCTTCTCATTTAAATCCTTGTTTAGGAGGAAGTCCTTGACACCAGCATGAGACACCAGCAATTGAATCTTATTGTTTGAGACCAAATATCTGAACTTCTTTAAACTTCTGATGACAGCAAGGACATGCTTTTTGATGAAAGAATACTTTATTTTGTAATCTTCCAAAGTTTAACCGAAGAATGCTATGGGCTGTTCTGAACCTTCTCTATTCAGCTGTGTCAAGATAGCTGAGATTGTATCTGATCCTCCAAACGCATACAACATGAATTCCTTTGAGAAATCTGGGTTGATAAGAGTTGGAGCTTGTGATATTGCATGCTTGATGTTTTCAAAACTCTCTTTGCCTTCTGCTGTCCATTTGAATGCCAGACTCTTCTTCAACATCATTGTTAGAGGCTTCACAAGAGTGGAAAAATTAGGCACAAATCTGCGGACAAAGTTTATCATTCCTAAGAAGCTTTGGAGAGATTTCTTGTGGTGTGGCAATGGAAGTGTTCGGATGGCTTCAACCCTTTCAGGATCAATTTTTAGCCCTTCCCTAGAGACAATGTGACCCAACAGTTTGCCTTCATGTGCCAAGAATACACACTTCTTTGGATTCAATGACACTCCAAACCTTCTACACCTCTGAAATACTTGTCTGAGGTGAAAGAGATGGTTTGTTGCATTCTTTGAGAAGACAGTGATATCATCTAGGTATACCAGCACTATCTTGTTGATCAAGCCTTTGAACGCCATATCCATAGCTCGCTGAAATGTTGCTCCGGCATTTGACAGTCCAAATGGCATCTTCTTGTAAGCATACGTGCCCCATTTTGTAGTGAAGGCCGTCTTGAATTGATCTTCTTCTTTTACCATTATCTGATTATAGCCTGAATATCCATCTAGCAATTAAAACCTTTTTGAACCAGCTACAACCTGTAATATTTGTTCCATTGATGGAAGCGGATAATGATCTTTGAGTGATGCTCTATTTAGATCACGAAAGTCCACACACAATCTTATTTCTCCATTTCTCTTTCTTACCGGCACCAAGTTTGCAACCCAACTTGAGTGTTTGATGGGAAAGATGATACTAGCCTCAATGAGCTTGCTTAACTCTTTTCTCATGAGAGGTTCGATATGAGGATTTACTGGCCTTTGCTTTTTCCTGACAGGCTTGGATTCTGGATCCAACTCAATAGTATGTTGTGCCAACTTTGGGTTGAAACCTCTTAAATCTCTGTAAGTCCAAGCAAAGACATCTAAGAACTCTTGACAAAGCTGAACAAAATCAAATTTTTCTTGTGAGGTACTTGCTTTGCCAATTTGCAATGTCTTGCCTTCTTCTACTAAAATAGGCTCTGAATCTTCACCCTTTACTTGAATGTTCGCTTTCTTCTTCCGGAACTGATCATTCGGGTTGAAGATTGACTCCAAGGTTATGAGGCCTTTTGGCAATTTGTTAGTCCTAAGCTGCACCACTTGTTCGCCATACTGCTGCTCCAGCTTGTCTTGATTTCTCATGGAGAACTCAGCTTCTTCTTATAGGAAATTAACAATCTGCTGATCATTCTCGAAGACTTGCCAACTTGTGTTGTTATCTGGAACAGCTGGTCTCATAACCACATTGATATGAGGCTGAGTTTTTTCACTTTTGATACTTTCTATAACATCAAACACAGCCCCAATTGCTGCCAGTCTGTTAGCGGCTTCATTCTTTTTTCTTGGGATGGAAATGATGCTAAAAGCTTCAAAATCTTCAATAAGATCCCATACCCGATTTTTGTAGTTCTTCAACAGATCATTTTTGGCAGCATTTTTTCCTTTGACTTGGTTCACGATCAGCTCACTATCACCAAATACCTGTAAATTCCTGATGCATTTCTTCTTTGCCCAGTGTAGTCCATGAATTAAGGCTTCATACTCAGCTGTGTTGTTTGAACAGGAAAACTGGAAACGGAAAGCTGAGTAATACCTTATGCCTTATAGTGAAATGAGCATAGCTCCTCCTCCTGCATCTTGTCTACTCCTTGACCCATCAAAGAACAATTGCCATACTTCATTCTTGTCTTTATGATCTGGCTTGGTGATGCTAGGAAGAGGTTGATTCTCTTCATGTAAACAATAGACTCCCAACTCAGATTCTTCTATTTCTTGATAAGGATCAAAAGCATGCACCTTGTTTTCCCATTCATCAAGAGTCAAATCTGGGATGCTTCCAACCTTGGTGTCAGCTTCATTAGTGCTTGGATGATCTTCTTGATCGAACGCTGAACAATTGGTATTGATTTGGCTTGGAGTGTAAGGCTCAATATGAAAGTTTGCAATAGGTTCAGACCTGATTGTGGCTTTGGTTCCATATCTTGTTCTGAACAACATGTGTGACCAATCCGCCGAAAGATAGCCTCCAATTTTAGCAGTGAAGTCTCTTGACAAGCACAATGCAAAGAGTGGTGGCAGGTCTATGACTGACACATCTTGTAACACTATTACGTTGGGACATGAGTGCAGTGTGAGGCTCAAACCTTTGATTACTCCAACCGTTGTCACTGCTGTCCAATCTAATTGCACTACTCCTTTGGATATGACTTCATATTGAAGTCCCAATTGATCTGCTATTTGCTTTGGCATTACTGAACTACTGGCCCCAGAGTCAATCATGCAATTATGTACCAACCTATCTCCTATGATCAATGAAACATAAAATGGAGGGGGCTTAAACATTTTACCTTGCTGTCCTCCATGATTTCCTTCAGGCTGGGCAGCATTTGTGAATACCTTCTCTTACATTTGGACTTGTTGGTTCGAAGCTGACCAGTCCTTCATGGCAGCTTGTAGCAAATCTCTCTATCCTGGGATAGATAGTAATTCCCACATTGATATGTTTACATTTTTCTTCTTCATCTGATCAATGATACTGAATGGAGATGAAGTATCCCTCTGCTGTCCCTTGGCCTGCACATTCATTCCTTGCACATGGGTAGCAGCAGCTGGCGTCTGAGTTGGTTTAGGAGCTGGTTTGGGTGCTCCTTGCATGTTTGGAACTACAGTTTGTAAGCCAGCGGCTTGTGGAGTGGTAGAAGGTTGTGGATTACTTGGAGCCAATGGCTGTTCTTCACCCAAATTTCTCCTTTTTGACCTTGTGTTGGCTGCAACACTTTGAGAGGGTATTTGATTCATACCACAAAAATCTTCAGCCTGCCAATTGACAAGAGTAGTTTCGTTCGGAGATGTTCCTTGTTGAGGTGTTTCCTGTTACTGATCCTCTTCGTGGATGGACTCTCGCGACCCACCAATGGTTTGCACCATCAGGGCCTGATTTAATGCACCGTTAAAGCACATTGATTGGTTATGTGGCTGACTGCACGGGAAAAACCAATCATATTCTTGGGCCATGTTATTTTGGACTGGCACCAAAGCTCTGGATGCAGATGCAACATTGGGGTTATAGGGCTGAAATGGTCTATTAGCAGGAGGCCTTGCTTGATTCTGATTTACAGCTGGATTGGGTGGTCTTTGAGGTTGATATGGTTGCCTGTTAGGCTGAGCTTGAGGCTGATATGGTCTAGCGCTTTGAGCTTGCTGTCTTTTGATAGTAACCAGCTCATTTCCCAAATTTTTCAATTGTTTCATGACCTCTTGGATTTCATTTGAAGCACTAGAGGATGAGGTAGAATTCTCATTTTAACTTTGATTTCTAGGAGTGGGAATAGGAGCCAAAGTGGGTGCTTGACTAGTGCTTGGATTCTCTAAGTTCAGATACAAGGGCATGGGAGGCCTAGGAGCTAGCTTACCAGCTTGAATAAGATAGTTTTCAGCCCTAATGGCAATGCTATAAGCAACAGGTAAGGTTGTGCCTCCCATAGATTGAATTAACATAGAAATATCAGAATTCAAAGCTTTAAGGTAATATAGAAAAGCACCTTCTGCTGTTGGCCTGACTGCTACTGGAATCCTATCCCAAGACCTTTAAAATCTGAAGTTGAAGTCAGTCAGCAGCTCATTGGGGGCTCTCTTGATAGTTGTCAATTGTTCTAGAAGAGACAAGTTGTCTCCCTTTTCTCCAAACTGCTCATGGAGAACTATGCATAACTAATTCCAATTTGTGATAGAACTAGCTTCAAGGCTCCTAAACCATTGCAATGCCTTCCCTTTGAATGATGATGCCAACAATTTGACAGCCACATCTATTTCATTTATCTCATGGATTGCACAGACGTTAACAATGTCTTTGACATGATCACCAGGAGTGGTATGATTTTCTCCAGTGAAAAATGGAATGTTCTTCAATGCTGCAATTGGAACTGGATTCTATGCATTGAGGGCAAGCGGGCTGCTGCCAGTGAAATTGATAAAGGGATTTAGTGGTTGTGCCATTCTGATTGGCCTGAGAACCCTTGTTGATGTGAGAAAAGGTCTACTAGGTGGAGGTGTAGACAAAGTTCTATTAGGTGGAGACACAGATCTTTGAGCTCTTCTTCCCCTTCTTTCTCTGCCTGGAGATAGATGCAAATAAACAAACAATCCTTCCTCCCTAGTTCTTGACCTGGTCTGTATTCTTCTCATAAATTTGTCAGGCTTGGACTGCAGAAACCAGCGGATTATGCCTCTTTTGGAGTCGCCAGATGTGCGATTTTAAATCTCCTTCAAAGCTTGAACTTACAACAAGTGCACATCAATCTTGTTGCAATGAAAGTAAAGACCTCTAAGGTCCCACCGGGCGTGCTAGAACTGTTATCACTGAATCACAACACCCTTATCCATATACTTGAACTCACAGTGTGATTGGATAACATGGGTACTATCTCCAAGTTGTGGGACTTGCTACTTGAGATAGACCTCTAGAGAAAGCTGGTTCTTGCTCCTAAACTACCTGCCACAATCTACAATCTACTCTAATGCAGGATAAGCTAACTATTCTAATCTAAATTTCCAAGGGACCAGGGAGAGAGAATACATAAAATGAAATCCTACACTAAAGTGATGATACACCAGAAAAGGAGAGTGTGAGAGTAGTCTCCAAATGTGTGAAATACAGAGGGAAAGTGCACAATAGAAGAGGTGATGACAGTTCACCATAATCTAGCAAAATGCATTCACAACAATATTCCAAGCATACAAAATGATAATGAATCCCTACAAGAACATAATAAATAGACACAATATTCTTATAGAAAGATCAAAGGGGCAAGAAGAATGCAAGAAAACACAGTAGGGGAAGATACATCCACAAACTGGTATTTTATTGCTTCATGATATGCACAGTTCAATCTATTACAAGATAAGGGCCTGGATCACCATGCAAGGAGTCCACTAAAAGGACCTGCAACACACTAGCTTCACAAAGTAATTTTGGTAGAGCTTTGCTACCCAAAAACTCTCTCCTTATAATGAGCCCAACACTCCAATTTATAGAAAAATGAGAAGGAAAAAGAGAAGGGAAAATGGAAATCTCGAAATCTATCCTTCAACCACCTGTAAGAGGCATTAAATTGAGTGAAATGGTTATACATTACTTGAAAAAAGATCCCCATACTATCTCATGTGCTGCAGCAGAGAAAGAATGATGGCCATGCCTCTTAATTGCACTCCCAACTACCAAATAAAACACTGTTCTGAACCCGGCCACGTTTTCTTAAAAATCTCAATCAATTTCTAATCAAATCTGGAATTTCTTGATTTCTGTGCATTGGGTTTGGAACCACGATTCCAACGGTACTAATTTTGTGTGATTTCGTTGAGAAATGCAAAAGTTATGGCCGTCTGAGTGCGGGAAGCTATTTTGGGTCTGGCAGGTGTTTTCTGTCATTTGACGGGAATGAGCATTGACTGATTGGAGTAAAATACTTTTCCTTAATTTAAATATATCTACCCTTATTAAAAATAATAAATCTAGTTTTTTTTGGCATAGAGGATGTCGTGCTCATTCTAGAAAGTCCAATTTTGTGAAAATCGGAGCTCGGAGTCAAAAGTTATGGCCGTTTGAAGTTCCACGGACCAAACATTGACTTTTCTTCTCTGCCTTCGGCCGCTTTGGCTTTTTGCGTCCCACACATCCCTTTTTCCCATTTTTCCCAAATTCTACGCGGGACAAATTCTTCCGAACTACCCGAAATGGGCTTCCATGTCCCTTTTCTTCCGGTGACACGTGGCGTGATCTGATTGGCCTTCGGCTCCTTCGGCTATCCGTGTCCCGCGTGTCCCTTTGTCCCATTTGGCCTAGTCCTGAAGTTCCCTGTTTCAGCCGAATTGGCCGGTTCACGTAATCATGGCCCAGATGTCCCATTTGCTTTCAGACCGTTTGGGACAAAATTTCCCGATTCGCCCGGTTCGGCCGGTTCACGTACTTTTGTCCCGTGCGTCCCAGACTTTAAGTTCTCATTTCGGTCGATCCGGCCGGTTTGCGTACTTCACGTACTTTCGGCCCAACTATTCTGGGATGCCTTGACTCATTTCACCCGGTTCGGCCGGTTCACGTACTTTTGTCCCAACTGTCCCGACTATTGCAAGGACTAGGACTTAGCCATTTTTATGATTTTTTCTGGCTCGAGCTTGTTTTTTGCAATTTTTTACATTTTCTCAGAACTTGCTCTCTTCTTCTTGGACAGGGGAGTTAGAAAAAATATGAGGGGACCCTAGAAATATGAATTTTTTCCTGGACTCAATATAATTTCTTGGGACAAAAGAATTTGATGCATGTTATCAAAATTACCTCGAGGGGTGAATTTTGGATAACAGGAGTGTTGAAGGACACATCCATAACTATACAAGGGGCCAAATTCACTGGGGATTTTGAGGTATTAGCACTTACAGAAGTAGACAGTTTTCTAGCTCTACTTAGATTCCCTTGGTGTTATGTGAATAATGCTGACTTGAGATTCAATAAGGGGTATATCAGCTTTGAGAACAAGGAGGAAAGAGCTGTGATACCTATAACAGATGGGAAGTCTACACCATATGTTGAGCCTCTAAGTGAGGAGAACTTAAACATAATTTATGTATGCACTATTTAGGACCCAAAGGTCAATGAGCCATCAAAGGAAGGCCTCCTACAGTGGGAGGATTGTCACTCTATTAGTGATACTAAGAGTATTTCTTGTGAAAATTGGGCTCATGGTACATATGAACTAGTAGGACACAAGGTTAAAATCCTGGTTATGCACAAGAATGGACTTCGTTATGTTCGATGGATAGGTAGTGCAGTACCTTGGTATATAGGAGAAAAATATATTCTTATATTCTTACAAGCCATGGAGGCATATTGGATAGACTAGGTCAAGAGAAGAGACATGTTAGCATATGTCTTGTATGGGATAGTAGCGCGTTAGTGGGTAGTTCATAGAGATAATCTTATGGAGTGGAAGGAAATCAGAATCACCCTATCTACTAGGTTTGTAAGGAGAAATGCACCTATGCAGATCTACACTTATACTGGTGATCAACCTATTTAGCATCATATTCAATAGTTTGAGAGACTCTAGATAGCGGGATAGGAAGCATTAAAAACTTCACTTTGGGTACATATATTTTAATCTACTCTATAAGGATGTGCATGTGTCTAGTATGTATATGCTGAACTACATTGAGAGACTGGGAATTGGAAAAATTTGACTATAAGAATGATCCAGACCTTTGACTAATTTTCTTCCCAACCTCCACTAGAAGAGGCATTAAAATTTTGTAAGTGGTTAACCATGGGAGATAGTGCAAAGGTGGAGGAATTCATACAGGGATTATTTGGCAAGACAGAATCAGACACACATTTTGAAGAAGAAGGAGAAGACTCCATATTTCTTGAATGTGATTGCATTGAGAAATAAAAAGGAAAGATGGTTTAGATCATGGATGATGAGGAAGTTGAGAACCAGGATATTGAACATTCAAAAGGGGTGTGTGAGGTCTTGGACAGTGTAGGCAAGGATACATGCACTTATCACGAACCCATGAAGAAAAATAAGGTCAATATAGGATTGGAGGATGAACGTAAGGAGGCCATAATTGGAGACTATTGGTTAGACTCAGAGGTGGGAAATATTATTGAGTTACTACAGGATTACCAAGTCTTATTCCCTCGAGGGTATCATGAACTTAAAGGCACGCATGAATCACTTGGGGAAATGAAGATAACAATCAAGAAAGGTGTGCGTCCAGTGAGAAAGAGACCTTACAGAATGAATCCTAATTTGTGTGAAAAGGTAAAATAATAAGTTGATCAAATGTTGAAATATGGAATTATCAAGCCACTTGATGAGTCAGAATGGGTTAGTCCAATGGTGATCAGTATTAAGAAGGATGATAGAATTCAAATATGTGTAGACTATAGGGAGCTAAATTCCACATGTGTAACAGACCCATTCCCTACGCCATTTACTGAGGAAATACTAGAGGGAGTTATAGGGCATGAAATCTATTCCTTTACAGATGGGTTTTCTGGGTATCATCAGGTTAGGATTGCTCAGGAGGATCAAGAAAAGACAACTTTTACTATTGAATGGGACAATTTTGCCTATACTGTGATGCCTTTTGGATTGAAAAATGTGCCTACTATATTCTCGCGCATAGTTTTTTAGGAATTCAAATATTTTATTCACAACTTCTTACATGTATAACTCGATTATTGGATAGTATATGGGCTTGTTAAGGATCACTGTGACAATCTTTGCTTAATGTTTAACCGATGTAAACAATTGAGTATCTCTTTGAACATCAAGAAGTGCATATTTGCTACACCTTTCAAAATATTGTTAGGACACATAATATGCACGGAGGGATTTCTTGTTGATCTAACTAAGGTTGCATTCATTTTAGGGTTAGAGGCGCCTAGCAGTCAGAGTGAGGTGTATGGATTTTTAGGCTAGACAAGATATTATGGAAAATTCATCAAGGGATATGCAAAAATTGCCATACCTCTAAAGGAGTTTCTGATAGGAAAAGGTACATTATATTGGGGAGAATCACAACATCACATGTTTAAAAAATTGAAAGAGAAATTTACTACTGAGCTTATCCTACATTTTCCTTCATGGGGAAAACCATTTCATGTACATGTGGATGCCTTTGGCATGGCCATTGGTGCTGTGTTAGCTTAACCCAGAGAAGGTATTTTCGATCGTCCAATCTACTTTTCTAATAGGAAGCTGACTCCTACTGAACATAACTATACAACTACAAAGCAAAAAGCTTTTTCCATGATCTATGCATTACACAAGTTTCAATAGTATTTTCTAGCTACACCATTTGTATTCTATACAGATCACATGGCATTGAAGTATTTGGTGAAAAAAACCCATCTTACAAGGGCACATATGTAGATGGGTACTCCTATCTCAAGAGTTTGATGTCACAGTTATGGTGAAGCCAGGAAAAAGTAACTTTGGCCTAGACCACTTGTCTAGAATTAACTCAGGAGAGGAAGCACAGATAATTGAAGAAACCATGCCAGATGCACAGTTATATAGGTTACAAGACATGCCATTAGAATTAGAAGACATTGTTGTCTTTCTAAGGACTGGTTTGGCACCAGAAGGAAAGATGTCATTAGAAAAGAAATAACTTGCTATACACGCGACATGATTTATGTTGATCATTGGTGACCTATACAAGTTAGGTAGAGATGAATTATTAGGCTATTGTGTATTAGAGCATGAGCGCAAGGATATTATGGAAGAAGCCCATAGTGGTATTATAGGAGGCCATTATGAAGGTGATGTGACTTCCCAAAAGATCCTACTTGGTGGATTATGGTGGGGAGACATTATATAAAGACTGTAAAGAGTATTGCAAAGTGTGTGACCATTTCTATCATCTAGGTAAACTAGGGAAAATAGATGAGATGCCGTTGAGACCAATTACTAGTGCTGAAAATTTTGAGAAATGGGCCTTTTAATTTGTAGGAACTATTTCGCAAAGCCGCACACAGGACTAGATCACACTATATCATGACTTGTATAGACTATCTCACATGGTGGGTAGAAGCAGAACCTATGAAGGACTGTATAGTAGCTACAATAGCTAGGTTTCTATGGAAGAATTTTCTTACAAGATATGGTTGTCCTTTAAGTTTGACAAGTGATAGGGGTACACACATTTTACATGAAACCATAAATATCCTATTAGACAAGTTTATGGTTGCCCACCATAAGACTACACCTTACCACCCTAAGGAAAATGGAAATACTGAGGCTTTCAACAAGATTTTGAGCCAAACATTGACAAAAATTTGTGATGTTGGGATGAATGGATTGGGATGATAAAGTGTCAGCTGTTCTTTGGGCATATAGAACAACTTATAAGAGATTAAACAAAGCCACACCATTTTAGTTGGTGTTTAGCGTAGAAGCTATTATCCCTATAGAATTTATGTTACCTTCTTTGCACATTGTGTGCACTGGAGGTCTAGATGATAAGCAGGATTTACAAGAGTGTATTGAGAAGATGATTCAATAGGATGAGCCACGAGCCATAGTGTAATGGAGTGAGAAGTAAGAAAAGGCCAGGCATAAAGCATGGCATGATAGGAACATAAGGGATAAGAAGTTTAAAATTGGACAAATGGTACTCCTCTATGACTCTAATTTTTTGCACCATCCATGAAAAATTAAAGTACATTGGTTGGGGCCATATGTCATCACTTACATACTTGAATTAGGTTCTTGCAAGTTAGAAGCACCTGATGGAACACGGCTACCCGATTACTTTAACCAGAGTAGGTTGAATCCCTACTATAAATAAGTCTTGTTGGTGTTTGTAATAAGGCAATATTTCCATTTAGATTAGGTTTTTAATTTTGTCTTTCCTTAATGTATTTCCTTCATTATCGTTATGCTTTGTCAATTTAGTTGTTGTTATTGTGTAATAAGCACACTTACACACATGAAGCTAATTACTATGTAAATAATTTTTATATGTAGAGGAATGCACATAATTTTAGTGTGGGGTGGTTGTTGTTATCCAAGAACAAGACTATGGGAATTGAACGGTGAAAGGAATAAGCTACTACAGGTGTGCTTTAAGTCAAAAGAAAATTTATTCTCTAAAGTGACCAAGTATGGAGATGAATGAAATGACAGTATAACATGAGGTAAGCAGAGGGCCATGATAACTACTAGGAGAAGGCTTGGTGATGAGGTACTCAAGCACAAGGGTACATGCACTGAAGATAACTCTGTGAACTAGAATGGTAGGAAGGCATGCTAGAAGGTTATAACAGGGGTGCGAAGATGTACCACGTGGTATGAACAGATGAATTTGGCCACTGAATGAGAGGATATTTGGTAGGTGAAGGAGAAATAAATGCATCAAAATTTGAAATATTATATAAGGATGGGATGTGAATTCATTTTTACCAGTTGCAACTAAGAGTATTTGAGGAAAGAGCTAAGTGCAAAGAGTCTGAGTGATTGGATTAAGGTACGAAGGGTGTGAAACCAAGCATGACAAAAAAATCTGTGTAAAAAGAATCTTATGTCCCCGGTGGTGAAGGGTTTGAGTGAAGCAAGGCAACAGAAGAGGAGTTAGGGCACGAAGTTTTCACCTAGGACATTACTGAATTGAGCTAAGGTTTGATTCATAAATTGCAGAGTTAAAGAGGAGACGATTGCAAGGTAAAAATGGCACCCAAGAATGTAGGTGTAGCAAGAGAAAAAGGAAAGAAGAAGGTGGTCGTTGAGGAGGAAGAGATAGCACCCGAAAGCAATTTTTTAGAAATGCAATATCTAGAAGGAGTCATTTTCGGCTAGGAATGGGATTCACACATCAGAAAGAGAAAAGTAATCCAATACAATCACAATACCTTAGAGAACAAGAAAGAGCTCAATTCCTTACTCACTACAAGGACAGACATAACATGTACGACAAATGACATGCCAATTTATGATGATGCAGGTGAGAAGATTCTAAAGAAAATTGGGGTCTACCAATTATATGAGCTTCCATATTTCAGGAAGTATGATCCCTTATACAAGTGGCTCATGAGCAAGAGTGCATGAGGACTTCTTCTACTTTGCAAGACGCATAATTATAATCTCATCAACACTTATCTCATCAGTGATAGGTTTAAAGGCCACATAGGAGAGGATATAAAGAATGATCTAACAAATAAAGCTTGTGATCTTAAAGACCAGACATAGGAATTGGGGTACATGAAGGGTCCGTGCATGAAATGGATATAGACCAAATTGAAGAACTATCTTATTGTGCAAGCAGTGGCACACCTTGTTAAAAAGTTGCATACAATCAGGAATGGTGGTCACAGGTAAATACTATGTGGTTACATGTTGTGCACAAGATGTCAGAAGGAGTAGTCAATACACTATTGCAGGCTACATTGCAGAGAATATAGTCAAGGAAGTGCACATAGGAGGGAAGATCAACTTTGGGGTTGTTATCTTATCACTAGTATTCATGGAAATTGGAGTACCAGACAAGCCGAAGGAAAGGGTATGGGAATACCCAATGGAGAATAAGTCACCGGCAGAAAGGTTTAGCATGTACCTATGTAAAGGATCCATAAAAAATGACATCAAGACAAAGGGTGGAGAAATGGTATGACAGGATCCACCTGCAGCATTTAGAGAAGAGTGGCACATCCCAAAGGACCTACCATCAGTAGTGGGGAAATAATTCCAGTTTGCTATATATCAACATTTCTGTATCACATGCTTCCCAATGAGAGATGGAGTTTGGAGCGCTTGGTGTAAATTTCCTTACGCAATCACTGTAAGGTATTTCCAAGCATCTATTCACAGATTCACAGACACATGCACCAATTGGTATTCAATGTAGATAAGGTAGACTGCGACTACCACAAATCAAGGAAGAAGTATGTGTATCTAGGAAGAAGTGCTTATGACAAGAATCTCTTTTCGGAGGTGTTGAATTACTAAGACAATAAGTCTGGCCATAGTACGATATAGGGGAAACATTAGTATATCTTCATCTAAGGCCTATGATGGAGAAAAATAAGTATATGGAGAATGAATTCACATGTGCTCCCAAGGCCACCAAAGGGTAAGCACACAATGGAAAACATACTAGCACCAAGGACAACAGAAACTGTTGAAGTAGAGGATGAAGAAGAGGAGCGTTAAGATATTGGATGCTTAAAGCATGCAGAAGAAAGAAACCATATGATAGAGAAGAGTCACAAAGCGTGACCACTCCACCTCAAGGACAAGAAAAAGAGGAAGATACAGAGGTTGAGTAGGGGGAGCATAGGTTTAAGAAAGTGTTCAGACATGCATAAGGAATCAAAGTGAAACCCCACAAATGGTAGGGAAATCACATCATCTCTCTCCACACAAGGAGACTGCTAAGCCAAAAAAGAGGAGCAAGTTGAAGTTAGATGAAGAAGAAGAGGAATAAAGGGAGAGTGAGTTGTACATCTCCTATCCTTCTTGAGAAAGAAGACAAGCCACAAAATGAGGAAGAGAAAAAAATATGCAAGAGATGAGGGATGAAGAAGAAAGAGAGAAAGAAACCTCTGGATCCACGCATGTGACTGTTCAAGGTATAATGAGGACATGCTACTAACCTTGAAGCTACAATTCCCAAGGGTCCTAGATTGAAGAGGATGAGTGGAGATCACATTCCACCAGCCATGGGGTATGCAGAGGACGCATGTAAAATTGTTCTGCACCTGCAATTCTAGAGCACAATAGCATAGAAGGATTTATTTGGCTGGGAGATAATGGATGAGGATATGGATGAATATGTGCACTTGAAAGTAACTATCATGGTTAATGCATACCCACATGGATGATCCTAAATTTGATGTATGCGAAGAGTCACGTGTTTCTAGATGGCTAAAGAAAGCACCCCAAGCTAGACATATGATAGTAAAGCCTACTGTCATGTTATAGTGAGCAGGTCAGCAATGCATTGGTGAAGGTTTCTACTGAAGTTGCAAGAAGAAACATGGAAAAGGCTGCAACAATCAGAGCATTGCACAAGGAATTGAAGCTAAAGGATATAGAGATAGCACATGCCTAACTCTAAGAGAAGGACTTAGAGTAGAAACAAGAATAGTGTGTTAATTGGCATGGTAGAGGCCATTGGAGTATCATGTGATGAACGTGCACCCACATCTGAAATCTTAGGTACTAGAAAAATTCCCGTCGGTAATAGCATTCTGTTAGAGATTTGGTTGACCTAGTATTGGAAGAGAATACATAATCAGAATGCCAAAACCAAAGGATCCTAAAAAAGAGGAAGAAAACGATAAGGTTGTAGTAGTAAGAAAAAATTGCATCATACGAAGGACTACTGCAAGCACTCCAAGAAGAATTGAAAAAGGTGGATCATGCCTTAAATATATGCACAGCTCCAGAGGTGCTGATCAAGGTAAAGATTCTTGAAGAAGATAATGTAGTCAAGAAGGCTATGAAGGATGATACCTTGGGCCATGCAGAAAAATTAACACTCGTAAAGAAAAAGCGTGCAAGGCCCTGAATAGTAGACATAAAGAGCCACACAAGGAAAATGATTAGATGAGATTGGGAAACTCATCGCACAAAAGATGGATGCGTTGGAAGGAAAACATACCGCAATGTCCAGACATTATGTTGGTATTACAGAATGAAAAAAGGTGAAGTTACCCAAGATGAACTAAAGTCTATTATTGTGGACATACCAGAGCATGCAGAGAAAGCATTCACCGAGTGGCAGGCCTTAGAGGTCTGAAATAAAGGAAGAGTATCCATAGTTGATCCTTCACTTTGATACAATGGAGGATCCCTCATAAAATATTATTTATTCATCTACATTCTTTCTTATTCTTTCCATTAAACATTATTTACTTAAATTTTTGGAGATACCCATTGTCGGGGTGACAATGAGATTAGTATGGGGTAATGTTGATCAACGAACACTTGATAAAACTCACAACACAAGTCCACATGTGGTAAAACAGGACTAGGTTTAAGGGTGCGAATGGATAGAAAGAACCTGCACGCGGAGGGCAAGTTCAACATTCAGGACTTAGCTGATTTTGAGCATGAAGACCTATTTTTAGAAGATGGCATAAAGAACACACCAATGATGCATATACATGTGTGCCATACATTGTCTATCTTTTGAGGATCAGATCGAAGCATTTTGCTATGGGACACGAGCTAAGAATAGGATTGCCACTTCAGTTAACTGAAAGAGGTCTATAGATAACACATTTGCATGTGTGGCTATGCCTATAAACGATGCGTGGCTAAGAATAGCATGCGGCCTATTTTTGAAATAGATAAGTGGTGAAGGGAAAGTACCCACCCTATATATAGGTAGTGAATTACCTAAGATAGAGAGGGATGAGAGATATATAGGTATATGCAGAGCGTAAGAGGTAAGCATAGAGAGAGATGCACATATGAATGGATTACTATATCAAATCCATGCGCTGCATTGGTATAGAATGCCATTATTGTAAGGAGCATTTTGTGTTTATTAATAGATGAAATTTATTAGTTGAATCTAAGTGCCAATCCTATGTGTAATTGAGTAGTGCATGTTATTGATTCAATCATGATTACTATTTAAGCTTGTTCTTTCTTAGATTTGAATATGACATGCAGTGTAGAATGATGGATTAGTTATGGATCTATATGTTTCTTCCTTCATCACACTAAGATATTGATACATTAACCCTAAAGAGGGACCTGGTACCTTTACACGCTTCAGGTGAGTGCTTAGTCTAGGCTCGAGTGATGTGTCAGGTGCGTCTAGGGTGTTATCTGGTAAATTCTAGGTTGCATCAGGGGATCTTAATTTTCTAGTTGTTCACACTGATGCATTTCTACTATTTGTTACATTTTCTGATCATGAATATCATGCTACGTTATCTTCTAACACATTACATATTAATACTTCTATTGGGCCTCATGCTATAAATAATACAATGCTTGTTTCATTGATTCATATGAGTGTATGCTATATTGCACTTGTTGTTTCTATCAACTATCTACTCTCATATATTTCATATCTAGTTCCTAAATCTTACAATTATTTCATGCTTCTAGTTATTGTTATTCCACTTACCATTCTTGTGCCATTTCTTGTGGCACCTTCAATAAAAGGGTGTGACATGCTCTTAGGTCTTCCCTAGCTCCGTGCTACTCAAGATATAATTTCTATGAATATTTTGTGTCGAAATTTAATTTACAAAAAACAAGTTATCTCTAATAAGGGTGTTATACCATGCACACCATGGCCGCATCCTTCTCTTGAGGATTCCATTGCACTTTGTAGAGCATCTAGGTCCCCATTGAGCTCTCAAATTTAAAGAAAAATATAATCCTACCTCTCCTATTTGCACTCAACGTACTTAGCCTCATCAGTCTACTAGCCCATCTCACTAGCCTAGGTTCACTTCTCAGATGGATCCTTCACATAGGTGCACATCACCTAATCAATCTCCTTCTAGAGTCACTAAATCAAACACACGATTTAATATTTAGTCTCGGTATCATAATACTATTCATATGGTTTTTGAGTGAAGAAAGTACTAATTAACCCATGTCCTTTGGAATTTTTACTATACTTTCTGTCATCACTTCTGATCCTCTGACCATAATTTCCTAGTATGTTTTGTCATTTTGCATTATTCCTATTCCTAACTACAGTGCTTTAGCTGCCCTAGTCCCCTCTGGGTACCCTGATCATATTTTTACTTTGATTCCATTTTTTGGGAACTTTCTAGCCGTTTGAGCTTTCCATATTTTTAATGGTCGACATTTTTGGGGTTAATTATGAAATTAGAATAAGAGAACCATATAAATGTAAAGTTATGAGACCATAATAAGGGACCAAACACTAAAAATACACTATCACCATCTAGAGTTACATCCATCAAAGGTACCTAAAGCTAAATTTTAATCCATATAGCTCCATCACAAGGCACACAAGACTTGTTCATCTTAATAAAACTTCATAGGAGGGGAGTCTATTTTTTCCATGCACACATTTCCTACATTCTACTGTAGACACCAAATTTGTGTCTTACGACCCCTTGTGACCCGCATCTCCTCTCGCAATCTAACCTCATCACCTAAACCTTACACAATTATTTATTAATTACCTTATAATTGATAAATCCACATCACCTTACCCGCCACCTCACTTTTCCACCTCATCATGACCTAGCCCTAACCCTAAACTAACCTAATTAAGACCCATGACTTGGTCTAGACTCACATCCATAACTAATGCCTCCTTACTCGCACCCAAAGCCGACCTTCTAGCCACTTGACCAAGCCCGCAACTGATCTCTCGGGAGAAAAGCAGGGAAGGTGGGCTATTTTACTAAAAATAGCCTACTTTTTCCTTACCGATGTCGGTTCCTACTCGACCGCCGTCGGTTACGCAACCGCCATCGGTTCCCTGTAAATGGGCTCCCCAAACCAAAACAACGGATCGGAATTTCATTTTGGAGATTAGTCAAAGGATTTCTGGATCAACAGAGAGCATTGCGAGCGAGGAACAGAGTCCAGATCTTCACTTGACAGAGCAGAGACGAGTAAAGAAACCAGAAGTGTTTACAACCAAGGAGATCAACTTGCACCTTGGTCAAAACCAGTAAGTCGTATCTTGCATGTCCTCTGTTATAACATTTCTTCTGCTCTGTGAATTTCAGTCATCCTAAATCCGTTTCTGAATCCATTACCCAATGTGCCATTGCATCTAACTGTCATTCTTTTGCTTCTAATCATCCCATTTCCTAATATCATCCATAAACCAGCCATTACAAACACCATAGCTACCAAGAAGATCCTAGAACCCACCGGTATCGGTTATCAGTAAACGGCATCGGTTATCAGTAACCGGCATCGGTTCCTCTGATCAAAACTAGAAAACCAGCCTTTTCCCTACCCAGTTCAACGAGATAATTTAATTGATATTTTGCAGTCTTTTGTGTTAATTCATATTAGCAGGGGAACTGACCACCTTCGAAAGGAAGTTTTATATTTCCTGGGGCCAAGGCAGTTTCCTCATTTATTGTTTAATCAAAATCTTGTGGTCTTGTGTTCTTATTTACAGGTAGTCCTTCCAAGACAAAAAGGAGTTCTTCGCAGTCAGCCTGATCTTTCTCTACGGTACGTGCACACCATCTCAACATTCAACAGGTATTCCTCCTAACCCTAACCTCATCTGTTTCTAAAAGGAATGAAAGGATAGAAGCAAATCTATTCCCAGAAGCCGAAACATTCCGAGCGAAACATTTTGGCACGCCCGGTGGGACCCATTTTGGGTTTCTTTCTCTTGTTTATTTTCATTATAGGAAGCATATTTGCTGTTGCTGCTTTTGTTATATATTTCGTAAAGAATTTGTCTTGCTTTCCTAGTTTCGCATTAGTGAAAGTCATCTCTCTTGCTTCATCGAATATAATTTTCGATTTGGGTTTAAAACACATGCATTGCATTCCTGCTTGTTGTTCTTCAATTCTAGTGAACATAGATTAAGTAACAGGTCATACACGTGGGGGTGATATCCACGGTATTGACAGGAAATTAACCTTAGTTTCACTGCACAACACATACCGAATCACTTCACCCAATTGAGGTAACCTTATAAGCCAAAACAAACTTGACATTTCCCCTAGGTGTTGTTGTTTAGGATTCTGACATCATCTTACGTCTCAAGGCATAAGCCCACGATAACTAAAATTAACCCTAGGATTAGTCTCTGGATTTGCGTGTGCATCTTGCTTGTTTTCAAATTCTGTTTTCTCTGTCATACTTTGTCTTCTGTGATCAATAAGTTGATAAATATACTCAACGTTGCTAAAAATCAAATTAGCAGCCTTTTATATCTTCTTATCCTAGACTTTTGACACCGGCATCGGTTAAGGGACCGACGTCGTTTTCTCTGTGACCGACACCGGTTACTAAACCGATATCGGTTACTGTCTTCATCAGCCCCTGACAAACCAGCAACCTGCCAAATTCATCATTCTGAGGTTGTTTTTGTTCTTGATAGATTGAAACTTTCCTGTGTGTTCTTGTCCATGGTTGTCATCACTCGGAAGCAAGCTGCCGCCATGGTTTCACATGCCTGCTCTGTGTCTTTGCCTGAATCACCCCCTTCACATTCTATAGGGAACCCTATGGACACCAGTGAGATCCCCCAAATTCCTGTAGGAGACAAGGACTTTGCCAAATTTCTGGATGCTAATCCCAGCGCTGTACAATACTATTTGTCTCATGCCCCCGACCGTACACCTGATGGTTAGCTCCTTATTGGTATGCCTATTAGTATAGCTGCTCATTTAGCTCCCACTCCTCCTGATAACACTGCCTTACTTCCTGCATCTCTAGCCCCATCTCCTAATCCGACGGCTTCAGAGGTTCATACGACCCCGATTATCTTTCCTTTGGTTAATCTTGGACCCCACGTATCGTTACCACCAACTGCCCCTATCTCATCTCTCTTTCAGACCACTCCATTCATGACTTACTCTCTGCCACCTATTCACACGAGATTTCCTTCTCAAGCTCCGCCAACCTTTTCATTCCCATACACGTATCCAGTAACCTCAACACCTTATATGGGACATCCCTATTCTGTGGCACCATCATCTCATCCAACCACAGATTTCATCAAACAAATGATGGACAAAATGCAAAACCTGGAGGCTTCCGTTTCAGGAAGTCGTAGCGCCTTGACATACGAGCAAGTTTGTCGGGAGCCCATTCACCCTTCTTTCCCCCTTCATTCATATCCTCCTCAATGGGAGTTGCCAAAGTTTACTCGTTTTAACAATAAAGAGGATCCTCAACAACACTTGCGATCATTTAGACATGCTTGTTATTTGATTGCCCATGATGACGCCTTGTTACTCCGCACCTTCCCCATGTCCTTATCAGGACCCGTCTTGGAGTGGTACAGTGCTTTAACCCTGCACTCGATCTTCTCTTTTAACCAACTAGACCAATCTTTCTTGGATCATTTCTCCATTAACATTGCCAAGAAAGTATCTATCACTGACCTCTATGCCATCCGACAATTTGAAGACGAATCTATCGCAGATTTCGTTGGACGATGGCGGGGCCTTATCAACCAACTTACGTATGCCTTGCCTCAAACTGAACTCATCGAACTATTTACGCGGGCCTGTGCTAAGCACATCTCCCCTACCCTCCAAATTCAAACTTTCCACACATTCGACGAGGCCTTTACCATGACTCGGAAACTAGAAATTCGAGCCTTAGAAGAAGAGAAATTGCGGTTGCGTAACAAAAACCCCAATTTCTGAACTCCTGATTCTACCAACAAGCCAAACACCACCACTCCTCACGCGTCCACTTCTTCTAAATCAAAAGGAGCTGTCCACGCGGTAATGGTCAAATCTCAAACACCGTCCAATACTCCACCGAAAACCACTTATAAGTACAAAGCTGAGCCCACCAATTACACTCCCTTGGGAGAAACTTATGGCGTCATCCTAGAGAAATTGCTCAAAGCTGGGGCTATCACCTTGCCCCCTGTTAAACCTCACTCTGGGTTTGACTCCACCCACGCAATACCTTCCTGGTACAAAGAAAATGACTTTTGTAACTTTCACCGCGTAAAAGGACATAGTCATGAAAACTGCAAGATGTTGAAAAACATAGTGCAGGAAATGGTTGATGTAGGGGATATAACCCTCGATAATCCTAACGCCCCTACTAACCGAAATCTGAAAATTTTCAACAAGCCATTCCCGAATCACTCGTCCAACAGTAACGTAAACCAAGATATCTTAGCCGAGGAGAGTGTTCATGAGATCCATGCAGTCTTCGATTCTCAACCAAAAGCCTCTATTGAATTTTTTTTGAATCAAGCCTCCTCCACCAATACAGGGAGTCTGAACCTCCTTCACCACCATCAAGCCAAAGTGAAATCATTCCTTTACCCATAGAAGAGGTTAACTACCCGGACATTCTCTTCTCATCGATGAGTCTTCTTACACCACATCCCTACAAGACTGTGAGCGGATGCTATCTAATTTATCTATTTCCCAAACGTCCCCTTCTACCGCTCTTAGCTACACAAGAGGAAGGCTCGCCACTCCTTTTGACATCCTTAGACGAGAAATCTCTTACACTAACATCACCACATTCTTTAAACGTGGACAGATCCCCTCGAACACGCCCTCCTACCTATTAGTCCCTCATCACCTAAATCTTTTCAACGACCGGTTGACCTCTTAACATCTATTGATACAGTGCCTCATCTACCTCCTATGTCATACCCACAGTGGACTGGAATTACAACCCACCTTTCTTCCGTACAAAAATTACAAATCACACCTGGAGACTGTCATTCCAAAGAAGACTAAACAGGCCCTATGGGAACGTTTGAGTACCCCTTTTTCTACTCAAATGCAAATGACTGATCCTAATGTCTCCACCATATACCCCGAAAGTGTTTTACAGAAGCTTAAAATGCCCCTGTTCTCACCTTCACCCCCCTCACCTCTACCAAATGCCCCGTCCACTTCTATCAACTTAACCAGATCTTCCCCTACACTTGGGACCTCACCAATGCCCAGTCTAACGCACCCGCCTAAGCGAATCGATCTATCCAAAAATAAATCCATCCCACCACCTAGGAGACAAACTCAATCCGCTTGCCCCTATCACAATCAAAACCATCATCGTCATACCTACCTTCCATATTGGGGACCCCATCCCTCTACCTTACATCAATATATCATACCTCCTGTGTTTTCTTCAAAACAACCTACGCCTTCCACACCCCTACAAAATTTCCAGGGTATAGCAAACACCGTCACTCCGCGTATCCTGTCCACCTATCAACCCTAAACAAATTCCATCATCAAAAGATTTGTTTTTCCGGTCACTCCTATTTCACCGTGGTTGTTTTCTGATACCACATCATCTGCGGCTTCATCATCCAACATAGCTTCTACGCCAAAGAAATCACGTTTAGTGAAAACCACGTATCAACACCCCTCGGCTAAACCACCACCCATGCGAACCAATCATGCCCAAACATTACCAAAACCCGCACAACCAATACCCTCATCCTCTTCCGATTTTGACCCACTCAAAGGATCTTACGCCAAAATCCTTGCTATGTTGGTGGAGAATGTGACCATTTCCAAACCTCCACTTAGACCTTATGACCCGTCTAAACCCCGACCTATAGGTTATGATGAGTCTAAAATCTACGCTTATCACCGCACACCAGGACATGATGTGGAGGGAATGCAAAGCTCTAAAAACCATCCTTCGCCAGTCACCTCTCCCGGATAGAAAGATTAAGAAAGACAACTTACGAAGGGAGAGACCTTTAGTTTCCATTCCCTCTCCTATACCATCTGTCCCCCGCCTCACCAAGATCTATCATTATTACAACCCCACCTCTTGAAGACCATGAGTTATCCCAACCATCTTCCTCATCTCAGGTCTATGAGATTAATATGATTAGTGTCGCTCGACTCGAGGGCAGAAAAACAATGGGAAAGAAAAAGAAAACACACCTGTGGCATCTCTCTCTCCGTCAAACATCCCAATTACACCACCACCTAAAGTGGTCATTCGCGGACCCGCCTATCCCGTCTCTAATGGCATTGCCCACCGAAATATGATTAAACAGCTTCACCAATCGCCCGTAAAAATGACACTGTATGATCTCATTCAGACTTCTGAATCTCATCGACAAGCTCTCATTGAGATCCTTCAAGGGATAGAGGTTTTACCTAATGAAACCCTGCCTGTCACCTCCATTCTAACACCCAATCACGTTGCTTCTCTCACCAAACAATCCACTGCCCCCAACCACTTCTGTCTCTGTACAACAAGCTGCTGCAGTCAGTTTCTCTGAAGATGAAATTGTCGACTTTGGTACAGAAGACCCTGACCCCGCCCTTTTCATCTCCTGCTTACATCCGGGACATTCGAGTACGTCGGGTTATGATTGACGGGGGCGCTAGCCTAAACATCATCTCTTCAAAAGCCTTCCAACAAATGAATATCCCTTCTAGTTGCATGTGTGCTAACCCCATCATGTTGCGGTCATTCAATGACGCTATTACTTCTACCTTAGGCACCGTGATCCTCAACATTCGCGTAGGACCACGTACTTTACTCGAACTCTTCTATGTCTTGGAGGGAGAGTTCCAATATAATATATTGCTGGGTCGTCCTTGGAATCCGAGCCATGGGATGCGTTCCCTCAACATTACATAGATGCATAAAATTTGAGTACGAGGGGAAGTCCTACACCGTAAAAGGCTGACCCTCCCCCCCTTTAAAAACCTGCAATATGTTATACCGCCCTAAACGATGTGCTTATACCCAATCAAGACACCCATACATTCAACCCAACCATCCTCTTCAAATGTACCTCAAACCATCCACCTCAACCGCGCTTACGCCTTCAACTGATGAAACCACCATCGCAAAAAACCACTTCCCTTCCCGCAGCTAACATTCCAACCTCCGACCCCTTAGTAGAATGTTTTTTAGCACCTTACGCTGGGGGAGTACCGCCTATATAAACGTTAGTTCTTTCCCTATCCCGCAGGAGTACGGACAATTACAGGCACATCCCACCTACGACCGTCGCGTGGGGGAGATAATCTCTTACGGACCACACCATTGCCGCATCTAACCTAACGTATGGTGGGTGTTGACGCATCCTCCATTACCCCTGAACCTCCTCTTGGTGTGGTGTTCCTTTCCAATCCGATTTTCAATACTTGACAAATCATCATTTCACCCTCACCTTCCTTGATTCGCTGTGCGTGGAAAGGCTTTTGGTTTTGGCCTTTACGAACAAGGCCGACATACACTCATTCCCGTGACTACCCGTAAACACAATGATCGCAGTGGTCTCGGTTTTCCCGAAACACCTACACAGGAGGACACCTCCATGTCAGCTGTATCCTGGAAGAAGAAGACGTCGCCCCCTACCAAACCATCATCACCCACTTTTCCATCATCACCCCACAGAATCTATAGACCCTGAATCCATCCCTCCTAACTTTTTTTTTTTCATAAATGCTATCTTCATAGGTCCTCTCACTTATCAACGCGATAATGACGACCCATCTTCTTTGCCCCTTCTTTATCCAGACATGATCGAAGAGGATTCGCCTTTGATTATTGTTGTTGAATGCCAAGATGACGACTCCATCCTCACTTACCTTGGCGTGGATGATTCTTATATTCAACGAGCCTTACCATCTGAAACCCAAACTATGCTGAACGAATCTACCATAGAAATCAATATCCACACGGAGGAGGATCCTCACATTGTGAAGATTGGACAATCCCTTAACACATCAGAACAAGCCGCCTTTACTACCTTTCTCCGTGCTCGCAACCAAGCTTTCGCATGGTCTCTAACGCCGACATGCCAGGAATTGATCCTACCATCACCGTCCATAACATCACCCCTAAACCCCGATTCCAAACCAGTCAAACAGAAATTGAGAAAAATGCATCCACGCATTGCTCTCTTGGTCAAAGAGGAGCTCCAATGACTCCTTTCTGTTTCCTTCATCCTGCCTATCGACTACCCTCAATGGATTTCTAACATCGTACCTGTCACTAAAGCAACAGGGGGACTTCGGATATGCACAAATTTCCAGGATCTTAACCTCGCTTGCCCTAAGGATGACTTCCCCTTACCTAGCATTGACCAACTTGTAGATCTAACTGCAGGTCATGAGATGCTCTCTCTCATGGATGGCTTTTCAGGATACAACCAAATTTTGGGTTTCCCCTGCCGATCAACACAAAACTACCTTCATAACTCCTTGGGGAACCTTCTATTATAGTGTCATGCCATTTGGCCTTAAGAATGCTGGTGCTACCTATCAGGTGGGCTATGACCTACATTTTTCATGACATTATGCACACTATCCTTGAAGATTATGTCGACGATCTTCTCGGCAAGTCTAAACATCGTAGTGAACATCTCGATGTTTTAACCATTATTTTTTATCACCTGTTACAATATTCTATCCACCTTCAACCGAAGAAATGTGTCTTTGGTGTTCTTTTGGGAAAACTTCTTGGCTTTATCGTCTCTTTGCGTGGCATTGAGGTCGATCCATCTAAAGTCAAAGCTATCCTAGAAATGCCCCCACCCAAAAATCTCAAACAATTGCGTAGTTTACAAGGTAAGCTCCAATCTATCCGACGTTTCATCTCCCAACTCTCGGATCGGTGTCAACCTTTCCATCACCTCCTTAAAAAGGATATTGCATTCCAATGGAGCGAAGAATGTCACCAAGCTTTCGAAGCTCTCAAATCCTATCTCTTGCAGCCACCCGTGCTTATCCCACCCCAAGACGACCGCCCTTTCTACCTTTACCTTTCCGCCACTGACCACGCTGTAGGAGCCATGCTTGTACATCGTGACTCTGAGAATCGTGAACAAGCCGTTTATTATATAAGTCGTACTTTGGTGGACTATGAGACTAGGTACACACATGTAGAAAAATTGTGCCTTGCCCTATCATTCGTGGCCACCAAACTCCGACACTACCTTCTAAATCACAAGACTTTCGTCATCACCAATACAGACCCCATCCATTACATGTATGCCAAAACTCATCTGAACCAACGCATTGCTAGATGGCTCATGCTTCTCGCCGACCTCGACCTTGAGTTTGTCCACCAGAAATCAATCAAAGGAAAAACCATCGCAGACCAACTTGCAGAAGCTCCTTTACCTGGGGAACAATTTACCAATTTCACATTTCCCGATGAACTCATCGCTACTCTTTCCTTCACGGAGGAGTCGTACCCAATGACCCTCTTCTTCGATGGATCTAAATGCCAGTGCGGCGGAGGAGCCAGTGTTGTTCTCATTCCTCTCAACGCTGAACCTATGCCTCTTTCATTCCGACTCGATTTCCCTTGCACTAATAATACAGCGGAATACGAGGCCCTTGTTCTGGGTCTCCAAGTTGCGTTACACTTAGGCATCAAATCTATCAACATTTTTGGCGACTCTCAATTGGTAGTCAATCAAGTTATGGGCGTCTACCAATGCAAAAATGAAGAACTTCAAAAATACAAACACTACGTGGATTCACTTCTACCCTTATTTACTCACTATTCTATACAAACCATTCCACGCTCCACTAACAAATTTGCGGATACTATGGCTTTGCTTAGCCTCGCAAATTCCCGCCACGCCAACTGACTCTGAATTATTCGTCATGGTCCAACAACTTATTGCCCCATCCTATTCAACCCCGGTAGTTTGTATGATAAATATTGTGTCTACTAATTCACAGGATACCTGGTACCGACCAATTTCACGACTACCTTACAATCTCTGTCCTCCCACCTGACCTTACTAGTAACGGCAAACATGCTTTTCTTAAAAGTGTTTCACGTTATGTTGTCATGGGGGGACTCCTCTATAAACGTGGCTTTGATGGCATCCTCCTTCGCTATCTAACTGGCGCGGAGGCCACTCATACCATCCAACAGGTCCATGACGGTATTTGTGGTGGACATTTTAGCGGCCTTGTCGTGGCCAAACGAATCCTTCACCTTGGTTATTATTGGCCTACTCTCAATATCGACTGCTACGAATATGTTAAGCATTGTGTTATGTGTCAGCAACATGCCAACCTTCAACATACTCCTAGCCACCTGCTCCAGGTCGCTCGAGATCTTTGGCCCTTCTCACAATGGGGTTAGACCTTATTGGTGAGATTCACCCGACCTCTTCACAACGTCACCGTTGGATAATCACAGCAACTGAATATTACACAAAATGGGTGGAGGCTAGTCCACTCATTTCAATCAAAAAAGAAAAAATTGTCGAGTTCATTAACCACCACATATCTGTCGTTTTGGTGTTCCTCATCGCCTGATAACAGATAATAGAAAATCTTTCAAAAACAAGTTGTTGCAAGACCTTTGTGACAACTTTGGTATCAAACTTAGTTTCTCATCACCTTACTATCCACAAGCCAATGGGCAAGCTGAGTCCTCTAATAAAACACTAACAAAAATCCTCATGAAAGTTGTCAATGAATCCGGAAGAAATTGGCACGATCACATTCCCTTTGCCCTTTGGGCTTATCGTACTAGCATTCGTACCTCTACTAATGCCACACCTTTTTCTTTGGTATACGGTACCGAGGCTATTTTGCCTCTCGAAATACAAATACCCTCCCTTAGAATATATCTTCAGGATATTCTCACCAACGATGATTTCCGCCAAGAGCGGTTAGCCCAATTGGAGCTTCTTGACGAATGCCGTCTTACAGCTCTTGATCACCTTCAAATCTATCAAAAATGCATTAAACGTGCTTATGATAAGCGACTTCATGCGTGTACCTTTAAGGTTGGTGATCTTGTTCTCAAAGAGAATCAACATGTAACCAAACTAGAAAAGAGCAAACGTGGAAAATTTGCTCCCAATTGGATTGGGCCTTATATAATCACTCACACCTATGGATCTGGTACTTATCGTTTAGCTTCGCTTAATGGTAAACCTGAGCCTGAACCCCTTAATGTCTTGCATCTTCGACCATTCTACTATTGAAATTAGTGTTATATCACTTCTTATCTACGTACTGCTCATCCCTTGAGCTCACTTACCACTACATACACTCTTTTCCTATACCTCATAATAACAATCAAGCTCACATAGTTTGATTCTCACCTCCCCCTTGATGATGCCTTCCCCTTTTTAGTCTAGTCCATGACTTCAAAGTATTAAAATAAGCTGTATTCTTATGGGATTTTCTTGAGTCAAACTTCCTACTACACTAGATGCTTCACGCCAAAAGAACATCTAGTCATCTAAATTAAATATAGACTGCTCCCTCAAAGGACAACTATATGCCGAACTATTGCTGCTATTATATATAGACTGCTCCCCCGAAGGACAGCTATGCATTAAAATCATATCTGCTACTATAAATAGACTGCTCCCTCGAAGGACAGCTATACACAATCAGCCTTTATCAGAAGCTTCTCGCATTGATCAGCTTCGTGAAGACCTCAAGAATAATACAATCAATATCCCTTGTAGACTTCCCGCATCGATCAGTCTACATTCAATAAAATAAAAGCCTCATTCAAAAGAACTTTTGAGTCATGGACTTGTCTATTTAGGGTAGGTTCTCTTTCGTCAAAACACTCACTTTGTAATAAGTTCTCTGCACCTCCACTATACCATCCACCTCACCTCACCATTTGTTTCAACTCAAGGGACGTAATGTACGCTTGATATATTGTGATCACACAACTCTTTTCACCTATTGACTTCTCATCTATGCACGGTACATAGGGCTCCAAGCTCGTTCTATGTGGTGTGGTTTGTTTAGCTCTCTTCATCTACGGAGCACTCTTTCCACTTTGCCTCACATCTAGGATTGTGTGTTGATCTTAATCAGGACATGATTCCCTTCTACTTGGGTAGGCTAACTTTCACTTCCCTTATACCTTTTACAACATCACCAATTCATTACCAACACCATCAACCTTACCTTTACTAATCTTAATATTTTTACCCACCAACCAATTGCCTAAACCGTACCAAATTGCCTGAATTCACCTCTCCCTGATCCTAAGGGAGAACTACATCAGTCTGAGGCCCCTCCTTGACTTTGTGTAATGGGCTATGTAGGCAGCACTTCGGAGACATCGGGTCTCCCAAGGTTAGCTCGACCATCCCCTACAATAACCTATCATGTGTGGTAAATATAAATATTTTTGTGTATTTCTATTTAATCACATTCCTCTTTATCCTTTTTCAAAACACCGAAAATCAAAACACAAACATTCTTATTTTTTTCGTAACTCAAATCAACATACATATCTCGTTTTATTTAGATGTTAAACAAAATACATCTTCTCTATCATTGACACGCAGGTCGGCTACTCTTATTTATTCTTATACCTTGCTAACATTTACTCAGACCCTCATGCCTCGTCCCGAACTAGGTGATGATCGTGATCGTCGACCCCTCTCACCGGGCCTCTCTGTCCTCAAAGGTACCATGGCTATTGGTACCGCCCACTGATCTGCCAATCTCTCCTGTAACATATGAATACGCCATCTCGCATGGAGAACTCCAGCCTCTAGTCTCCCCGCCCGTGACTCCGCAACCGCTAACAATCCTCTTGTCTCATTCACCTGCGTTTGGAGTTGCTAAACTAAACGCTGCAGAAGATCCCTCTCTGCTGTAATCACAGCGATGTTAGGGCACTCACTGTACACCTCGCAGTTCTGCTACCCACCATAATCTATAGGCCTCTGTTGGTTCCTGCATCCATTACCCTGCGATCGGCTGCTACCTCTTCAGGCCCTTCTGGAGGTGTTGGCGGGGGAGGTGAGAATGCTGCCTCGGCGTCAATCCTCAGATATGGTCTATAAGCTAGGGGTATATCCTGCACAAATCCAAATTGTCGCCGCCACGCGATCTATAGGAATCCTCTCATATTCACTTGGCCTGTGCCCCGCGATCCACCTCATTCACTCTACACCCCTTAACTCCTCAGCTATGCTCTCTGTTATCATATAGTTCCCGTAAGGCCTCCAACAGATATCCGCAAACCGTCACTCTCTCCCATACCTACCTGTAATACTCAATGTCACCCATCACGGCCTGAGATCTTGCCTCTTGTTCTGTCTGGACCCATCGTCTGAATCCCAACCTCTTACACTCCGGTTTCTCCCGACTGGATGGGTCGGCCTATTGGTCACACACAAATAATGTGCTCATAGGCCCAACAGTGTAATACGTATGAATAATCCAGCGTCATCCTGTGATTTCACCTACAAGCCCATAAACCCCTGTATAGCTCCGCCAAATATGCAGGTGCCCATGCAAACGTAACGTTCCTTTCTACCATCTCCCAGATAACACACATCAATGCCTTTGGAAATCTTCCTCCTTCTGCCCTCGGTAATGCATAATACCCTACCGCTATCATTAATATCACTGCTAACCTTGTCTCCTCAGGGTGTGCTGCATACATTACCCCATACGTAAAGGATAAACTTCGCTGTGCCAAATCTCGTGCGTATGGACCAAATTACTGCTGTTATCGCTCCCCGTGCCACGCTAGGTACTGCCTGATATACTGGTTCTCCTGTAATAGGGAGTCCTCAAAATCCGAAACACATCTTCCAATGTTACTCAGTCATCTCCCCTGTTAGCAGATAAAAGGTATTTGTCTCGGGATTCCATCTCTCAATCAATGCCTGCAACATAGCATGGTTCTGTGCAATTCGTGAATAATAGCGGATTCCACTTAACCCCAAATGATTTATTAATGTCCATTCAGCTGGTGTTACATCTGCTTGGATTCGTGACAACAGCGCTGGCACACTATCATTCATCCTCAATCTTGCCTCTGCCTGCATAGACCAAAACAACAAACAACCATTCCATCTGTCAGGGTTTTTCAAACATTCTGGAAATTCCTCCAGTAACCGGTATCGGTTATACATAACCGGTATCGGTTCAGTAACCGATACCGATTACCTCTAACCGCTACCGGTCACTGTCAATCATATACATCTTGCCTAAAACAACCACCTACGACAATAAATTACTCGTTTATTTCTCTCTGTATACACAGACATACCCGAAACCCTTGATTACCTACCACGTAACACTTACCTCACCTATAACCCTTGCTATCATGTTTTCTTCTTCATATCTACCCACTTAATCTCTTATTCATAACACATGCAAAAATCAAATCATAACCAAAACATTTACCTCTGGGGTTGTAGTCAGCTTGAGGTGGCCCTTGTCTTCCCTCTTGTCCCTGCCTGTTGGATGTTTCTTCTCGTCCTGCCATTATCACCACTCTTTTCAAATTCTCCTTTCTACTTTCTGAATCTCCGATCGCATTCACCTTCCCAGTATCTTTTCTTATCACCCAAATCTCTCATACAAATTCCTGTCTCTCTTCTCCTTATCACTCAAATCTCTCATGCAACTACCATGTCTCAGTCGTCAAAAAGCGTCGCGTTCGTGTATTTAACCTCTTACATGGCTCTAAAATTAAAACTTAAGTTACCACCCTAGCTTTTCTATTTTTAGAAAAGCTCATACCTAAATAACTGGTATCGGTTACTTAACCGATATCGGTCTGTCAGCTACCGATATCGGTTCCTTAATTGATATCGGTTACACACCTACCTTTTCTCAACAGCGTTCTTTTCTTCATTTCTCACCTAAATTTTTGTCGCGCCCGCCTCTTTTCATGCATAAAACAACACAGTTTACCACATTTGTTCATCCACCACACATAGCATTACAATTTCATTAACATAATTTATTTTATACAAATACACAAACCATCAACTACGGATATCAAGAAACTATCAATCTATACATCATTTGGCTGCAACTCATCAGTTACATATATCACAATGTCACAAAACCACCAATTCATCACATAACCTGACATTCATATATACATGTAAAAACAAAAACATCAACATCATCCATCTATTAACATGTCAACTAAAACTTATCATACATTACATATTACCAACCATTAACAAAATATTTAAACACATTTTGAACACTGCACGAGGATCAAAACATCGTCTCTATATATATACAAATTTTCAAAAATACAATGTGCCCTACATCGGGGCCTCTGTGATCTCATAATCCACCAAAGCCGGCACGCAAGCCGCAATAACTATCAAAAAATCTCGACTCGGCTCGCAGGCCGGTCCCTCGTATCAAAAATAGATATATACTCGGCCTCGCAGGCCAGTATCCACTATACAACCCCTACTCGGCTCACAGGCCGGTATACAATAAATGAATAAATGAATACATGAATAATACATTGGCACGCAGGCCTCTATCAATACACCCGGTTGCGCAGACCCGGTGCCCCATCTTTAAATACAAAAGCCATATCTAGGATCCCTCAACTCTCCCCACTGCCCTCGGCACCTCTCCCCGCTGGTCCCTGTGGTGCCTCTCACCTCCTGCCTGTGACGGACCCACCAGCTGTGGCTGTACCTCCCTGAGACCTTTGGCTCCGAGAGGTCTCTGCTATATGTGCCGCATAGGGCTGATAATCAGCCCCGGTACCATCAAGAATATCTTGATAGTATCGGGCCTCCGCTCTAGCCTCCATGTAACGCTCTCGAGCCACCGTAGGTACTAGGGGCTGGTCCCCTGACACCTACTACCAGTGCCCCCTGTGCCTGTGTTGGTGCCGCTGGTGGTGCTGGTACCTGTGGTACCTGTACCTGTACCTGTGCCTAGGGCTGTGGCTGTACCGCTGCTGCTGGTGGTGTTGGTACCTGTGCTACTGCCTGTACCTGTACCTACACCTGTGGCTGTGGTGCTGGTGGTGGTGCGACTTGTGCCTGTGCCTGAGCCTGGGCTAGCTACCCCTGTAAGACACCTATCTGTGCCCGTGCTGCAGCTAGCTGCCCCCTGTAAGAGCTGCACCTGACCCCTGAGCTTGATCTCTCTCTCCTATCATTGCAGCCAAGTCTGGCTGTGCAGGCGGGTACTATCCTGGTTGCTCTCTGCCCCAGCCCACCACACCATGTATGCTCCCGTGCACCCAGCATCATCTATACCCTCACCTGCTGACCTCTCTACTACCCAATCTAGATCCAAAGGCTGTGGTGTAGGCAGTGGGGCCTCTACATCATCTCTCCTGTACTGAGGAACGGGAGGTGGCTCGTCCTGTCGTAGCCCCATCTACCTGCGTACCCTCTCCAGGGGTATCCGCTCGTACTCTCCTGGCCTCCGTCCTACTATCCAGAATGTGTACTGGATTAGGCACAACTGTAAGCGGGCTCCCTCTGCTAGGATGGTGACCTCTGTAGGGTCTCCATACAATGTCTACTGCTGTAAGGCCCTCTAGCAGATGTCTATAGTATGTAACATCCCCGACCTGCCATAACTGTTCGTGGCTGGCCCACGACCCCCAACCACCTCTGAAAGCCATATCGATATATGACCTGTGGCCCTGGCTGCTGGGGTAACCCTACTGACCTGATGTATACGATGTGCTCGTATGCCCAACAATGTAACAAAAATGTAGAACAAATACCAAATCACCTCCTCCGGCGATAGCCCCATAGCTCCCTGTATAATTGCACCAGATATACTGGTGCCCACGCGTAACAGGTGTGCTCCTCCACCATCTCCCGCAGTACCCCCCATCAATGCTCGTAGGGAAGCGGCCTCCCTCTGAGTCTGGGAGGGCGAAGCAGGTGATCCCAACCATCATCAACACAGCCAGTCATGTCTCGTGTCGATGCGCATGGTACATGTCACCGTACCCGATACTCGCGCTATGGTAGGTCAGTAGCGCGGCTGCATCCCCAAAAACCTGCAGTATGCTGTCCATGGCAGTCTTTGAATCTACCTGGAAGACTACCTCTCCCTCGATAGGTAACCAAAGGATGCGATACACATCCTCCAATGTGACGGTCATCTCCCTAGTCAGGAGATGGAACAGATTGGTCGCCGGATCCCATCTCTCGATGAGGGTGACCATCAGGCTGTGATCTCTCTCTATCGCTCTATACCTCTGGACTCCACCGAGTACCACCTCACGCATGATGGCCCAATGAGCCGCAGATACGTGTGGCCTCATCCACACCAACAGCGGAGGCATCCTATCCCGCATCGTCAACTACTGACGTGCCTGCAAAACCAACCCACATCCTTAGACCTACTCTTTATTACAACATCTACTTTATCATCTAAATACCTTTTTTTTATCCCCCCGACCATACCCCGACTCTCTCCCACCCCCCTCTAGCAACCTACCACCCTAAAAACCCAAAACCATCCCACCCAAAACCAACAAAAACAAAACCCCAACACAACACACAAACCAAACCTAACCCCACACCAAACCCTTCAACACCCACAACCCACCACTCAAAACCCAAAACCTAAACCCAAAACCTAACCCCACACCAAACCCTTCAACACCCACAACCCACCACCCAAAACCCAAAACCTAAACACCAAACCCTTCAACACACACAACCCACCACTCAAAACCCAAAACCTAAACCCAAAACCTAACCCCACACCAAACCCTTCAACACCCACAACCCACCACCCAAAACCCAAAACCTAAACACCAAACCCTTCTCCACCCCCAACCCACACCCACCCCCAACCCAACCCAACCCCTACACAAACCCACACCTACCCACAACCGACACCGGCCGATACATGACCGACACCGGTCACCAACAACCCTCCCTTTCCCTAAAATTGTGCGACCGATGTCGGTCGCTTAATGACTGACATCGGTCACTGTCCTCTCCCGAAGCCGAACCCCCACGTGGCCCCCAAAACCCATTTTTTACCTATTTCTACCCATCTACCCACCCAAAAACCTTAAAAACTTACCCACCTACCGACCTTAGCCTATCTAACCTATCTACCCTCTCCCTTTTTCAAATCATTTCCATTTTCTCATTATTTCCTAAAAAAGGTTAATTCCTACCCAAACCCTTGATTTAGCATAATATAACCAAATCACCAAATTAAAGAGTTTCGAATCTACCCGAACGACGACATGTCATCGTGGTGGGATGGGTGGTGGCGGTCCAGCTGGTCCAGCCCCTCCTGTGCCATGGCTCCAATCCTGATCTGCTGGGTCCCCGGCCAATCAACTGCTGCCTCCTCCTTAATCGGGCCCACTATCAACTCTCTCCGCCAATACAATAGCTCCACCTCACTCAATCAAGCCTCTAATCCCAAGTCTCCACGTAGAACAAGTCGATTTGGATTGCAAATAACAAAAGTGACAATGACAAGCCGTATTTTTCTTTTTATAGGTTTTTCGCCTTTCACCGATATCGGTTTCATTTTTCCCTAAGGAACCGGTATCGGTCCCTTAACCGATATCGGTCATGCAGAATCGACATCGGTTCGCTACCCAACTTTCACCCCATTCTTTGCCCTTATTTACTCCTTGCCTCTTTTTCACCAATATCGCCTCTATCCACCTTTGCTGCACAACATTTTTTCACTTGTCCAGCCTGACCTAAGGCCTCAACCTACCATTCAGCCCGACCTAAGGCCTCAACCTACCAATTGGCCTGACCCAAGGCCTCGCCCTAACCTATTTGGCCCGACCTAAGGCCTCAACCTACCAATTGGCCCGACCCAAGGCCTCGCCCTAACCTATTTGGCCCGACCTAAGGCCTCAACCTACCAATTGGCCCGACCCAAGGCCTCGCCCTAACCTATTTGGCCCAACCTAAGGCCTCAACCTACCAATTGGCCTGACCCAAGGCCTCGCCCTAACGTATTTAGCCTGACCCAAGGCCTCAACCTACCTATTCGGCCCGACCCAAGGCCTCGCCCTACCTATTCGGCCTGACCCAAGGCCTCGCCCTACCTATTCGGCCCGACCCAAGGCCTCAACCTACCTATTTGGCCCGACCCAAGGCCTCGCCGTAACCATTAGGCCCGACCCAAGGCCTCAACCTACCTATCCGGCCCGACCCAAGGCCTCAACCTACCCATCTGGCCTGACCCAAGGCCTCGCCCTAACAATTTGACCTGACCCAAGGCCTCAACCTACCCATCTGACCTGACCCAGGGCCACCGCCCAACCACTTGGCCTGACCCAAGGCCGTATCACTTCAATACCATACCCACAATCAACGTTTTATTTTATCCATCCATCATGTACCTTTTGTTCAATCGAGCTCACCTGTTCGTGTTTTAGCATGATTAGGGTCCTTGACTTGATCTGTCGACCAAATTTGCCTAGACCTAGACCGCGACGTTTATCTCAACCAAACCAACCATTTGGTACTGCCGAACATGCCTAAACGTTCCTGTACCTCACCTGTTATATACCCTGGAGCTACTTCCTATGCCTTGGATACTAGGATTATATCACCCTTGTTTGGATAAACTATCGACCTTTGCCTACACATTGCTGGTTTGCTTGTCAAATCATGTACCCTCGTCGTACTATTGCATTTCAACATGCGTCTGCTTCCTTGGACCTACCCCACCACCTTACCATCCTCTCTACAACATGTACCCTTTATCAACCCTATCCCTGATTTCCCGTTCACTCAATCGGCGATAGATTTGAGGGGGATTACCTATATCTTTAACACAAGAAACCACTTCATATTATTGTCCGCGCAGCTTTACAGAACAAGCTACACGACAATAAGGGGCTAATGTAGACACCAAATTTGTGTCTTACGACCCCTTGTGACCCGCATCTCCTCTCGCAATCTAACCTCATCACCTAAACCTTACACAATTATTTATTAATTACCTTATAATTGATAAATCCACATCACCTTACCCGCCACCTCACTTTGCCACCTCATCATGACCTAGCCCTAACCCTAAACTAACCTAATTAAGACCCATGACTTGGTCTAGACTCACATCCATAACTAATGCCTCCTTACTCGCACCCAAAGCCGACCTTCTAGCCACTTGACCAAGCCCGCAACTGATCTCTCGGGAGAAAAGTAGGGAAGGTGGGCTATTTTACTAAAAATAGCCTACTTTTTCCTTACCGATGCCGGTTCCTACTCGACTGCCGTCGGTTACGCAACCGCCATCGGTTCCCTGTAAATGGTCTCCCCAAACCAAAACAACGGATCAAAATTTCATTTTAGAGATCAGTCAAAGGATTTCTGGATCAACAAAGAGCATTACGAGCGAGGAACAGAGTCCAGATCTTCACTTGACAGAGCAGAGACGAGTAAAGAAACCAGAAGTGTTTACAACCAAGGAGATCAAGTTGAACCTTGGTCAAAACCAGTAAGTCGTATCTTGCATGTCCTCTGTTATAACATTTCTTCTGCTCTATGAAATTTAGTCATCCTAAATCCATTTCTGAATCCACTACCCAATGTGCCATTGCATCTAACTGTCATTCTTTTGCTTCTAATCATCCCATTTCCTAATATCATCCATAAACCAGCCATTACAAACACCATAGCTACCAAGAAGATCCTAGAACCCACCGGTATCGGTTATCAGTAACCGGCATCGGTTATCAGTAACCGGCATCGGTTCCTCTGATCAAAACTAGAAAACCAGCCTTTCCCCTACCCAGTTCAACGAGACAATTTAATTGATATTTTGGAGTCTTTTGTGTTAATTCATATTAGCAGGGGAACTGACCACCTTCGAAAGGAAGTTTTATATTTCCTGGGCCCAAGGTAGTTTCCTCATTTATTGTTTAATCAAAATCTTATGGTCTTGTGTTCTTATTTGCAGGTAGTCCTTCCAAGACAAAAAGGAGTTCTTCGCAGTCAGCCTGATCTTTCTCTACGGTACGCGCACACCATCTTGACATTCAACAGGTATTCCTCCTAACCCTAACCTCATCTGTTTCTAAAAGGAATGAAAAGATAGAAGCAACTCTATTCCCAGAAGCCGAAACATTCCGAGCGAAACATCTACATCTAGTTATTTACTCACTAATTCACAAAGTGTGACTAGAAAAAGAGAAACATAGGGAAAAATTTACACACACACATATACCTAGAACTACATTAGGTCTGAGATGTAGTACAATGCTCAGTGATAAGTCCATCAATTTGGATGCCGAGGAAAGTCTATATCCTTCATATGCATATTTATTTTTTAGGTTTTTATGCTTTGTCTAGGGTTTTGCAGGTGATTCCTTATTGCAAGTCTTACAATAACATTTGACACAGTTCAACAACATTAGTGCAACAAGAAGAAAATATGGGTGAGCATTGAGCGATACCTCAAAGGAGGGTTTTAGGACTTTTTTCACATACCATGACACCCACAGGTACCCCTATCCCTTTCTAAGTACCTCAGTCCAATAAGAGAGCTTAGATATGTACTTTCTTAGGATTTTGTATGGTCATTTCCTCCTCTTATTCACCTGGTCTACACTGTGACATAGACCCACACCTTTGTTGAATCAGCTAAGGACACCTTAACCCTCTCTTACACATCAAGGTTTCAAATTTCTATATACTTAGTTTCTTGAGTAATTTATTTTATTTATTTAGGTGTTATTTACTACTTTGCATAACATTAGACTATACTAGGATATTCCATTTTATTTTAATCATTTTGGTGAACTTGACTCAATCTTCACACTCTTATGGTCCTTATTATTTTCTTTAGTCATCATGAATATCTCCATCAATGATTATTTTCTTGGACATCCTCATGTAATACATAGAGTTCAACATATTCTTGCTACTACTCACATTCATGTTGATATGCATCCTGAATTAGTCTATAAAAATTTTGTAGATGCATTTTTGCAACACATAGCATTAAAATCTAATCTTCCTGCTTATCTTAAATATTTTGAAAATGATTCACATATCTAATGTGGGTGTCAAGCATACTCTAATTGATAACGAATCTAAACTTAATATTTTTCCTATGTCAGTCTATGAAAAGATAGGTCTTTCTACTCGTGATGTTAGTCCATCATCTCTCTCACTTCATGCATATGATGGTTTAGTTCACCCATGCGTAGGTCACATTTTTCTTCCTATCACTGTAGGGCCAAAAAATCTCAACATAGTATTCTTTGTCATTAAATTTCTAGTCTTCTATAATTATTTTCTTCGTGGGACATGGCTCCATGTCATCCATGCCTTTACCTCTACCATACATCATTGTGTCAAATTCATACGTGAAGGTGTTGAGTATATTGTTCTTTGTGACTGTGATGCTTACAAATACTGTGACCAAGATCCTAATACTACTCTTCCTATTCCATGCATTGATACTACAAATGACCCTCAACCAATGGATGAAATACCTCATTTTCCACCACTTGAAGGTGCTATTTGTGTCATTGATGCAGTTTCTTCCATTACACTTCCTCCCCCTACCACTGCTACTACTATGGTCATTTATCAAGGGTCTCTCTCTACATCAGATTTTGCTTTAGCTCCTCCACCTTCTCACATGCCATATTCATCACTGTGAACTCCCTTCACATGCACACTTTTCATGAATGATTCATATGGGAAACATATTCCATTTGATCCTACTTGTGACGACACTATATGTTCACATGATGGCTTGGCCAGACTTGGATTCACTTTTGAATATCTTTAAGCTTTGATGCATAATCCTCATGTATTATGGATTCGTCACTATCATAACAAATTATGGTCTATGTGTATTCCATATCACAGTCTACCTTCCACATATACCTCCTTCTACCCCACTCATATTACGAAAGTCTTGGATCACATATATAGGAGGTATATTTGACCGTGATCATAAATATATACCATTTCCCACACCCTTTGGTTATGTATTCATTTGAAACAGTTCTTTCCTTGGCTATACACAGAATCTCACTCACTGGTATGCATATGGGTTTCCTTTACCAACTTTCACTGACGAGGAATATGCTATGGGAATATATCATTTACACCTCCATGAATCATTGCATGACCAACTTGATATAATAGCTTATCAGGTTTCCAATGTGGAACCCTATGACTTTGACCCTGAAACTAATGATCTCTTAGATGAAATTACATGATGGATTCTTCGTCTTATGCCATTGTGGGCATCACAATCACATAGCCCCCACATCCTAGCATCAACACATGTCTCATACTCACATTTACATATATCCATATCCTCGCATTCACATAATCACCTAAATTCTATACATCATCATTACCCAATGACGCACTCTTGTGATTTAGTTCATACTTGACAGTTGAGGGCATTCTCTACACATGAACCACATAAAATGCACAATCATCACTACACATTAAGCATCACATATCATCACATGATCCTATATCATCTACATATCACAAAATACACCATAGGCTATACGCATTTAGAGTTTTCATATATCCTACACTTTACATCTTACGTATTTTTTTATATACATCATACATATACTACACATGAACCCCAAACATTGCATGATATGTACTATACATTACGTATTTTCACACATTCTATGGTACATATCGCATCTTGAATACTAAATTTAGAGTTTACTATACATCATTCTAATTTTGACCTTGGCACATATACATATCTACACACCATACTAGTATCCATCATACATGTCTCACACTCCTATTGTCTATGAGTCTAGTGTTACATAATATTCATCCTATATAGAGTGCATTTTCACACTATAAGACTATCTACACATCTCAAATTACATTATATATACTACATATCAAACAATTTACACATCACATGATTTTTTATCATCATTACATAAACTACATCTCCTCACACACACTGCAATCACTACCCTATGATGCACTCTAGTTCCTCGGTCTATACGTGACTGCCAAGCATTTATAAATAAAATGGACCTTATTATGCTCACACAGTCATCATCCATCCTTCTATCATGTGAAATTTATAGGTTAGTGACATACGCTATAGGATAAATGGTCAACTATTCCATCATCTTGAAATGGTATACCCTTTAGGATACATCACCACTCCTTTTATTCATCTAGTATTTATATAAACTTTAGGCTACATCACCACTCCTTTTATTCATCTAGTAGTCATATACACTTTAGGCTACATCATCACTCCTTTGATCATATTATCATAATATATGCTTTGGCTATAGGATCACACACACACACATCATCTCTAGGTCACATATCATCAACACACATACACACTCATCAAAGTACACTAGACACAACACATGCTTCGACCATTTCCCGATGATGCACTCTCATTTTTGGTTCATTATTGACTATTGAGGGGGCATAATAAATGAACCTCACTCCATAAAATATCATTCACTTGGGGGGAACATGTATCCTATCATCCACTTTGCATTCTATTCCATCCATCCACAACATACTACATTTTATGGTTGTATTCACTCTTGCTTACGCTTTCTTTTACATGTTCACTTTACTACACATGTTAGATAAATATATTGTATGTAATTATCTTTACCATATAAACATGTGTGTTCACATCCTTTTCTAGTTGTGATAAGAGATATAAGTATCTTACACTCAACATAGATGCTTGGCTATTACTAGTCCCACATCAGTTACTGAGGGCATCCATTTTTGTCCACTACATGTGTTGTTTCATTTTTTATTTAGCACTTTTCATTATTGGGCTATACATGCTTTGAAATACTTGTTATTTTTATAACATGCTAACAAGTGCTTCATGTGCATCATTTATTATGCAGGGATATATACTTCCATACTTGTTTGTTTTTTTTGCTATTACTTGTTATTGCTCGTGAGACTTTCCCTTTGTTGTGTGAACACACATGTTTTGTTTACGACCATGATGACCTTGAGTGTTTTGAAACATCATGAGTGATGTCCCATGTTTGCAACCCAATTTTTTTGGTCTATGATTACCTTCTTACATGATTACTTGTTTTCTATCTTCTATATTATTTGCGTAGCTTACACTTGATTTCTACATGCATGCTTGTTTATACTAACACTTGTTTCTAGCCACTTGTTTGTGTGCACCTTGGTTTCTACCAAGTACATTCCCTCCCCCCTGAAGGTCATAGTTAATGTGGTTAGTACTATTTTTGGGCTGCATCTTCCTATCAACAACATTACATGCACCCCAAATAAGGGGGGCATCATTTGGGGTTTACACAAGGTATCAATACAATCCATTCTGCAATTGTCATCCATGGTACAATTAAAGTCTACAATTTATGAGTGGGTTCAGAAAAGTCTAAGAATGCCATGCACAATGGATTTTATAGAGAATCATCTCATTATCATTTTGGGGAGTAGTTATAGGTTGGAAAATATATCGGACTTTCTCCCTACGCTACTTTGGTTAGTGGTGTCGGATCACCAAAAAAACCAGATAGTACACAAATCTCTTCACTAATCTCAGGGAAGTAGTTACAGGTTGGAGAATAATAGAGCTTTCTCCCTACACTTATTTGGCCAAAATGGCATGAGATATCCCAAAATACTCACACTTCACTGATACTTACATGATATTCTTCCTACACCCTTTTGTCTCATCACGGATCAAGTCCACACGTTCCTTTTTCATTGGGATTTTTTGTTCTATATTTACATGTTTCTTTGCATTTTTACACATACACATGCATATTTGACTACTTGATCGTATTCTCTTTTTCAAGTCCATCCGTATGGGAAGCAATTAGTCAACAACACACACATGGTGAGTACATCACACACACAATACTAAACATGCATGTACACTACACACACTAACATCTACACACACATTTCCACCGTAGGTTCACTCTCATCACTTTTACATTTTTACATCTTTAGTCTCCACACTCCATATTTTTGTCACTCCACACTCCATATATTCCTTTGGCATGATTTCCTATGGAAATATACATGGATATCAGGTACACATCTCTATCTACTTTATGTTACCAAGAATTCTTCTCACCAACATAAAGTGGGGGCAAATGTAGTCACTAAATCATGAAATTGAGTCAATATTTAATCCCGGACTCATATTATTATTCATATGATTTTTGAGTGAAGAAAGTATTGATTAACCCATGTCCTTTGGCCTTTTACTTTGCTTTCTGTCATCACTTCTAATTCTCTGACCATACTTTCCTAGTTTATTTTTTCATCTTACGTTATTCTTATTCCTGACTGGGGTGCCCAGCTAGGACTGGGGCACCCCAAGCACCCTAGTCCCCTCTGGGAACCCTAATCCTATTTGTAATTTACTTCCATCTTTTGGGCACTTTCTAGCCATTTGAGCTTTACATATTTTTAGATGTCGGCCTTTTTGGGGTTAATTACGAAATTAGAACAATAGAACCATATACATATAATGTTATGAGACCATAATAAGGGACCAAACACTAAACATCTACTATCACCATCTAGAGTTGTATCCATCAAAGGCACCTAAATCTACATTTATATACATATAGCTCCATCATAAGACACACAAGGCTAGTTCATCTACATCACACTTCATATGAGGGGAGTCTGCTATTTCCATGTACACATTTACTACATTCTACATCTATGCTCTCTACTTCACAAAGTGTAACTGACACAAGAGCAACCTAGGGTACGATTTACACACACACACACACACACACCTAGAAATACATTAGCTATGATATGTAGTGTAGTTCTCAGTGATAAGTCCATCAATTTGGCAACTGAGGACAGTCTGACCCCTTCATATGCATATTTTTTTTAGGGTTTTGATGCTTTGTTTGTGGTTTTGCAGGTGATTCCTTATTGTAGGTCTTATAACGACATCCGACATAGTTAAACAACATTAGTGTGACATGAATAAATTATATGCAAATTTCCATAGACACCTCAGAGGAGGGTTTCAATCCTTTTTTCCAGACCATAGCGCCCAGATCTCAGACCAAGGTTCCCACGGGCACCCCTATCCCTTTCTAGGCACCCTAGTCTAGTCAAAGAGCTTGGATATGTACTTTCTCATGATTCTATGTGGTTGTTTCCTCCTCATGTTCACCTAGTTTACATTGTGACATAACCTCACACCATTGTAAAATCAATTGACTCCTTAGCCCTCACTTAAAAATTAGGGTTTGACTTTTCTATTTACTTAGTTGCTTAAGTAATTTCCTTTATTTATTTAGTTGCTATGTACTACTTTTCATAGCATTATATTACACTAGGATATTCTAATTTAGTTTAAAGACCTTCAAACATGTGCACATCACCTCTTCAGTATCCTTCACATAAATTCTCATCACCTTCTAGGTATCATGTATGTCAGTTTCATTCAACGATACATCATTTGTCTCACACATCACCGATCTCTAAGCATGGTCACATTCCTTTATCTCCAAAAACAATAGTGGAGGACCCTTTCCCTTCAATTTTTTCATATAGCCTTTTCACATCATACAATTGGGGGGCATCATGCTTACTCTCCTCCATTCTAGCACTATTAGGTATCTCACATCTCTATTATTGCACATCATGCTTCACATTTAGTCGTTCTCATTCACGATACAAAAAACGTGTATAGTCATTACCCTATGACATAATCTTGTGATATGGTTCACACTTGACTGTTGAGGGCATACTACATACATGAAACTCACACAATACACATTTTTACACTCGACGCATTCACGACACATATTTCTAGTATCACATCTTCACACAACACATTTCCCAATGACACACTATAGTTCCATGGTTCATAATCAACTGATAAGGGTATAAATCTGAAATGAACCTCACCCCACACACACTCTTCATGCTTTATAAATTATTGATCTATCTTTCTAGTGCACAGTCAAAACCATTTCCTAATGACTTGCTCTTTTTCTATGGTTCATTCTTGACTATTGAGGATTATTTTATAAATGAACCTCATTTCACTCATACATAAACATTCTCTTGAGGGGTACGCTGCTCCTATCAAATTCACTTTGAATTCCATTCCATTCTCACTCACAACATCCTACATATCTTGGATACATTTATTCGTGCTTACTTATGCTTACATGTACACTTTTTTTTTATGCTAATAATATATTTCATATGTCATTATCTTTTTATATACACAAGTATGTTCACTTGCTCTCTAGTTATGTAGGTAGAACTTACAAAATTATTTACGTGAAACATGGATGCTTGGAAATGTACCTCTTACTAGTCCCATTTAGGCTCATGGGGGCATATACTATCATAGACACTACATGTGCTATTGTTTAATTTTATACTACTTCATATTCTTCCTAGCACACTACTCTATCGATATATACACGTCTTTGAATACTTTTTATATTTTTAACATACTAACATACTAACAGGTGCTTCATGTGTAACATTTTCTTTGTAGGAACTATTTTCCACTGTGGCTATATGATATTTTGTTTGCTACTGTTTTCCATTGTTTGCCATTTTTCTGCCATTGTTTTCAGGCTTTTCCCTATGTCTTTCTTGTTCATTGTTTGTATTCTTTTGACCTCTTTGGACCTGATTATATTACGAAATTGTGAATTATGTACCATGTTTACAACATTCTTTTCACAGTCTACATTGTCTTCTATATGTGTATTTTACTTGTTTGCACTAACACATGTTTTCAGCCACTTTGTTTGCATGTGCATTTCTTTCTACCATGCACATTCCCTTCCCACTATAGGGTATCAGTTTCATATCAATGTTTGATCCTATCCATTAGGCCACATTGTCCTAGCGATGTCACATGAACCCCTCACGAGGGGGCATACAATGGGTGAATCTGTATTCCCATTCAACAACACACAATCATAGTTCACACTTATACAACATAGGAACAAAGAAGACAAACAGTCATAATGTGACCCAAAATGTAAATTAGGTCCTTAGTATAACATAGATGGGAAAACCCAAATACGTACATGATCACTTGTGCACTCTTGACCTTTCATGGGCACCTATGACAAGGGGGAAGTTACAAATTGTTTCTCAAATCAACGTAGTTTTCAACATTACACAAGGTAGTTTACACAGCATAGGCATAGTCTTCCAACAATCAGAATGCATTTTATCTCCATTTTTCTTCTATTTCACTAGATGAAATTGGAACAAAGTATGATCACACCATTTGCAGTGGTGTATAAATTTCATGAAGCTGTAAGGGATGTAGAATAACACTAGATCTTTCTCCCCAATACTTCTTCTTCTGAGGTGTAAGATTTCCCAAAAAATCACTCTTGGCATGAGATTGTAAACACTCACCCTTATACAATATTCTAGGAAAATTTCTATCTTTTTCACTCATCACTGATCAGGTGCACATGTTCCTTTTACTACTTTTTCACATTTATACACACTTTTTACATATTTGGATCAATTTTTTTATGTACACATATTTGAATACTCTTTTTCTCTTCTTTTTGTAGGTATGTCTTTATGAGAAGAAACGGTCACATCAGAAAACACATCAAACAAAAATGAAAATGATCACAAGTACAACATGAAAAAACATGCTACGACATCATACACTTCACCCCTAGGGTTACTTCCTCTTCCTTAGCCTCCACATTTCATTTTATTCACTCCCACTTTTTATTGTCTCCTTAGAATTATTTCACCATCGATATACATGGTTATACTTTATGTTATCAAGCATTCACTAAACAACATGAAGTGGGAAAAAATGTAGACAGTAAATCACCCACTTGGGTACATTTCTAGTTCATAATCACATACTACTATCTGTATGATTCCTCAATGAGAAAACTAGCAATTAACCACTATATTTTGCCTCTTTTCTTTTCTTCTTGTCTTGTTTCATGTCTTCTACATCCTAGTGCCCAATATGATCTTCACTGCTTTATCTTTCTCGGATCTAGACACCAGTGCCCAGGCACCCTCATCCTCGTGGGTTCCCCCGACCTCTTTATATCTTACTCATCCCTTTTGGGCCTCATTTATATTTCGGGCATCTTATTTTCTTATGGGTCGGCCTTTTAGTGGTTAATTATGAACTTCAAACAAGGGAATCATATAATTATAAAGCTATGTGATCAGAATAAGGGACCAAAATATAAACATCTACTATCACCACCTAAGGTTACATCCAAAGGCATTCTAGGAGTATCATAACATCCATCTATCTATCATTTAAGGGAATGAATTTTTTGTATACACTTCATAGGAGGGGAAGCTCATTTTTACATCCACACATCTATTTCTACATCTAGCTAGTTATCACTATCAAGTGCATCTTGCAAAAGAGCCTCATAGGGATTGATTCTACACACATAAACACAAAAATAAATGGAGTATAAAATGTAGTGCAATGCTCAGTTGTAAATTCACTCTGTCAGGTGACCTTCATGGTCAGTTTGAATCCCCATTTGCATATTTTTATTTTTAGGATTTGATGTGTTTTGGGGTTTTATAGGAGATCATTTTTTTTGTAGGTTACATGTGAATTTGATGGACAGAGTGTGACACACAAGTGATCAACAATGAATGCCAAAAAAATTGGTGTGACACAAGAAAAATCAAATTTTGACCACTTTCACAATCATAGGTACCTAGAAGAAGAATTTGGCACCTAAAAACCCCTAACCTGGCCCATGTGCCCTGGTCCAACATATTCTGAAAATATTATAGTTTTCTATGTGTGGTTACGACATTCTCCTCCTCCTCTTCATCAATTTTCCAGTCCACAATACTTTAAGATTCATTACAAAATAAGCTAAATAGTCTACTCTATCTCTTACACCTAGGGTTTCATATTTCATTAGCTTATTGCTTAGGTCATATCTGTACTTTATTGCTATATTTATCATATGTGACTCTACAATTAAGATTTCACAAATTCCATATTTTTTAAATCATTTACTCATGATAATTAGTAGAATCATTGTCCCAATCAATTGGTGTGGTCTATTATTCAAGTTGTAGATACTCATAATAAAATGGGTAATAGTTTCAACAAAAATACCTAACTGATGTAAAAATGAGATTTTACAAATATTAAGGCTTGATCATTATCAATAACAACATGCTTAACCATAATATTATGTATTTTTAGTTGAATATACAAAGGAAGTCCATTGTCAATGATGTTTTGTGGTAGAAGCTTGATGGAAATAAAATATATACTTTCTTTGTTAAAACATAAGTCCATTTTTAGAAAAGATTCTACATACTTAATGGATGCACAAATATGGAGTTACACACTTTGAATGATGTCTTTATATTTGGGGTGAAGATAGGTATACTCAAAAATAATACAAAAGGACCCTTACAATAATCCATGTGTTTCACTCGGAATGATTCATTCCTTTTAGAAACAGATAAGGTTAGGGGCTAGGAGGAATACCTGTAGAATGTTGAGATGGTGTGCGCGTACCGTAGAGAAAGATCAGGATGACTGCAAAGAACTCCTTTTTGTCTTGGAAGGACTACCTGCAAATAAGAACACAAGACCACAAGATTTTGATTAGACAATAAATGAGGAAACTGCCTTGGGCCCAGGAAATATAAAACTTCCTTTCGAAGGTGGTCAGTTTCCCTGCTAATATGAATTAACACAAAAGACTGTAAAATATCAATTAAGTTACTTCGTTGAACTGGGTAGGGGAAAGGCTAGTTTTCTGGTTTTGATCAGAGGAACCGATGGCAGTTACTAATAACCGATGCCGGTTACTGATAACCGATACCGGTGGGTTCTAGGATCTGTAGGTTAGTTGCTTTGTGGGGTAGTTGTGTTGTTTGTAAGGCTGTATATAGGTGGTATTAGGAAATGAGGTGATGAGAGGTAGATGAATGATAGTTAGAGGTAATATGCATGCTGGGTAGTGGATTCAGGGATGGATTTATGAGGACTGTAATTCAAAAAGGCATAAGAAATTTTATAACAGAGGACATGCAAGATGTGACTTACTGGTTTTGATGAAGATGCAAGCTGATCTCCTTTGCTGTAAACACTTCTGGTATTTCCACTCGTCTCTGCTCAGTCAATTGAAGATCTGGACTCTCTTTTTCACTCGCAATGATCTCTGTTGATTCAAAAATCATTCGACCTGATCCCAAAAATGAAATTCCGATCCTTTGTTTTTGGTTTGGGGAGGCTATTTACAGGGAACCGATGGCGGTTGCGTAACCGACGGTGGTCGAGTAGGAACCGGCATTGGTAAGGAAAAAGTAGGCTATTTTTAGTAAAACAGCCCACCTTCCCTACTTTTCTCCCGAGAGATCAGTTGCGGTCTTGGTCAAGTGGCTAGAAGGTCAGTTTTGGGTGCGAGTAAGGAGGCATTAGTTATGGATGTGAGTCTAGACCAAGTCATAGGTCTTAATTACGTTAGTTTAGGGTTAGGGCTAGGTCATGATGAGGTGGCAAAATGAGGTGGCAGGTAAGGTGATGGTGGATTTATCAATTATAAGGTAATTAATAAATAATTGTGTAAGGTTTAGGTAATGAGGTTAGGTTGCGAAATGGGATGTGGGTCACAAGGGGTCGTAAGACATGAATTTGGTGTCTACATTAGCCCCTTATTGTCGTGTAGCTTGTTTTGTAAAGCTGCACGGACAATAATATGAAGTGGTTTCCCCTGTTAAGGGTATAGGTAATCCCCCTCAAATCTATCACAGATTGAGTGAACGGGAAATCAGGGATAGGTTTGATAAAGGGTAAATGGGGTAGAGGGGATGGTAAGATGGTGGGGTAGGTCCAATGAAGCAGACGCATGGTAAAATGCAATAGTACGACTAGGGTACATGATTTGATGAGCAAACCAGTAGTGCATAGGCAAAGGTCGATAGTTTATCCAAACAAGGGTGATATAATCCTGGTATCCAAGGCATAGGAAGTAGCTCCAGGGTATATAATAGGTAAGGTACAGGAACGTTTAGGTGTGTTCGGCAGTACCAAATGGTTGGTTTGGTTGAGATAAACATCACAGTCTAGGTCTAGGCAAAGTTGGTCGACAGATCAAGTCAAGGACCCTAATCATGCTAAAACACGAACAGGTGAGCTCGATGGAACAAAAAGCTACATGATGGGTGGATAAAAGTATATGTTGTTGATGTTGGGCGAGGTATCGAAGTGGTACGGCCTTGGGTCGGGCCAAATGGTTGGGGTGCGGCCTTGGGTCGGGCTGGGTGGGTAGGGTAAGGCCTTGGGTCGGGCCGGATGGTGAGGGTTGCGGCGTTGGGTCGGGCCAAATGGGTAGGGTGAGGCCTTAGGTCGGGCTGGTTAGGTAGGTTGAGTTCTTGGGTCGGGCCGAATAGGTAGGTTGAGGCCTTGGGTCGGGCTAAATGGGTAGGGTGAGGCCTTGGGTCGGGCCAAATAGGTAGGTTGAGGCCTTGGGTCGGGCCGGATAGGTAGGTTGAGGCCTTGGGTCGGGCCAAATGGGTAGGGCGAGGCCTTGGGTCGGGCTGGTTAGGTAGGTTGAGGTCTTGCGTAGGGCCGAATAGGTAGGTTGAGGCCTTGGGTCGGGCTAAATGGGTAAGGTGAGGCCTTGGGTCGGGCCAAATAGGTAGGTTGAGGCCTTGGGTCGAGCCGGATAGGTAGGTTGAGGCCTTGGGTCGGGCCAAATGGGTAGGACGAGGCCTTAGGTCGGGCCAAATGGGTAGGGCGAGGCCTTGGGTCGGGCCAAATAGGTAGGTTGAGGCCTTGGGTCGGGCCGAATAGGTAGGTTGAGGCCTTGGATCGGGCCAAATAGGTAGGGTGAGGCCTTGGGTCGGGCCAAATAGGTAAACAAATGGTGTTCAGCAAAGGTGGATATAGGCGATATGTGGTTAAAAAGGGGCAAATGGTAAATAAGGGCAAAAAATTGGGGGAAAGTTGGTAGAAAAACCGATGTCGATTCTACATGACCGATATCGGTTAAGCGACTGATACTGGTTCATTAGGGTAAAATGAAACTGATATCGGTTAAGGGCGAAAAACCTATAAAAAGAAAAATACGGCTTGTCATTGTCACTTTGTTATTTTGAAAACCAAATTGACTTGTCTGACGTGGAGAGTTGAGATTGGAGGTTTATTGAGTGAGGTGGAGCTATTTTGGTGGAGGAGTGAGTTGTTTGCGGGCCCGAGTGAGGAGGAGGCAGCAGTTGATTGGCCGGGGACCCAGTAGAGTAGAATTGGAGCCATGGCACAGGCAGGAGGAGCAGGAGGGGCTGGACCAGCTGGGCCACCACCACCAATCCCACCACGACGACGTGTCGTCATACGGGTAGGCTCGAAACTCTTTATTTTTCACATTTGAATGGTATTAAGTGAAATTGGTGGTTTGGGTAGGAATTTACATTTTTTTAGGAAATAATGAGTAAATTGACGTAATTTGAAAAATGAAGGGGATAGAGGGGTAAAATAGGGAAAGTCGGCTGGGTGGGTAGGTTTTGATGGTGTTTGGGTGGGTAGATAAGTATAAAAATGGAAAAATATGGGCGGGGGGCCGCGCGGGGGTTCTGCTCCCAACAATTACAGCGACCGATGTTGGTTGCTAAGCGACCGGCATCGGTCGGAAATTGTGTGGACAGGGTGTGTTGGGCTGGACCGACGTCAGTCGTATGTCGGCCAGCGTCGATTTGGGTTTGTATGGGTATGGGTTGGGTTGGCTGGGTTTGGGTGTTGGGTGGGGTGGGGTGTTGGGTGGGGTGGGGTTTGGTTGGGGTGGAGTTTGGTTGGGGTGGGTTGGGTTGGGTTTGGGTAGATTTTGGGCTTTGGGTGGGTTTGGATGTGGGTAGGTATGGGATTTGTATGGGTTGGGGTGTGGTCGGGGGGATAAAAGGGGGTTTAGAGGGTAAAGTAGATGTTGTGATAAAGAGTAGGTCTAAGGATGTGGGTTGGTTTTGCAGGCACGTCAGCAGTTCACAATGCGGGATAGGATGCCCCCGCTATTGGTACGGATGAGGCCACATGTGTCCGCAGCTCACTGGGTGATCATGCGCGAGGTGGGACTCGGTGGAGTCCAGAGGTACAGAGCGATAGAGAGAGATCACAGCCTGATGGTCACCCTCATCGAGAGATGGGATCCGGCGACCAATGTGTTCCATCTCCCGACTGGGGAGATGACTATCACGTTGGAGGATGTGTATCGCATCCTTCGACTAGCTATCGAGGGAGAGGCAGTCTTCCAGGTAGATTCAGAGACTGCCATGGACAGCATATTACAGGTTTTTGGAGATGCAGCCGCGCTACTTACCTATCACAGTGCGAGCATTGGGTATGGTGACATGTACCATGCGCATCGACACGAGACACGGCTGGCTATGCTGATGATGATTGGGATCACCTGCTTCACCCTCCCGGACTCAGAGGGAGCCGCTTTCCACGGGCGTTGATGGGGGTGTTGCTTGAGATGATTGAGGAGCATACTTGCTATGCGTGGGCACCAGTGTATCTGGTGCAGCTATACAGAGAGCTCTGGGGTTATCGCCGGATGAGGCGATTCGGTATCTGTTCGACATTTTTGTTGTATTGTTGGGCATATGAGCACATCATATGCATCAGGCTAGTAGGGTTACCCCAGCAGCCAGGGCCACAGGTTATATATAGATATGGATTTCAGAGGTGGTTGGGGGTTGTGGGGCAGCCACGAGCAGTTCTTGCAGGGCGAGATGTGGCCTATTATAGACATTTATTAGAGGGCCTGACAGCGGTAGACATCATATGGAGACCTTACAGAGGTCATCACCCACACAGAGGAGGCTAAGTACAGTTACACTGGATCCAGTACACTTTCTGGATAGTAGGATGGAGGCCGAGAGAGTACGAGAGGATACCCCTAGAGAGGGTACGCAGGTAGATGGCGCTACGACAAGGCGAGCCACCTCCCTTCCCTCAGTACAGGAGGGATGATGTAGAGGCCCCACTGCCTGCACCACAGCCCTTGGATCCAGATTGGGTTGCAGAGAGGCCAACAGATGATGGCGTAGATGATGCTGGGTGCACGGGAGCATACAGGGTTTGGTGGGCTGGTCAGAGAGCGGTGAGGGTAGCACAGCCCACACAGCCAGACTTGGCAGCGGTGACGGCAGAGAGAGATCAGCTCAGGGGCTAGGTGCAGTTATTACAGGGGCAGCTTGCTGCTGCACAGGTACAGATAGGGGTCTTACAGGGGCAGCTAGCCCAGGCTCAGGCACAGGCACAGGTAGCACCACCTCCAGTAGCACAGCCACAGGTGCAGGTACAGGCACAGGTAGCAGTACCAGCAGCAGCACAGCCACAGCCCCAGGCACAGGTATAGATACCACTGCCAGCAGTGGCACAGCCACAGGCACCATCAGCACAGGCACAGGGGGTACTGGCAGTAGGAGTTCGGGGACCAGCCCCAGTACCGACGGTGGCACGGGATAGATACATGGAGGTAAGAGTGGAGGCTCGGTACTATTAGGATGTTCTTGATAGTACTGGAGCCGAGTATCAGCCATATGTGGCACACCGAGCGGAGACCTCGCGTAGTCAGAGATCGCAGGGAGGTACAGCCACAGCCGGCGTGTCTGTTACAGGTAGGAGGTGAGAGGCGCCACAGGGACCAGCAAGGAGAGGTGCCGAGGGCGGTGGGGAGAGCTGAGGGATCCCCACATAGTTTTTGTATAGGGACATGGGCATCGGTCTGTGAACTGGTTGTGTTGATAGAGGCCTGCGTGCCGTCATTTATTCATGTATGGATTCATTTATTCATTATATACCGGCCTGCGAGTCGAGTACGGGTTGTATATTTGATACTGGCCTGCGAGCCGAGTATATTTTTGATATGAGGGACCGGCCTGCGCATCGAGTCGAGATTTTGGATAGTTATTGCGGCCTGCGTGCCGGCTTAGTTGTATGATGAGATCACAGAGGCCCCGATGTAGGGCACAGTGTATATTTGAAAACTTGTATATATATATATAGATGATGTTTTGATCCATATGCAGTGTTGAAAATGTTTTTAAGTATTTCGTTAATGGTTTGTGGTATAGAATATATGATGAGTTTAATTGACATGTTGATATATGGATGATGTGTTATATGATGAAATGTTGCATGTTTTGGGCTGGTTTTATGACATTGTTATATATGTATCTGATGAATTGGATCCAAATGATGAGTTTTTGGTTTTGTGTAGATGTGACTTAGTTGATGGTTTGTTTGTTTTTGTAAAATAGATGATGTTATGGACATTGTAATGATATGTGTGGTAGATGGAGAAATATGGATAATGGTGTTGTTATGAGGAAAAAGGGCGGGCGCGACAAAAAATTAGGTAGAAAATGAAGAAAAAAAACCATGTTGTAGAAAGATAGGTATATAACCGATATCGGTTAGCGAACCGATGTTGGTAGCTGATAGACTGATATCCTTCACATGACCGATACCGGTTATTTAGTTATGAGCTTTTCTAAAAATAGAAAAGCTAGGGTGGCAACTTAAGTTCTTATTTTTAGAGCCATGCAAGAGTTAAATACGCGAACGCGACGCTTTTTGACGACTGAGACAGGTTTTTGCATGAGAGATTTGAGTGATTAGGAGTAAAGAGACAGGGAAAGTGATTGTGATCTGAGATTCAGAAGACAAAAAGGTAGATTTGAAAAAGGTGGTGATAATGGCAGGACAAGGAGAAACATCCAGCAGGCAGGGACAAGAGGGAAGACAAGGGCCACCTCAAGCTACTGCAACCCAAGAGGTAACGTTGTGGTTGTGATTTGATTTTTGCATGTGTTATGAATAAGAGATTAAGTGGGTAGATATGAAAAAGAAAACATGATAGAAAGGGTTGTAAGTGTTACGGGGTAGGTGATCAGGGGTTTCAGGTATGTTTGTAGGTATAGAAAGGAATAAACGCTCAAATTATTATCGTAGGTGGTTGTTTAGGAAAGGTGTATTGGTTAGGGATAACCGGTATCGGTTACTCAACCAGTACCGGTTAGCTGTAAACGATACCGGTTGCTGTAGGAATTTCCAGAATTTGAGAAAAAACCCTGGGGGATTGGAGGAATTAAATGGTTTTTTGTTATTTGGATGTATGCAGGCAAAGGCATGGTTGAGGATGAATGATAGTGTACCAGCGCTATTGTCACGAATCCGAGTGGATGTAACGCCAGCTGAATAGACATTGATAAATCATTTGGGGTTAAGTGGAATCCGCTATTATTCACGAATCACACGTAACCATGCTATGTTACAGGCGTTGATTGAGAGATGGAATCCTGAGACAAATACCTTCTATCTACCAACAGCGGAAATGACAGTAACATTGGAAGATGTGTTCCGTATTTTGAGACTCCCAATTACAGGAAAACCAGTATATCAGGCATTACCTAGCGCGGCACGGGGAGCGATAACAGCAATATTTGGTCAATATGCACGAGACTTAACACAGCGAGGTTTGTCATTTACGTATGGGATAATGTATGCAGCACATCCTGAGGAGACAAGGTTAGCAGTAATTTTAATGATAGCGGTAGGGTATTATGCATTACTAAGGGTAGAAGGGGGAAGATTTCCAAAGGCATTGATGTGTGTTATTTGGGAGATGATAGAAAGGAACGTGACTTTTACATGGGCACCTGCATATTTGGTGGAGCTATACAGGGGTTTATGGGCTTGTAGGCGAAATCACAGAACGAAACTAGATTGTTCATACTTATTACACTGTTGGGCCTATGAGCACATTGTTTGTGTGCGACCAGTAGGCTGATCCATCCAGTCAGGAGAAACTGGAGTACAGAGGTTGGGATTCAGACGATGGGTCTAGACAGAACAGGAGGCAAGATCCCAAGCCGTGACGGATGAATTTCAGTATTATAGGTAAGTATGGGAGAGAGTGACGATTGCGGATATCTGTTGGTGGCCTTACGGAAACTATATGGTAACAGAGAATATAGCTGAGGAGTTGAGGGGTGTAGAGCGATTGAGGTGGATCACAGGGCACAGGCTAGGTGAGTATGAGAGGATTCCTATAGATCATGTGCGGTGACAATTTGGATTCATGCATGACATACCACAGGCTTATAGATCCTATATGAGGATTGATGCAGAGGCAGTATTCTCACCTCCCCAGCCAACACCTCCAGAAGGGCCTGAAGAGGTAGCAGCCGATCGTAGGGTAATGGATGCATGAACGACAGAGGCCTATAGATTATGGTGGGTAGCAGAACTGCGAGGTGTACATGATCGTCCTGACATAGCGGTGATTACAACAGAGAGGGATCGTCTACAGTGTTTGGTTCAGTAGCTCCAAACGCAAGTGAATGAGACAAGAGAATTGTTAGTGGTTGCGGAGTCACGGGCAGAGAGACTAGAGGCTGGAGTCCTCCATGCGAGAGGGCGTATTCATATGTTATAGGAGAGATTGGTAGATCAGTGGGCGGTACCAATAGCCATGGTACCATTGAGGATAGAGAGGCCTGGCGAGAGGGGTCAATGATCACGATCATCGCCTAGTTTGGGATGAGGCGTGAGGGTATAAATAAATGTTAGCAAGGTATAAGAATAAATAAGAGTACCGACCTGTGTGTCGATGATAGAGAAGATGTATTTGTTTAACATCTAAATAAAATGAGATATGTATGTTGATTTGACTTATAATAATAAGAATGTTTTCGTTTCGACTTTCGGTGTTTTGAAAAAGAATAAAGAGGAATGTGATTAAATAGAAATACACAAAAATATTTATATTTACCACACATGATAGGTTATGGTAGGGGATGGTCGAGCTAACCTTGGGAGACCCCATGTCTCTAAAGTGCTGCCTACATAGCCAATTGCACAAAGCAAGGAGGGGCCTTAGACCGATGTAGTTCTCCCTTAGGATCAGGGAGAGGCGAATTCAGGAAATTTGGTACGGTTTAGGCAATTGGTTGATTGGTAAGAATATTGATATTAATATTGGTAAGGTAAGGTTGTTGGTGTCGGAAATGAATTGGTGATGTTGTAAAAGGTATAAGGGAAGCGAAAGTTAGCCTACCCAAGTGGTAGGGAACCATGTCCTGATTAAGATCAACACACAATCCTAGATGTGAGGCAAAGCGGAAAGAGTGCTCCGTAGGTGAAAAGAGCTAAACAAACCACCAAACGTAGAACGAGCTTGAATCCCTAGGTACCGTGCATAAACGAGAAGTCCATAGGTGAAAAGAGTTGTATGATCATAATATATCGGGTGTATGTTACGTCCCTTGAGTTGAAACAAATGGTGAGGTGAGGTGGATGATATAGCTGAGGTACAGAGAATTTATTACAAAGTGAGTGTTCTGACGAAAGAGAACCTACCCTAAATAGACAAGTCCATGACCCAAAAAGTTCTTTTTGAATGAGGCTTTTATTTTACTGAATATAGACTGATCGATGCGGGAAATCTACAAGGGATATTGATTGTGCTATTCTTGAGGTCTTCACGAAGCTGATCAATGCGAGAAGCTGCTGATAAAGGCTGACTGTGTATAGCTGTCCTTCGAGGGAGGAGTCTATTTATAGTAGCAGATATGATTTTAGTGCATAGCTGTCCTTCGGGGGAGCAGTCTATATATAATAGCAGCAATAATTTGGCATATAGCTGTCCTTCGAGGGAACAGTCTATATATAATTTAGATAGCTAGATGTTCTTTTGGCGTGATGCATCTAGTTTGGTAGGAAGTTTGACTCAAGAAAATCCCATAAGAATACGGCTTATTTTAAAACTTTGAAGTCATGGACTAGAATAAAAAGGGGAAGGCATCGTTTAGGTGAGGTGAGAATCAAACTATGTGAGCTTGATTTTTATTATGAGGTGTAGGAAACGAAGTGCATGTGGTGGTATGTGAGCTCAAGGGACGAGCGACAGGTAGATAAGAAGTGATATAACACTAAATTCAATAGTAGAATGGTCGAAGATGCAAGGCATTAAGGGGTTCAGGTTCAAGCTTACCATTAAGTGAAGCTAAATGATAAGCGCCTGATCCATAGGTGTGAGTGATTATGTAAGGCCCAATCCAATTGGGAGAAAATTTTCCACGTTTTCTCTTTTCTAGTTTGGTGACATGTTGATTCTCTTTGAGGACAAGATCACCAACCTTAAAGGTACGCTCATGAAGTCGCTTATCATAAGCACGTTTGATGCGTTTTTGATAGATTTGAAGGTGATCAAGAGCTGTAATACGACGTTCGTCAAGAAGCTCCAATTGGGCTAACCACTCTTGGCGGAAATCATCGTTGGTGAGAATATCCTAAAGAGATATTCTAAGGGAGGGTATTTGTATTTCGAGAGGCAAAACAGCCTCGGTACCATATACCAAAGAAAAAGGTGTGGCATTAGTAGAGGTACGAATGCTAGTACGATAAGCCCAAAGGGCAAAGGGAATGTGATCGTGCCAAATTCTTCTGGATTCATTGACAACTTTCATGAGGATTTTGGTTAGGGTTTTATTAGAAGATTCAGCCTGACCATTGGCCTGCGGATAGTAAGGTGATGAGAAACTAAGTTTGATACCAAAGTTGTCACAAAGGTCTTGTAACAACTTGTTTTTAAAAGATTTACCATTATCTGTTATTAGGCGATGAGGAATACCAAAATGACAGATAATGTGATGGTTAATGAATTTGACAATTTTTTCCTTTTTGGTTGAAATGAGTGGAATAGCCTCCACCCATTTTGTGTAATATTCGGTTGCTGTGATAATCCATTGGTGACGTTGTGAAGAGGATGGGTGAATCTCACCAATAAGGTCTAAACCCCATTGTGAGAAGGGCCAAAGATCTCGAGCGACCTGGAGCGGGTGGCTAGGAGTATGTTGAAGGTTGGCATGTTGTTGACAGATAACACAACGCTTAATATATTCGTAGCAGTCGTTATTGAGAGTAGGCCAATAATAACCAAGGCAAAGGATTCGTTTGGCCACGGAAAGGCCACTAAAATGTCCACCACAAATACCGTCATGGACTTGTTGGATGGTATGGGTGATCTCCGCACCGGTGAGACATCGAAGGAGGATGCCATCAAAGCCACGTTTATAAAGGAGTCCCCCCATAACTACATAACGAGAAACACGTTTAAGAAAAGCACGTTTACGAGTACTAGTAAGGTCAGAAGGGAGAACAGAGGTTGTAAGGTAGTCATGGAATTGGTGATACCAGGTATCCTGCGAGTTAGCAGACACAGTATTTATCGTACAAACAACCGGGGCTGAATAAGATGGGGTAAAGAGTTGTTGGACCAAGACAAAAATGTCAGAGTCAGTTGATGAGGCTAGAATTTGTGAGGCTAAGCAAGCCATAGTATCCGCAAATTTGTTAGTAGAGCGTGGAATGGTTTGGATAGAATAGTGAGTAAATAAGGTTAGAAGCGAATCCACATAGTGTTTGTATTTTTGAAGTTCCTCATTTTTGCATTGGTAGATTCCCATAACTTGATTGACTACCAATTGAGAGTCACCAAAAATATTGATAGATTTGATACCTAAGTGCAGCGTAACCTGGAGACCCAGAATAAGGGCCTCGTATTCCGCTGTATTATTAGTGCAAGGGAAATCGAGTCGGAATGAAAGAGGCATAGGCTCGGCATCAAGAGGAATGAGAACAACGCCAACTCCTCCACCACGTTGGCATTTAGATCCATTGAAGAAGAGGGTCATTTGATACGACTCTTCCCCAAGTGAAAGAGTGGTGATGAGTTCGTCGGGGAATATAAAATTGGTAAATTGTTCCCCAGGTAAAGGGGCTTCCGCAAGTTGGTCTGCGATGGTTTGTCCTTTGATTGATTTCTGGTGGACAAACTCAAGGTCGAGGTCGGCGAGGAGCATGAGCCATCAGGTGATGCGTTGGTTTAGATGAGGTTTGGCATACATGTAATGGATAGGGTCTGTGTTGGTGATGACGAAAGTTTTGTGATTCAGAAGGTAGTGTCGGAGCTTGGTAGCCACGAATGATAGGGCTAGGCACAACTTTTCTACATGTGTATACCTAGTCTCATAATCCACCAAAGTACGACTTATATAATAAACGGCTTGTTCTCGATTTTCAAAGTCACAATGTGCAAGCATGGCCCCTACAGCGTGGTCAGTGGCAGAAAGGTAAAGGTAGAAAGGGTGGTCGTCTTGAGGTGGGATAAGCACGGGTGGCTGCAAGAGATAAGTTTTGAGAGCCTCAAAGGCTTGGTGGCACTCTTCACTCCATTGAAAATCAATGTCCTTCTTAAGGAGGTGATGGAAAGGTTGACATCGATCCGAGAGTTGGGAGATGAAACGTCGGATAGATTGGAGCTTACCTTGTAAACTACGCAATTGTTTGAGATTGGTAGGTGGGGGCATTTCTATGATAGCTTTGACTTTAGATGGATCGACCTCGATGCCACGTAAAGAGACGATAAAACCAAGGAGCTTTCCCGAAAGGACACCAAAGACACATTTCTTTGGTTAAAGACGGACAAAATATTGTAACAGGCGATCAAAAATAATGGTTAAAACATCGAGATGTTCACTGCGATGTTTAGACTTGCCAAGAAGATCGTCGACGTAATCTTCAAGGATAGTGTGCATAATGTCATGAAAAATGTAGGTCATAGCCCGCTGATAGGTCGCACCAGCATTCTTAAGGCCAAATGGCATTACACGGTAACAGAAGGTTCCCCAAGGAGTTATGAAGGCAGTTTTGTGTTGATCAGCAGGGGCAACCAAAATTTGGTTGTATCCTGAAAAGCCATCCATGAGAGAAAGCATTTCATGACCCACAGTGAGATCAACAAGTTGATCAATACTAGATAGGGCGAAGTCATCCTTAGGGCAAGCGAGGTTAAGATCCCGGAAATCTGTGCATATCCGAAGTCCCCCCGTCGCTTTAGTGACAGGTACGATGTTAGAAATCCATTGAGGATAGTCAATAGGCAAGATGAAGGAAACAGAAAGGAGTCGTTGGAGCTCCTCTTTGACCAAGAGGGCAATGCGTGGATGCATTTTTCTCAATTTCTGTTTAATTGGCTTGGAATCAGGTTTCAGTGTAATGTTATGGACAGCAATGTCAGGATCAATTCCTGGCATGTCAGCGTAGGACCAAGTGAAAGCTTGGGTGCGAGCACGGAGGAAAGTAGTAAAGGTGACTTGTTCTGATGCGTTAAGGGATTATCTAATCTTCACAATGTGAGGATCCTCCTCCGTGTGGATGTTGATTTCTATTGTAGATTTGTTCAGCATGGTTTGGGTTTTCAGATGGTAAGGCTCGTTGAATATAAGAATCATCCGCGCCAAGGTAAGTGAGGATGGAGTCGTCATCCTGACACTCAACAACATTAATCAAAGGCGAATCCTCTTCGATCATGTCTAGATACAGAAGGGGAAGAGAAGATGGGTCCTCATTATTGCGTTTATAAGTGAGAGGACCTATGAAGATAGCATTTATAAAAAAAGAAAAAGTTAGGAGGGATAGATTCAGGGTCTATAGATTCTGTGGTTGATGATGGTTTGGTAGGGGTGACATCGTCTTCTTCCAGAATACAACTGACACGAGGCGTCTCCTGTGTAGGTGTTTTAGGAAAACTGAGACCACTGCAATCATTATGTTTGCGTGTGGTGATGGGGATGAGTGTATGTTGGCCTTGTTCATAAAGACAAAAACCAAAGCCTTTCCAAGCACAGTGAGTCAAGAAGGTGAGGGCAAAGCGACGATTGATAAGGTATTGAAAATCAGACTGGAAAGGAACCACACCAAGAGGAGGCTCAGGGGAAACGGAAGATGCGTCGAAACCCCCATACATTAGGTTAGTGCGGCAGTGAGGTGGTCCGTAGGAGATTACTTCCCCCACACGACGGTCATAGTTAGGATGGGCATGTAATTGTCCGTACTCCTGCGGGGTAGGGAAAGAACTAACGTTATATAGGCGGTACTCCCCCAGCGTAAGGCATTGAAAAACATCTACTAAGGGGTCGGAGGTTGGGATGTTAGCTGCGAGAAGGGAAGTGGTTTTTGCGATGGTGGTTTCATCAGTTGAAGGCGTAGGCGTGATTGAGGTGGATGGTTGAGGTACATTTGAAGAGGATGGTTGGGTTGAATGTATGGGTGTCTTGATTGGTATAAGCACATCGTTAGGGCGGTATAACATATTGCAGGTTTTAACGGGGGGAGGATCAGCTTTTACGGTGTAGGACTTCCCCTCGTACTCAAATTTTATGCATCTATGTAAGGTTGAGGGAACGCATCCCATGGCCCGGATCCAAGGACGACCCAGCAATATATTATATTGGAACTCTAGTCTCTCCCTCAAGGACATAGAAGAGTTCGGGTAAAGTACGTGGTCCTACCCGAATGTTGAGGATCACGGTGCCTAAGGTAGAGGTAATAGCGTCATTGAATGACCGCAACATGATGGGGTTGGCACACATGTAGCTAGAAGGGATATTCATTTGTTGAAAAGATTTTGAAGAGATGATGTTTAGGCTAGCACCCCCGTCAATCATAACATGACGTACACGAATGTCCCGGACGTAAGCTGAGATGAACAGGGCAGGGTCAGGATCTTCTGTACCAAAATTGACAATTTCATCTTCAGAGAAACTGACTGCAGCAGCTTGTGGTACAGAGACAGAAGTGGTTGGGGTGGTGGGATGTTTGGTGAGAGAGGCAATGTGATTGGGTGTTAGAATGGAGGCAACAGGCAGGGCTTCATTAGGTAAGACCTCGATCCCCTGAAGAATTTCAACGAGAGCTTGTCGATGAGATTCAGAAGTCTGAATGAGATCATATAGTGTCATTTTTACTGGTGATTGGTGAAGCTGTTTAATCATGGCTCGATGGGCAGCTCCATTAGAGACGGGCTAAGCAGGTCCACGAATAACCACTTTGGGTGGTGGTGCAATCGGGATGCTGGACGGAGAAGGAGAGGGCGCAGGTGTGCTTACTTTCGCTTTCTCATTGTTTTTTTGCGCTCGAGTAGCAACACTAATCATATTAATCTCATAGACCGAAGATGAAGAAGATGATTGGGATAAATCATGGTCTTCAAGAGGCGGGGTTGTAATAATGACAGATCTTGGTGAGGTGGGGACAGATGGTATAGGAGAGGGAATGGAAACTAAAGGTCTCTCCCTTCGTAAGTTGTCTTTCTTAACCTTTCTATCTGGGAGAGGTGACTGACGAAGGATGGTTTTTAAAGCTTTGCATCCCTCCACATCATGTCCTGGTGTGCGGTGATAAGCGCAAATCTTAGACTCATCATAACCTATAGGTCGAGGTTTAGACGGGTCATAAGGTCTAAGTGGGGGTAGGGAAATGGTCGCATTCTCTACCAACATGGCAAGGATTTTAGCGTAAGATCCTTTGAGTGGGTCAAAATCGGAGGAGGATGAGGGTATTGGTTGTGTGGGTTTCGGTAATGTTTGGGCGTGGCTGGTTCGTATGGGTGGTGTTTTAGCCAAGGGGTGTTGACACGTGGTTTTCACTAAACGTGGTTTCTTTGGCGCAGGAGCTACGTTCGGCTGGTTAGATGATGACGCTACAGATGACATGGTAGCGGGAAACAACCACGGAGAAAGAGGAGTGACAGAAAATAAATCCTTTGATGATAGAGTTTGTTTAGGGTTGATGGGTGGACAGGATACGTGGGGTGATAATGTTGATATACCCTTTGATCCCTGTATGGGCGCAGAAGGCGTAGATCGTTTTGAAGAAAACGCAGGAGGTATGATATATTGGTGCAAGGTGGAAGGATGAGGTCCTAATATGGAAGGTAGGTATGACGATGATGGTTTTGATTGTGATAGAGGCATGGGTTGCGTGTGTCTCCTAGGTGGCGGGGCGGCTTTATTCTTGGACAAATCTAGTTGCTTAGGCGGGTGTGTTAGACTGGGTATGGGTAAGGTCCCAAGCGTAGGGGAAGATTTGGCTAAGTTAATAGAAGTGGACGAGGCATTTGGTAGAGGTGAGGGGGGTGAAGGTGAGAACATGGGAATTTTAAGCTTCTGTAAACACTTCGGGTATATGGTGGAGGTCTCAGGATCGGTCATTTGCATTTGAGTAGAATATGGCGTACTCAAATGTTCCCATAGGATTTGTCTATCCTCTGGAGAATGACAGTCTGCAGGCTTGAATTGTAAATTTGGTACAGAAGAAAGGTGGGTTGTGATTCCAGTCCACTGTGGGTGTGATACAGTGAGTAGATGAGGTACTGTATCAATAGATGTTAAGAGGTCAACCGGTCGTTGAAAAGATTTAGGTGATGAAGAACTAATAGGTAAGAGGGCATGTTCGAGAGGATCCGTCACGGTTAAAGAATTTGGTGATCTTGGTACAAGAGATTTCTCGTCTAAGGATGTCAAAAGGAGTGGCGTACCTTCCTCTTGTGCAACAAGAGTGGTAGAAGGGGAAGTCTAGGAAATAGATAGATTAGATAACATCCGTTCGCAGTCTTGTAGGGATGTGGTATAAGCAGACTCATCGATGGGAAGAGGAGTCTGGGCAGTTAACTCCTTTATGGGTAAAGGAATGATTTCGCTTTTGTTTGATGGTGGTAAAGGAGGTTCGGGCTCTTGTGTTAGTGAAGAGGCTTGATTCAAAATTTTCTCGATAGAGGCTTTGGGCTGGGTATCAAAGACTGCATGGATCTCATGAAGACTCTCTTCGGCTAAGATATCCTGGTTTGTGTTACTGTTGGGAGAGTGATTCGGGAATGGTTTGTTGAAGATTTTCAAATTTCAGTTGGCAGGGGCATTAGGATTATTGAGGGTTATATCCCCTGCGTCAACCATTTCCTGCACTATGTTTTTCAACATCTTGTAGTTTTCATGACTATGTCCTTTTACACGGTGAAAGTTACAGAAGTCATTTTCTTTGTACCAGGAAGGTATGACGCGAGTGGAATCAAACCTGGAATGAGGTTTAATAGGAGGTAATGTAATGGCTCCTGCTTTGAGCAATTTTTCCAATATCACACCATATGTTTCTCCCAAGGGAGTGTAGTTGATGGGCTCGGCTTTGTACTTATAGGTGGTTTTTGGTTGGGCATTAGACGGTGTTTGCGATTTAACCATCACCGCGTGGATAGCTCCTTTTGATTTAGAAGAAGTGGACGCGTGAGGAGTGGTGGTATTTGCTTTATTGGTAGAATCAGGAGTTTGGAAATTGGGGTTTTTGTTGCGCAACCGTAATTTCTCTTCTTCTAAGGCTCGAATTTCTAGTTTCCGAGCCATGGTAAAGGCCTCATCAAATGTGCGGAAAGTTTGAATTTGAAGAGTAGGAGAAATGTGCTTAGCACATGCCCATGTGAAAATTTCGATAAGTTCAGCCTGAGGCAAGGCATATGTAAGTTAGTTGATAAGGCCACGCCATCGTCCAACGAAATCTGTGATAGATTCGTCTTCGAATTTTCGGATGGTATAAAGGTCGGTGATGGATACTTTCTTAGCAATGTTAATGGAGAAGTGATCTAAGAAAGATTGTGCTAGTTGGTTAAAAGAGAAGATTGAGTGCTGGGTTAAAGCACTGTACCACTCCAAGGTGGGTCCTGATAAGGACATGGGAAATGTGCAGAGTAGCAAGGCATCATCATGGGCAATCAAATAACAAGCATGTCTAAATGATCGCAAGTGCTGTTGAGGATCCTCTTTACTATTAAAACGAGTAAATTTTGGCAACTCCCATTAAGGAGGATATGAATGAAGGGGGACAGAAGGGTGAATGGGCTCCCGAAAAACTTGCTCGTATGTCAAGGCGCTACGACTTCCCGACACAGAAGCCTCCAGATTTTGCATTTTGTCCATCATTTGTTTGATGAAATCTGTGGTTGGATGAGATGATGATGCGGTTGTGGCAAACGGAGGCAAATTGGGCCAAGGGCCTCCACTGGACAATGGTGGAGTTAAGTGTTGACAAGGTATGGAGGATGAATATGTTGAGGCGACAGAATAGGGATGTCCCATATAAGGTTTTGAGGTTACTGGATACGTGTAGGGGAATGAGAAGGTAGGCGGAGCTTGAGAAGGAAAGCTCGTGTGGATAGGTGGCAGAGAGCAAGTCATGAATGGAGTAGTCTGCAAGAGAGATGAGGTAGGGGCAATCAGTGGTAATGATATGTGGGGTCCAAGATTAGCCAAAGAAAAGCCAATCTGATTCGTATGAACCTCTGAAGCTGTCGGATTGGGAGACGGGGCTAGAGATGTAGGAAGCAAGGTGGTATTATCAGGCGGAGTGGGAGCTAAATGAGCAGCTATACTAATAGGCATACCAACAAGGAGCTGACCATCAGGTGTACGGTCAGGGGTATGGGACAAATAGTATTGTACAGCGCTAGAATTAGCATCCAGAAACTTGGCAAAGTCCTTGTCTCCTACAAGAATTTGAGGGATCTCACTGGTGTCTGTAGGATTCCCCACAGAATGTGAAGGGGGTGATTCAGGTAAAGAAACAGAGCAAGCATGTGAAACCATGGCGGTGGATTGCTTTTGAGTGATAACAACCATGGACAAGTGTTCACAGTAGGGTTTCAATCTATCCGAAACAGAAACAACCTTAGAATGGTGAAATTGGTAGGTTGCTGGTTTGTCAAGAATTGGAAAAGAGAGTAACCGATATTGGTCTAGTAACCGATGTCGGTTACACTATAGCCGACGTCGGTCGGGTAACCGATGTCAGTGTAAGAAGTCTGGGCTAACAAGATATAAAAAGGCTGTTAATTTGATTTTTAACAACGTTTAGTATACGTGTCCAATTATTGATCACAGAAAATAGAGTATGAGAAAGAAAACAGAACTAAGAACAAGCAAGATGCACACACAAATCCATAGATTAACCCTAGGGTTAATTTTAATTATCGTGGGCTTATGCCTTTAGACGTAGAATGATGTCAGAATCCTAAACAAGAGACTTAGGGGAAATGTCAAGTTGTTTTGGCTTATAAGGTTACCTCAATCGGGCGGAGGAATACCGTGGAAAAAAGGGGGGATGTTTGAGCTGTTGTGTTAATTGTGAAGTGATTCGGTATGTGTTGTGCAGTGAATGTAAGATTAATTTCCTATCAATACCGTGGATATCACCCCCATGTGTACGACCTGTTACTTAATCTATGTTCACTAGAATTGAAAAACAACAAGCAAGAATGCAATTCACGTGTTTTAAACCCAAATCGAAAATTATGTTCGATGAAGCAAGAGAGATGACTTTCACTAATGCGAAACTAGGAAAGCAAGACAAATTCTTTACAAAATATATAACAAAAGCAGCAACAGCAAGTATGCTTCCTAAAATGAAAATAAGCAAGAGAAACAGAAACCCAAGATGGGTCCCACTGGGCGTGCCAAAATGTTTCACTCGAAATGATTCGTTCCTTTTAGAAACAGATAAGGTTAGGGGCTAGGAGGAATACCTGTAGAATGTCGAGATGGTGTGCGCGTACCGTAGAGAAAGATCAGGCTGACTGCAAAGAACTCCTTTTTGTCTTGGAAGGACTACCTGCAAATAAGAACACAAGACCACAAGATTTTGATTAGACAATAAATGAGGAAACTACCTTGGGCCCAGGAAATATAAAACTTCCTTTCGAAGGTGGTCAGTTTCCCTGCTAATATGAATTAACACAAAATACTGTAAAATATCAATTAAGTTACTTCGTTGAACTGGGTAGGGGAAAGGCTGGTTTTCTGGTTTTGATCGGAGGAACCGATGGCGGTTACTGATAACCGATGCCGGTTACAGATAACCGATACCGGTGGGTTCTAGGATCTGTAGGTTAGTTGCTTTGTGGGGTAGTTGTGTTGTTTGTAAGGCTGTATATAGGTGGTATTAGGAAATGAGGTGATGAGAGGTAGATGAATGATAGTTAGAGGTAATATGCATGCCGGGTAGTGGATTCAGGGATGGATTTATGAGGACTGTAATTCAAAAAGGCATAAGAAATGTTATAACAAAGGACATGCAAGATGTGACTTACTGGTTTTGACGAAGATGTAAGTTGATCTCCTTTGCTGTAAACACTTCTGGTATTTCCACTCATCTCTGCTCAGTCAAGTGAAGATCTGGACTCTCTTTTTCACTCCCAATGATCTCTGTTGATTCAAAAATCATTCGACCTGATCCCAAAAATGAAATTCCGATCCTTTGTTTTTGGTTTGGGGGGGCCATTTACAGGGAACCGATGGCGGTTGCGTAACCGACGGCGGTCGAGTAGGAACCGGCATCGGTAATGAAAAAGTAGGCTATTTTTAGTAAAACAGCCCACCTTCCCTGCTTTTCTCTCGAGAGATCAGTTGCGGGCTTGGTCAAGTGGCTAGAAGGTCGGGTTTGGGTGCGAGTAAGGAGGCATTAGTTATGGATGTGATTCTAGACCAAGTCATAGGTCTTAATTAGGTTAGTTTAGGGTTAGGGCTAGGTCATGATGAGGTGGCAAAATGAGGTGGCAGGTAAGGTGATGGTGGATTTATCAATTACAAGGTAATTAATAAATAATTGTGTAAGGTTTAGGTAATGAGGTTAGGTTGCGAAATGGGATGCGGGTCACAAGGGGTCGTAAGACACGATTTTGGTGTCTACACCATGATAAGACTTAAAGGAAACAAAAGAAATATAAATCATAGGAAAAGGATCATAAACTAAGAAATGATGGAGAAACCCTAGGGCCACTAAGGTGTAAACAATATATTCGATTCAAAATTGGGGTTCACTAAATGTTTACACCATAATGATATATGAATGTAAACATAATATGAAAAAAAAAATATAGGATGTAAGGGTTCAATATATGAAGTTAATTTAAATTAATTAATTTACAAATAACCATGCACAATCAAAATAATGCATTAATACTTTTAACTATGAAAAAAATGATAAAATGATAACTCAAAAACATAAGAGGAGATGAATATTTATTTGTACAAAGTGGAACATCATAGATCTCGATGTGAAAACTAGATAAAAATGTTGTTATGATCCTATAGGTGCTTAATTTCAAATTATGGAATTGGAAATTTCTCTTGTAGAATACTATAGAACTATTGTAAGGTCTTAACCTATGATGTATGGTCATGAATTTTTGTATGGTATGACCTACTTATAGATTTTTTAGCTTCATATTTCCTTTTCTTGTATCCAGTAATATGCTTCGATTTATGTTTATATTGTTTACACAGCCTATAATGACCTACAACAAGTGGAAACTGTATATACCTACAATACCCTTCATCAAATCATTAAATATTAAAAAAGAGAAATTATTTTATGATGAAATTGGACTACCCTTTATAGTCAACCCCTTCTGAACCAATCCAAGTGTTGCACTCCACACCTTTGAGCATGATTAGGCCTCATGTAGTTCTCCTAGGTGTATGTGAAAGTGTGAATATGATCTAATCCAACCCCCTATGAGTTCCTTCATATACTTTGACACAAAGATAATGGGATAAATACAGAGCACATAGCATACCTAATATGGTAGTAATGTGAAGTGCTATTCTTCAATTGTATGCTTCAATGTGGTATGTGGTAGTACATAACAAACCCTTTTGTCTCTTGAAGACCTTTAACAATTCTTGGATTGAATTTTCTCTTAGTAAGACATTTCTCTAGGATCTTTGTGTGCTTAGAAATGGAGGAGGATAGACTCTTTGACTTGGTCGAGTGCTTAATTCTTGCAACAATGGCTGCTCTAAGTGATGTGCATATTCTTTTGGAATATTTAAGAGAGCCTTGAGTTCTTATGCATTGAAATTAGCAATAAGAGATTATTAAAGTGTTTGGTAAGTAATGAAGTGATATTGACTTGCTTATATAGTCTTCTATAGGTGAAATATTATGATAAAACCAACCCTAGGAGGATGAAACAACACACTTAATATATTCAAATTGTAAGCATAGTCAAAATATGAAGGGGAATGATAGTATAAGTCATCCAAGACCGTAGTCTACTCTAAAACAAACTATATGGTTTTTCCTAGGCAATTTTTGATGTTATTTATTAACAAACTATTCTAGAAAAAACTAGAGGAGTTATTTATTATCTATGTTTTGGAATTATTCTTAGAGGTAATTTACTACTCTGGTAAATAAATAACTCCTAAATGAATGACATAGTAGATTGTGGAGATGAGAAAGTCAAGAAAGATTTAGAGAGATGTGCTTATTAGACTTGGAATGAAAACATTTGTCTTAAAAAAGGAACATAGATAAAGTTGTCATTGCCAAAGGATACATTACTACATTTGGATTTCTACCCATCCCTCACATATAGTTAAAAAGTAAATATATTATACTACAAAATCCAAAATTCAAAAATAGAAATAAGGAGGAAAACTAGACAATTCCCCTAAAGAATCTAAGAGGACGCTTGAAACATAAAGGGAAATGAGCATGTATGAGATGGATGGGGAGGATTATATGTTTCCTCTAGCCTCTAGTCCTTTAAGAGTTAAAGGAAAACCAAGGGAAAGGAGAAGAAGAGAAAGTATTTCCTTAGCTATTTCTTCTACATGACAACCCAGATCGAGACTAGGAGACAAAAAATCACGAATAAAAAATACTCAAGTACACATCAAATTCCATGGTGATAGTACAACATACAATGGAAGCTTCCTGAGTGAAAAGAAAAGAAAATAACAAGAAAAACTATTTCCAAACATATGCATCCAACACAGTTGTAGACCAAATATGATATGAGGATGTATTGTAGAAAATTTCCCTTGCTCCATCCTTGATGGTTTGTATGGATCATTAAAAAATGCTCATGTTGGGTTATCGTCTTGGCCTTGATTGGAGTGATCATAAATTAAAAATAACAATAAAATTAATTAAACATTTGAGATCATAAAATAATAAGGATAAGTTTGAAGTTTTCCTTAGGCAGACTAACCATTTTGAACCCTCAAAGTGTCTTCATGTCTATGATTTTGTGGCAATGCCATTATTCATGTGATTCATTCAACTCGAGAGAATTTTTGATGCTTGAGTTTGAAATATGTACATATATATTTTTTATAACTTTAACTTTGATCTAAATAAATCGTATTACAATATCAATAAAGGTAATTCCCATAATTTTTCAAGTGAAAATAACTACGTGATAAAATAAGTGGCATATTGGGGAGTGTTTGAAGTTTTGGTTAAAGAAAATTTTAAAATGAAATAAATCATGATATTAACAGTAGAAAGTAATTAAATTAAATTTAAATAAATCATAAAATATTATGAATATTCTTTAACTCTAATAATTTCTTGGAGCTTGTGCCAACCCCTTTTCAAGGAATGAAATAATTTTTTTGTAGTAAGAGTGAAAATGTTTTTATTCAATGTCTGGGCATGTGTGACAGGATTTTGGAGATTTTTTTGGGGTTAGGGAATGTAATTTCAAATTATGGGCATGATTGTATGCAAAAGAGGAAGGAGTGAGTCTGGAATGGTGTTTTTGTGGTGAAAAGAATTTTGGATATTTTTAAGCTAAATACATTTAGCAGGTGTTAAGCCTAGCTCCACAACTTGTCAGCCCTTTTATCTCCAGCTGCGTCCTTTCTATACTAATAGAATGAGTTTGATAGTGGATGGTTTTTGCATTGTGTTGGTACCCAAATTGATCCTTCCTTTGAAACCAAGTAGAATCACAAGTTGATCAGGACGCTTAGATACAAAAAAATCATAATAGGAGTCATTTTGTAGCCGAGGATGGATTTTAGACTACTCTTTAATACTCTGGTATGGAAAGGACTGGGTATCACCATGCTAAGAGTTTGACCTACCCCTACTAATTTAGGTTGTGCCTTCAACCAAGGTGAGAGGACCTATTTTGTGACCTGTATTAATGGAAATTATAAATGGATTAGTAGTATTTGACTATTCCTTTGCAACATTTTGAAAGAGACCTCAAGAAAACATAGACAATACAACCCAACCTAACCCTCACGAGTTGTCACTTTAGAAAATGAAGATGTTCTCTAGATGAGGCCCAAGATACTAAAGGAAAAGATAAAAACTAATTTCACTGGCATATTTTGGTAAAGGATGGATGAATTCAATGATCTTCTTTATCATTTGTGGATACAAAGTGCAAGCAGGGATAGTTCATGTATGATATGTCTCTTGATCTACATTTTATGGTTGGGAATTTAAGTAGGAAAAAGTTTATTATACCAAATCCTTGAGAAATATAAACAAATGTTGACAAATCCATAAGGAAAAATGATGAATGGCTTCAAATACTCAAGACAAAACTTCAACTAGAAAATTGTGCATCTATGAAAGATCAAAGACACAAGGCTTCACACATTCTTCAAGGATTTAACATAAGAACTCATGTTAAAAACTTAATTAAACATTAGAAATCCCTAATATATGTCACTTATGATACACTCATAAATTGACAAACAATATATATCACTAAAATGAAAGTAAAGTGAATTTAAATCACTTATTGCATCATGAAATGAAAGCTCTCTTCATAATGTAATTGCAAATGCCACAATACTGTCATGAGGAAGATATTTTTTCTGATTTCAGAGGGATTCCTAATGTAAAATTTCAACAAGAACATAGATAAATATTTGAAGATATCTTAAGATGACAATAGACATAACACAGTTCATGATCAACACAAACTACTCAAGGTTTTTTTAAAATTTGATCAACAAGGGAAAGTTTGTTTACAATCTCAAAGTTTTGTCAATGGATATACATCTGCAACCATCTTGACATGATAAATTTTAAAGATACATAAGAAATAACTAGTTTCTCAAATAATTTCTTTAAGAAAATGGCTTCTCTCAGGTGTTTTCTCCTTTTCTTTCTCTGAGTAAATTTCAGAAAAAAAACCCCCTCCTTTTGTGAATATCCGTCCTCCTCTTATATCATCCCCCTTGATTGTTAATTTTAAAAATTATTTTCCCCCAAAATTAATAATATTCCTAGGAATGTTCTTCCCCCTTCCTTTTTAAAAATGTTCTAGAACATAGTGTTTAGAAAGGTCCTTTTTGAAATTGATTGGTGTACAAATCACCAGTTTTTTAATCAACTTCACTAGTGTTCAAGGGATGTCAGGTAATATTTTTTGGTGGTTCATTTTAATCATTATTACCTGGCATTGATTAGATAATCATTTCAAACAATCTCCTAATACCTCCGGATAATATTGAAATGGTGTATATACACTCGTTTAATAGTCTAACTTGGGTGCCACACCCTCTGCTTCTTGCTTCACTGGCTAAATTGCCACACATAACTTCTTTCGAATCATCTTGATTTATAATCTTTACTCATTTCCAACTTTTTTCAAATCTTAATATCACCTTTGTGTGAACTGAACACAATATCCTTTATTTCATGGGAAATATTTGCATCAAATTAGAACATATGACTCTGTTTCATTATAAAACTTGGCTTAATTTCTCTATCATTATACCTTTCCTTTCTTATTTTGAGTATAATGAATTTTAGAGAGAATGGTGAAGGTGCTCGTAGCTCATAACTTGAAGGAAATTTCCTCTGAGGATTTAAATCAGATTTTTGATTTAAGCGGTCCTGATGAATATTTTGTTAGGGCTCTATTTGATAAAATGTGTGCATGACACCAAGGGACCCCTAACATACTAGAAAGTCTAATTGGCACTCCTTATAAGGCTGATCATGATTAATACCATGTTTTCATCCTTCCAAGTTATGTATTTCCATATTTTTAGATGGGAGCATATGAAAAATCCCGAAGAATTGAAAAAATACAGGGTTGAGAGAAGACCCCAAGTCTCTGGGTAGACTGAATTTCAATGTATTTTTCTATGTGATGAGGAGTTTTTATCAAAAGAGATTCCTAAGGAATCATATCTGTTGTATGACAAATCTTCCATTGACACAGTGCCTACTATCTCTCACAAAATAGAGGAGTTAGAAATAAGGCTCAACTTATTGGAGAAGAAGCAAGTGGAGACCACGAATTCACAATAAATTTCAACACCAGGGTCATCTTCAAGGAAAAGGAAAGGTGAACCACAATAACAAGCCCCAATTTTTATCTCAGATGGGGAAGAAGATCAATAATTATCTTCTCGTCGTTCGAGGGAAGCCATTTTCTCTGCTTAAGACAATAGAGGGAGATTTTCTACTCAATCGTCCATCTACCTAAAGCATTGTGCTCCTCAGGAAGAGCATGAATTATTGAGCTGTCAACAGATTCCTTCCCCGAAGGACAAACCTCCTTTTACATGGAAATAGGAAGAAAGGTTAAGTTCAAGGCCTCTCAGTCAGTCCAGTCAGCAACATGTAGTACTTCACTCTAGGTTCCCCCTCTCAAGAAACTCCCAAAAAATCAATCCCCCATAAAGGGAAAGGAAAAACAAACTTCTTCACATAAGGCCTAGATATTTTAGATTGGATCTAAAATCAATAGAAGAAAATTGAACTGGAGAAAATCATGATTTGTCATAGAATGAATATGGAAGCATTAATGGATGTGGGAATGTCTTGGGACCTGAAAGGGTCAGTAATCTTTGTTCAAAAATCACACAGCTCAAGAGAATTTGTGTTGAGGAAAAACAAGCTTCTGAGTAAGCTCCCCTTGCTCAAAGGAAACTTATGAAGCATGGCTAAAGAATGCATAAATGTTGTCTTCTTTTATTGTTTTTCTTTATGGAATGTACATATTTTTATTTGTCATGGGCAACGGCCCTTATAGAGCCCTATTTCATTCCTTATCCAGAGTCCAAAAAACATAGCAACATCAATCAATTACCTATTTTTCTAGATGTATGTTAATTTCATCAAAGTGAATATGGCATTACTATATTCTTCCATTTTCAATTGAAATTAAGGAAAGATGAAATTTAGAAAAACAATTACTTCAAATGCAATAGAAGTGTCATTTTAAAACATCAGTTTAAAAAGGATGAATATGAAAAGAAAATATAGTTCCTGGAATAGTTGTCTAAGCACATTAGTAATCCTTTGCATCTTGTTCTTCAAATTCTAATTCTTGGTCCTACTTTTTTAGTAGCCTCGCCACATATGCATCATATCTTTTGAATAATTCATTAATCTCATCCTCATCTGGCCCAGTATGATGCTATAAAATCAATGCCTATCTAGAGATTGCATCAATGCAATGGCCCATTTTCTGCTTGTATTTCAATGGCCTTGCCTTCAACTCTGCAATTCTATTTTCTATTTTTCTCATAATCTTAATGACTTCAAAGGAAAAGTCATTCCTTAGAACATTCCTTTCAGAAGAGTCAAGTAAGAAATCAATCTTCATGTCTCCATAACTCTTCTTGAACTTATCAATAACCATATCCTCCAACTTTAAATCAATAGCATCAAGAATATCATCAGCCCAATTTCTTTTGACTTCAAGCTCTCCTTTGATTCCATTTAGGGTCTCGAATCTAATATTTGTTAACTCCTCAAGGGCATGTTGACTTCCTTTAAATTCAATAGGTATAATGTCCTCTTGCTCAACCAACTCATCACTAAGTTAAGTTATATGGTCCAATTTGGGAATAATTCTCTCTAAGTAGAAAATATCATTATCACATTGTTCAGTCATTTCATCAATTTCATTGAGCTTATTTTTGAGATCCTCATATCTTGACGTAGCTTCAGTGATAGCTTCCTTTCCCTTTTCAATAAATTTTTTGACCTAGATGTCCACTTCCTGGACATTTTTAATAGCATTATTTATTTGATCCATTCAACGAGGAGTGTTTACAAAGGCACTTACTTGGGTTTGATCAGTTTTCCCAGTTAACTGCTACAGACTAGCACTTAAAATTCTAACCTGTGCTTTCATTTGCCTTTTAGTCATACTGTCTTCATCAACCTTTTGTAGAAAATCATTCACTACCTCAGACACTCCTTGTTTTAGTTTGCTGGTTGAGGGATTTCCTAGGGGAATAACCTGAACACTGTAACAGTTACTTGTTATAATTTCTCTTATTTTTCCTTCCAAAGGTGTTGTTATCTCGAAGGTTTTAGCGCCAGATGAGTCTGTATGGGTCTTTGTAATAGTTCTAGCCCTTTCAGGAACCCTTGTTTCCTTTGGGAAAGATAGGGTAGTGAGCTCAATGACGAGCATAAGGATACTTTCCTTTTCTTCACTTGAAATCAGGTCACTGATCCATCCCTTATCCAAACTTATTACATCTTTTGTTTCCTGTGACTGTTTTGGAGATTTCCCAGGGATAATCGTTAATTGTTTGAGCATTTCCTGTTCATCTTAAATCAGTGTCTCTACTTACTCATTATAATTTATATCAATAATGATACTACTGATATGAACATACATTAGGTTATTTTCCCTCTGATTTGTGTCAATAGCCAAAGGATGCTCTTATTCTGCTTCTTTCATTGGGGCCATGGTAAATCCAATTTTTCCCTGAATATCCTCAATTGGAGGTTGTACATCTCTATTAGTGGTGATCTCTTCATTGAAAATTTCCTCTTGTAGTATTTCTAATTTATTCTCAGCAACATGCATTTCATCATGGGGTAATTCATCAGTTTTAATAATTCCAACAGAAAAAGAAGCAATCTCATCTACTAAATTGTCTGCATTAGTATCTTTCTCACCAATCAAATTTGACCTATGTCCTTCTGACAATACCTTCCTTGTGGAAAATTTTTCTATATCTTGGGCCTTTAATTCACTAACTAATGCATGAATGTTCAATTCCAACTTTTTATTTAAATGAATGTCACCTACTGGTGTTAGCAGTGGTTCTCCCATAGAAAATTTGAGTGCATCAATCACAGAGAATTCTCCATCCATTGTAACATTAGCTTCATCATTTTGACATTCTACATAGTTGTGTGGTGCCTCAACTTAAGGTATGTTTCCATCCTTATTATGAATTTTTTTGAACATCCTCATATCTGAAGTTATGGATTGACCACTTACTGAATAAATTGCCATATTTCCTTGGGACATTTCGCTTTGAACCCCTCCTAGTGTTGTCTCTATAGAAGAAAAAAGTGTAGGAAAGGAACCTTGTTGCTTCATACATGGTGGTGGCATTTCTTTTTGAGCTCAAGAAACATTTGTCTTTTTAGATTTAGGGGATCAATCAATACATCCCTGTGCTTGTGATTCTTGGGTACATGAGCACCCACTCTTACCAATACTAACACCTGATCAATCTTGTGTTTCTTGTGCATTCTTTAAAATTGCCTTAGGTTTGTTTCTACCATTCACTCTTCTTTGTGATGCCTAGCTTGGGTATGACCTCTTGCAATGGTATCGCTCATTAGTTTTTGAGTACCAGGCATATTTGGTGAAGTAATTAGGTAAACATCATATTTTTCAAAAACCTTCATCTTTTCTTAAATTGGTACTGCAAAAGTAATGGGGGAATTATCCATTGTCTTCATAAGCATTTCCTCTATTTTCTTCCTGAGAACTGACATAGGAGTTCCAATTCCACTAGTGGCTGATGTCCATTCATCAATGAGCTCAGGAGTAGGCCTCTCTGAGGGAAATTGAGGGGATTTTCCCCCTAATGGGTCAGTCTTATTTGTACCCTCCCTTAGAGGTGGAATATCATCACATAAGGTCCTCAAACTTCTGAAGTTATTCAAGACCCTTGTATTTTGTATTGACAAATCAATATCTATATGGGCTAGTCAATCCACCATTCTCCTCATCACATCTGCTATCCTTTCATAAGGATCACCAGATTCTGTCTCGTTCCATATTTGGGGGATTGTAGGTTGACTTTCTATTTTTTGATCAACATAGTACTTGCTTACTATATTGGGATCATCCACAATCCCTTATGGGATGATTGGAATCTTAAAGTCAATTACCTGTGACAAAGTCATTCTTGAGAAATATCTCAATTTGACTTCCTCTTCATCTTTGCAGTCCATCTAGTAATCCTCAAAGTGAGGCTCATGTTCAAAAGTATTGGAAATATTGTTAAATACCCACCTAATGTCATAATTGGCTCTTGCTTCAAATTTTTCTATGTCAAGATTCTTTATTTCATATTCAATTAGTCTTTTCTTTATGATAGAAGGACATAACTAGCTTCTAATATTGATAGGAAATTTAATGTGTTTTATGCCTTCCAGTAATCAACTTATGCATTGGTGCTAGTTGTATTTCCAGGTCATATAAAACAAATTTATCATCAACATACCTAGGTAATTTATAATGTTTTCCCTCAAAGACACTAACCCTGATGTAAGTGAAATTTTTGAATTGGATAAAACAACACCCATACTCTAGAATCACATGCCTGGCTTTTTTAGATATTGTGTATTGTCCCCATTTTGGTTTTAAAAGACAAATGAGGGGTGCAAAGAAAGCATCATTAACTAATCTCACATTACTACTCCAATTGGCCAACTGTAACTCAGGGAAAATTTCATGTATCTGTCATTTTTTGAAGTCGGCATTTGGTACCTGTCTTAGGAAATGTTTATGCCCTACAACATTATAGATTAGATATGTCATCATATAGAAATATAAATATGTAGTTCCTCCCATTTCAATCCTGGCTTCCAGATTAAACATGTGACCATGGAGTGCTTCTGCAATGAAGGTGGCCCAATAGATACTTCCCTTCCTCTCAAGAATAATCCAAATATATGTGGTCATCCATTCTGTACACTCATTTGTATTTTCTAATCTTGCCATCTGACTTAACAACAAAATTATTTCCTCAACCTCTTCGTCAAACATTTCCTTGAACAACATTTTGGGAAGTCTATATCTTTCCTATGAAGAGCCATTGTGTGTTTATCATCTTGGCATAATCCTTCTTTTTCTCTTCGTAATCCTACAAGGCTAATTATATATCAATGGTGATGGGGTTTGTAATGATAGGAAGCTTTATATTTATCCTAAGTGTAACTGGTGTTAACATCAACACCACATCCCCACTCCCATCTAACACTTACCTCTTCACATGGTCATAATTCATGGTGCAGTACCATACTAATTCTGGGCATTGAATAGATGGTGGGATGGCACCTGCTAGAGCAATACGAATTTATTTAACGACCTTTAAGGATTCAATTTTATCGGGGATAACTAATATTTGGAGAAATTTTTATATGTTTCTTGATGACTTCGATTATTTGAGGAATATACGGTAGGTCACAGGGCCAATTTTAACATTTTACAATAATAAAAAAAAGTGACAAGTTCTCAAGTTAGCTCCATCATACCGCATCTAATTAGAATATTCCACGTATAGATGGGTGGTGTGATAAAATTTGAAAGAAGAGACATGGCCTGAGGGCATTTTTTAGATGAAGAAACTTCAAATTTTTGGGCCAAGATCATGCATTGCACTCGGTAGGAATTTTCCAAATGATATATGAAAGAAAATAACCCATGACAAAAAGTAATAGACAAAATGTTTAACAGAGGAAAATAAAAGGCTACAAAGGAAAAATTTAACATAGCAGGGCAAGATTTGAAATGAGCACCAACACATTGTTTGTCTTATTTTTTCGTAGTTTAGTGTATAGTTTGGAATTACATTTTTGAAAGGTGTGATTGGACTGTGTTTTTGAGTTCCCAAAGAGATGTTGTCTTTAGCAATGCGTTTGATAGGTGCAGAGGTTAGTTTCCTCAAATAGTGTCACCATCCTATAGTCATGTGCCAATGTTGGACTTCTAAACATGCATGGACTCCTTCCAAGTGTTTAAAAGAGGGATTATTGTCATATGTTGATGACTGAAAGTGTGGAATCTTTCTATTGTCATAGGAAATTCCAATACTATTAAATTGTTTATTAAAATGCATCCAAAAATATGGTCACATGGAATGTGATGATTGTAGGGTGATGCACAAACTAGATTTGTTAAAAAATACTTATAACATTTCAAACAAATGTAGTTGATAATTTTTGAAAGGAGGTTTTTGTCTGAAGTAGCTGTTGCAAGTGAACTGGTAGATAATTAGGAAAAATCATTGAAAATTTTAGTTGCAAATATTTTTAATTTGGCGAATAGTAGAAATTATGTAATATGAATTTGGATATTTTTATGACCTTAACAGTGCCCACATTTTGTCCAAAAATTACACAAATAATAATTTTTCCCATGCAAATAGCCAATTGATCTCCAATTCCAAAGTTTTCTTTTTTATTAAATCAGTACATGATCAACAGGATGGGTTTTTAAAACATTCTTGGATTGCCAAGAAATCTATGGAGCTTTCCTTGTCATTTGGTCTCATTCGCCGACATGTTTGGGAATATTTTTTGAAATTTGATTAAATTCACCATATATATATAGAGCTAGATTGTAGTAAATAATAACCAAGTGAAACCTAATTTCTTTAAAGATTTCCAGAATTCTACACATGTCCCTGTTGATGCTCTTGATTAGCACCCCCATGTGTCCTCCATTGATCATTGACCCAAGATTTGATCCCCACTTCAGGCCTGAAAGATATATAAATTGCAGCTTATTCCATGGGTTTAAAGTCCACAAGAAGGCTTTGGTTGGGAGATCACCAAAATAGTGACATGCATTGTGTCTTTAGTGGGATTTTGGATATTCGGTAGAGTCTCTATACCTAGTGTGTATTATAAATTTGATGACCTTTCAAATGTGAAGTGGTTATTTTCTTGTAAATAATGGGGAAGTCCATAATATGATAAGCTATCCTTCATTTGCCACTCCATCCAAAACTTCCTTCAAAAAATATATTCTATTTTTCCAATGACATGAATGCTAATTTTAGATAATTTTCCAACCAAGTGAATCTGGTTCCAGTCATATTCGCCATGATTTCTATAATTGTTTTTTAAGGAGGGTTCCTTAAAATTTTCCTCGGGAAAAATGTGGAAGCATATGCAGGGTCTGGGAATAATTTTATATACTGCATGAGTGAAGTGGAGTATTTTTGGACAAAAAATATTTTTGTATGCATAAAATGGATTTTTTGTAAAATCGTCATGGCCATTTTTGCTGAGTTTTTTGTGTAGTGTACTGAACATGTGTGGAGATCTTAGGCTTATGTTGATGCCATGTAGCCTAAGTGTGTTGGAACATGGGTGCTTAAGTGTATTTGAATAAAGAAAATTCCCAATTGACTAGTGTAAAACCATTATTCATAGCCATGACATCATAATCCTAGTGTGTGTGAAGATATGGAGCCAATAACAAGCCATAGATAGCCAAAAAAGAATATTGGGATGAATTTTACTAATTAGTTACTTGTGACCAGGTAGTCATGTATGTAAAATTTGGAGACATGCACAATGTACGGGAATATTTGTTAAAATGCTTCATTATAACATAATGACACATAATGTCATGATTGTGGGAATTGCATAGAATGGTCTTGTTAAAAAATCTTTTGAGATTTTTTTTATAAATTACAATCAATGATTATGAAGCCAACCTACATAACCTTTGTCAGCATTCTCATATTTTGTTTCCAAATAATATCTTTGGAAAAATTACATACATCCATCAACCAATGAATGAAAGAAGATTTTTTTAGATGCAAGAATGAGGAAAACTTTGCTAGGCACATAAACTAGTTAAAAAATATTCTGGTGGTGGGATTGTATCTTGTGCATGTTAAATTGACTTGGATTCCTTCACACCACTTCAATTTTAGCATAGACATGGTCATCTTACTCTATCATTGCATGATTTTTTTAACATTCTAGTTTTTATAATTTTTAATAGAGTTGAAATCAACTAAAAAAGGATAATTTGTTTAGGTGAACTAAACAAATTATGTTTTTCAATAACACCTATGTTTTGTACGCAACTACCATGAATGTAAACAATACACTCTTTTACCTTGAGAGATGGTTGGAAACACTATGATATTAATTTTGGATATGGAAACCATGCAGTTGTTGGGTTAAACATGAAATGTTTGAAAACCACTTCTTAATGACCTTGTATGATCTTAATCAACCCTATTTGTAATGAGGCACAAAACATCCCTATAAACCCCAAAATGAGAAAATAAAACTTGGGCCATGTTCCTTATCACATGGAGTGTTCAACAAAATACTAGGTTGTTCCCTGAATGTTTATATAATTTTTTTCATCATACGTTTAGAATCCCAACAGGCTAGTTCGCAACATTAAACAAATGTTGAAATTTAAAAATTTAATTATGTTTTAACCCATAATTTTTTGCCTTGGGTGTAAAAATGTTCATTGAATTTGGCATACTTCTAATATTTCTCCTTGTCAATCACTACCAACCATCATTTTTGAGAAAATCACCTTGCAGGTTAGTTTTCTAGGTGGGTTTTTTAGGCCTCCAGTTTTTGGGTGATAAGGTCATTCGGGTGCATTTACGATCGATAGCTCAAAAAATACAAGTGCCAATAGAAACCAATTCACCAGTTAGGGGTTGAACACTGATTATTGAGCTATTTTTCTACATTTGATTTTTTTGAACTTGTAACTAACAGGAGAAAGCTACCATATGTCCTTATCCAAGAAAAAAAATGATAGGGAAACCTCATTTTGACGCTAGTTTAAAAAGAAATGTATTATGGAAAAATAGTGTTTTTCTTTCTCCTATCTCTATCTCTCTCCTTATCTTTGTAAACAAAATGAAGTGGCATTTTATTTCTTACTCTCCCTTGAAGTGAGTTAAATATTATTTCATTATTATTGGAAAAATATGAACTCGTAAATTATGCTAGATTTTGGGTAGATGTCATGCCAACAGTTATGCTGACCTTGCGGTGGTTGCAGGTACGTGGAATGAGAAGAGAATTATAGCATTATTTGTGCTTTTGTAATAACAAGATTATATTTGAAATACATGTAATATTAAATGATGAATAAACACTATTGTTATGATCAAGAATGTTATATATTGATTATTTTTTGCTGAGTAAGAAATTGTAGCATTTTGGTATCCTAGGGAAATGGGAATTCTAAGTTAGGAGTGATTTTGATTATATATATATATATATATATATATATATATTGCTAATGGAGTAGATATAAATTTTAACTAGAAATGAAATGACCATTTGTTTAATGTTCTCTTATGTGAAAGTAATGACTATGCATTCTTGTGTGCTTTACAAAAATACTTGGGAAAATATAAAGAAAATTAACCACCTACTATAAGAATGGTTAGGGGTCGACCAATTTTAAGAGGTTATTTTAAAGTTATAAGTATGAACATAATATAATAACCCATGAGAGGGTTTTCCTTGAGCATTGTGTTATTTGTGTTTCATTCACCTAAAAGGGTTTCTTGTGCATGTATAAGTGTGCATGTTATAGTTAAGGGTACAATGTCACCTTGTGACATGAATGATGCATTGTTTTAACAATGTTTTTATTTAAATGGGTGGCTTTATACTAAGTCTCTTTGGAAGGGTTGATCAATGTATGTGTATGTGGTCATAAACAAAAAAATGAAGGTAATTATTATTCCTTGTAATGTAATCAAGAAAATTTTGGTAGATTGCATAGTGCATTGGATCCTTAATTTTTTATTACCTTAAAAAATATTGAATCAAATTAAATATAGGATAATTAATCATTGTACATGAGTTTTTTATATATTCTAGGGTGACTCAAATAGTATATGTTTGCTTCGAGATCTCTTAGAAGGTTCAGTTGTAGATATGATTTCCATTTAGATGCCACTATCCAAGTTGTGTTATCGATTGTGACAGTGAGAATCAAATGTGAATGAAATGGTTCATAACATTTGGAATTTAAATTTTATTCATGAGGTGCCAATTTTATTAAGGAAAGTAAAAATTGGAGGTTTGTGGGATAAAGGTGTTTGAAGCACTCCAAAATTGACTTTTTATTGGACGTAGAGTCCTTGAGTACAAATAGAAGTAAATTAAAAGCTAGGACCTTTTTATATGATGTTAATGTTTAAAACCTATAGTCAAATTTTTCTATCAAAAATGTGTCCCTAAAATGTTGAATTTTTGAGAAGCCAAAGTATGGAATGCATTCCCTTTAACCCAATGTTCACTCTTTTTAGGTGATTAAGTGTACTTATTATAAGTTAAATCTGAAATGAAATAAATAATAAGTAATGTTTTGAATGAGAATATATTATTACATGATAAAAAAAAACTGAGAAAACCAATGACCGAAACCAACGACCAACAGGACCGAGACAAACACGGACAAAAAAGAAAAGAAAACAACAAAAACGAATAGAAAAACTATACACTGTACAATAGTGCGTACCTTCTCCTTTGAAGATCAATCAAGATATTACATTAAGTGCCTTCCATTAACAGGAAAATCAAGTAATTATCCATCTAAATCCTTTAAGAAAAAGTTATGTTCACCAATTTTAATGTCAATAGAGTAGGGACCCATCCACAGTGCATCAAACTTTCCATGCTTTCCCTTGTCCTCATGTCGACTATCCCATAGTAATACAAGGTCTCCCACACGAAACACTTGAGTGGTCAGATTTTTATCAAATATTTTTTTCTATATTTCTCTTAATATCAAGTGTATCTGATGGGACTCTCTTCTTATTCCATCTAACTCAATAATTTGATTATTTCTTGCATCATACAGACTAACTTCCTAATCTTCAATTTGCTTAAGAAATTGGTATGAAGAAAATTACTTATGTAGGGGAAGGAGGGCTTGAGCTCCATAGACCTATTCAAATGGGATCTTTCTAGTATCTCTTTTAATAGTAATTCTATCAGCCCATACAAAAAATTTCAATTTTTCTCCCCATCTTTTTTTATTTATTTCCAAAGTCCTCCTGATTATTTTCAACAAATTCTTATTGCTTGATTCCATTTGACCATTACCTTGAGGATTGTAATTAGATTCATATGTAAGGTTTATTCCATACTCCTGACACATGGCTAATAAGGGTTTGGCTCGAAAAATCATAACATTATCAAAAACTATTTTGGCAGGCACTCTAAATCTATAGATTATGTGATTTAAAACAAAATCCATAACAACTTGGTGAGTTGTCTTTTTAGTAGGAATTGCTTCAACTCATTTGGTGAAATAATTAGTAGTAAATAATATCCATTTGTGTCCTGTACTTAAAGGATATGAGATTTCTCCAACAAAGTCCATACCCCATCGTTTAAAAGGAGCTTCAACTGATACTGGTTGCAAAGGGAGATCTCTTGGAGCTTTCAATATTCTTGAGAAGTGTTGGAAACTCCCACACTTTTCTAACTAATAGAGTTGTATCCTTGAAAAGTGTAGGCCACCAATAACCAGCTCTTAAAATATTATGAGCAGTCACTCTTTGAGCAAAGTGCCCCCCCAGAAACTCCTCCATGAAACTCAACAATTATCTTAGGGGCTTCTTCTTTAATAATGCATCTCAATAGAATCCCTTTAGGATTTTTCCATTCCAGTCCAAAATCAGTGATAATATATTTTTGGGCAGATAATCTAAGCACTCTTTTCTAATTTTTACCCAAATGTCTCGGGCATTCACAATTCTCAAGATAAACATGATGTCCTTGTACCATGCTCAATTTTTCAATGGACATTCATATCTTCTCTTTCAATTTCATTTATTTCCATTACCTACAAGTTGCTCTCTGCCATTAGCTTTTCCAACCCTAATCCCCTAACTAACTCGGTGTTTTGAATATCCATGTCATACTCTTGTAATTTATTCTACCCACCGACATATTTTGCTTGATATTTTCCATTTCTGATAGGATATCCTTAACCATGGTATGAGAAACAAAGGCCGTAATCTTGGAGCTCAAAATATATGGTCTAAAGACTTTTGTTGCTCTTACCAAAGAGAAAGTTTGTTTCTCCATAATAGTATATCTTAATTCTTCTCCTTGAAGTGCCTTACTAAAGAAAGCAATTGGCATTTCATTTCCTTCATCATCCTTTTGCAATAGTACAGAGGTAATAGTATTCTTAAAAGTGAAATAGAAAAATTTAAAAAGATTTCTTGTAATCAGGGGCTGCTAAAACCAGGGGGCATTCTTCAATGCTTATTTAGATCCCAACCAAAATCTTGGATAGCTTTTTCTTCCCATTTTATAACCTTGATCCTTTTTTAGCATACTCGTAATGGGGATGGTCATTTTCAGCAAAGTTAGAGGATAAACCTCCTGATGAAATTTATTTGTTGCTAAAAAAGATTGAATTCCCTTTTTCGTTTTGGGTATAGGGGAACTTTCCAATAGCTTCTACTCACTTAGGATGTATCATAACCCCTTCCTTAGATATGATGTGTCCCAATAAATTTTCCTTCTAAACCCCAAAGTGACATTTTTTAGGATTCAATGAAATACCATACTCTCTGCATCTTAACAAAATTTTCTCCAGATGTTACAAATGATCACTTATTCTTCTTGAAAACACTGTCACATCATCCTGGTACACAACAATGAAATCATTTATATATCCTAAGAATGCTACATCCATAGCTCTTTGAAAAGTTTCTCCAACATTCATTAGACAAAATGGAATTCTTACATACACATAAGTACCCCATGGGGGTGGTGAAAGCGGTTTTAATTCTTTCTGATTGCTTCACCACCACTTGATTATATCCTGAGAACCCATATAGAATAGAAAATAATTCAAAGCCAGTGAGTAACAGCAACATGTTATCCATATTAGGAAGGGGATAATTATCTACGATTGATGCTTTATTCAAGTTCCTAAAATCCACACACAACCTGATATCTCCGTTCATTTTTCAAACTTGGCACTAGATTTGCTACCCATGAAGAATACCTTGTGGGTTGTATAATACTTCCATCCCTTAAATTTTTTAATTTTTCTTGCATTTTGAGGGAGAGAAGTGGATTGATTGGTATTTTCTTTTTCTTGAATGGCTTAACATTAGCTTCTAGTGGTATTTCATGCTAGAAAAGGTCTTCCCTATATGCTTTCAACTCTGAATATGACCATCGCAAGAAGTCCTGGTACTCTTTCAACAATTGGACATATGATCCTTTTTCTTCTTTATTCAAGTTGTTGTCTAACCATATTCTCCTAGGTTTTTTGTTCAGTCCTAGGTTGTGTTCTTCCACCTCTATTGAAGATAACATATGCCTAAACACAATGTGATCAACATTATCAGAGTTTGACTCAAGTGCAACCAAACCTCTTGGAATGGTATTTGTTTTCAACTGAATAATATCTTTACCAAACAAGGTTTCTCATTCCCTCATTACTATAGACCATTGGCTCCCAATCCACATGTTGATATGTGAATTCCCCTTTGTTTTGTAAAAATATTTGAATTTGGGGCATCATCTTCAAAAACTTTCCAATGTTTGACATTATCAGGAAAAGATGGTCTTATCAGCACCTCAATATCATATTCACCATTGGCTCCCCAATCCACATGCTGATTTGTGACATTGTTTTGTAAATTTTCAAACCTAGATCCTAGTACTATCAATCTGGTCTATTAGCAACATTTTGTTTTCACTCATGGTACATTGTATATTCAAAGGAGTCAACTTTCATTTCAATGAAATCTCCATGGTAAACTACATGCTTGTATTTCTTAAATCCAAAATTGATTCTTTTATTGCATACATCTTGCAGACTTTCTTAACCACTAATTCCTGAATATCCTTTAACAATAATGTCTTTGATACCATAATTCCAATCAATCCTTAAACCCAGAAGAAATGCTTCATACTCTACAATATTGTTAGTGCATTCGAACTGGAGTTTAAAAGAAAATTTGAACTCTTTCTTATCTAGGGATATCAATACAATACCTGCACCATTTCCAAAATTAGAACAAGCTCCATCAAACATCAAAGTCTAAGGAAAACCAAGTTGCTCAAGGAAATTGCATTTATTGAGTTCATGTTCCTTGAAATATGCATAACCAACGAAATTTTTAACATCTATATCTGTATATAATACTTCATATGAAGCATTGTTTGGATCTTCGATCAGATGTAGCATCTTCTTTTCACCATATAACTTCAAAATATTTCCTTCCAATGGTATGGTTGCATATGACATATCCATTTGTACACTTCCACCCACACTAGCAACCCATTTCCTTAATAAGAGCATGCCCCATTTGGCTGGGAAATCTACAATAACCACATTCATAGTTAAGGATTTTCCAAGGTAAGTTGCTAATTACGCTATTAATCCTTTGACATATCCAATTATAGGAACTTCCCTTGAATCCATAGCTATGTGCATTTCCCAAAATTTGTTGTCACTTTGATGTTTAATTCATTCATTACTTCAAGAGGCATTACATTCCATGAAGCTCCTAAATCAAACATACATTTATGCACCAACCTATCCTTGATAATCAAAGTGGTGTAAAAAGGATCAACATCAAGTTGAGATTCCACAAGTGAGGTGCCCAAGTATACTTTTGGTGATTCTCCCAATTCTTCTAGGGCTTTAGGTACCTCAAGCTATGTGATGAGAGGAGGAAGATCCACATCATTCACATTATTTCCTTGTGTTATTATCTCTTCTTTAAATCCCAAATACTCAAATGCCCTCTTTTTATGCTCAGGAATTCTGAGAAATTCAACAATAGGTACCATGAATTTTATTTGACTCAAAATATGGGTTATATCACATGGAACATACTTGGGTAAGGTAGTGTTGGGTATGGAAGATTTATGATTCCCTCTGGTGTATAATAGTCTTTATAACTTAGGCATGAGTTGGGGTACAAGTTTTGTTTGGAGCAACATGACCTTTTCTGAGTGCATCCTTTTTAGGGGTTTCCCTGGGGATATTAGTGAGTAGTGGATTTTTTTTGGTTTGGCCTGAGGACCTCCCCCTTTAATAACTCTACTTCTTGTATTATGTTCCTTTTCTTGTGCAACCACTGCATTCATCAATAGTTTCCTATCTTCCTCAGAAGGTATTCCCCTATCATATTTATTAATCATTAGGGCCCTTAGGTACTCAAAATCATGATTAGGTAAATCAAAATACTGCACCATATCAATCTCAATATCATCATCATGTGAGAGAGGTAATACTTGGTGAATGCAATCCCAGAAACTCCGAATAGTCCTGACACTTATTAAATCAGTTGAAGTAGCCTCTTGTTGTGAATTTTTCAGGGCATTCCATCATGCACACATCACCATAAGCTTCATCATCATTTACCTCTTCACATTCCTTACCTAGATCACATGGGGAATGTGGCAGGAAACACTTATCACACCAATCAATAATGTGAGCCTCTTCCACTATTAGCAACCCTAGCAGTCAAAGGATCTGGGACCAATCTATTCTCTCTAAGTTGTGATTTCTTGTTACCTAATCCCATGGGCCCCTTTCCTCTGTCATCCAACCTATGATCATTCCTAGGATGATTTCCAAATCTATACTAATTCTTTGGTTTATGCTGACCCTGAGAGCTCTTTCTATCCTTTTTCCTGCTCTATCCAACTTGTACGATATTTCTTTAACCGCCCCAACCAAAGTCTTCACAACCTCCTCTAGATCACTTGCTTTACTCACCTGAGGTCTATCAGGGTTAATTAGTTTAACACCTTCTCTCTTAGGAGGTTTTCCAACTGCCTTGATATTATTTTCAATTTGTAAGGCCATAGTGAAATCCTACCTTAATGTCCCAGGGTTCTTGTCTCTTAAGTAGTATGCACCTTTTTTTCAAAGGCATCAAAATATTTGATTAAACAAGACTCATCACTTGGCCTCGGGATTATGGGTAATCTATTTAGAGTCTTATTGAATCTGGTATTAAAATCTTAGACAGACTCATTAGGATTCTTTTTAATATTTTCAAATTCAGACAGAAGGAACCTAGGATCAGTCTTATCCCCATATTGTAATCTGAAGGCATTTTTCATCTCCGTCCATGAGTCTATTGAATTATCTGGTAAATCCTTATACCAGTCACATGTATATTGTTCAAGAGTATGAATGAATAATTTTATATACACATCCTCATACTCAATCTCAAAATATTCCATCATGTTAACAAAAAGTACTCAAATGTTGATCCCCAGTAATGGCATTGTTTCCCTAAAATTTAGGCATCTTGTTCCTCACATCTTGGGGTACAACATTAGGATACCCAACCATGCCTCTAAAATTTATCGGTCCAAAAGTATTGACAAAAAAATGTGGTCTAGGTGGAGTTAGAGCCATATTATCTTGAGGAGGTGATCCTATAGGAGAATAAAAATGATAGGGGAAAAAAGGCCTCTTGAACCACAGGAGTATAACTTTCCAAGTGAATATCCTCTAATGATTCAATTTCATGAAACACCCTATCAATCCTAGATGATGAATGGAAAAAATAAGGGATACATTTCTCAGACACAAATGATGGATCCTTCACTATTGGAGAATTTAGTTTTTTACAAGGACTATCTGATTCAGAATTATCTGAAGATGTAGGAAAATCCACAACTACAGGTTGATCATCTTCCAACACTGGTATTACCTTTTCTTTCAACTCTTGACTTCCCAACACTCTCCAGATTTTCTTCCTTCTAAATTTTACTTCCCAAGCTCTAGAAATAAATTCCTAGTAGGATCCCTAGTGAAGAAAGATCTTCTTCCTTCTCTTTGCAAATATTAATGAAAAAACCCCTTGACAAAAATTTAAACACTGGTAAAACATAAATTGTAAACTAAACACGGATCCACCAAGGATTTTCACCTTAGATATGCTAAAGCACTATAAGTAATCTATCAATTATTTATCAACACTTAATTTCTACAAAGATTGATGGATCTGATCATTCTTTGTCAATATTTATCAATATCCACATGATTTAGTGCCAAATTTACTAAAACTGGAAAATATTACATAAAAAACTCTGGATCTCATAGAATTTTCACAAATTTTAACAAATGATGATATATAAACAACAAATTTGCATACGAATCATTACCCGAGGTTGATGTGTGTATGTATTTACATAAATAATCCCTGGAAATGGTGCCACATTAGTGTTGGTACCCAAATTGATCCTTCCTTTGAAACTGAGAAACATCACAATTTGATCAGGATGCTTAGAGACAAACAAATCATAATAGGAGTCATTTTGTAGCCGGGGATGGATTTTAGATGACTCTTTATCACTCTAGTTTGGAAAGGACTGGGTATCACCATTCTAAGAGTTTTACCTACCCTTACTAATTTAGATTGTACCTTCAACCAGGGTGAGAGGACCCATTTTGTGACCTGTATTAGTGGAAATTATCAACAGATTAGCAGTATTTGACTATTCCTTTGCAATATTTTGAAGGAGACCTCAAGAAAACATGGCCAATATAACATAACCTAACTCTCACAAGTTTTCACTTTAGAAAATGAAGATGTTCTCTAGACAAGGCCCAGGTCACTAAAGACAATGATAAAAACTGATTTGCACTTACATATTTTAGTAAAGGATGGATGAATTCAATGATCTTCTTTATCATTTGTGGATACACAGTGCAAGCAGGGATAGTTCATGTATGATATATCTATGAATATGTGATTTATGGTTGGGAAGTTAAGAAGGATAAAGTTGATTATACCAAATCCTTGAGAACTTTAAACAAATGTTGACAAATCCACAAGGCAAAAAGACAAATGGCTTCAAATAGTCAGGACAAACCTTCAACTAGAAAATTGTGCATCTATGAAAGCTCAAAGACACACGGCTTCACACATTCTTCAAGGATTTAACATAAGAAACTCATGTTAAAGACTTAATTAAACCTTATAAATCCCTAATATATCACGCTTATGATACACTCATAAACTGACAAACAATCTGTATCACTGAAATGAAAGTAAAGTGAATTTAAATCACTTATTGCATCATGAAATGAAAGATATCTTCATAATGTAATTGCAAATTCCACAATACTATCATGAGGATGATATTTTGTGTGATTTCAGAGGGATTCCTAATGTAAGATTGTAATAGGAACATAGATAACTATTTGAAGATATCTCAAAATGACAATAGACATAACATGGTTCATGATTAACATGAATTACTTCAAGGTTTTTTCAAAATTTGATCAACAAGGGAAAGTTTTTTTACAATCTCAAATTTTTATCAATGGCTATACATCTGCAACCATCTTGACATGATCAATTTTAAAGATACACAAGAAATAACTGGTTTCTCAAATAAGTTCCTTTCAGAAAATGGCTTCTCTCAGTTTTTTCTCCTTTTCTTTTCTCTAAGAAAATTTCAGAAAAATTAACGGCCCCTTTTTTGTGATTATCCATCCTTCTTTTATATCATCCCCTTTTCTTGTTAACTTTCAAAATTCTTTCCCCCCAAAAGTCAGAATATTCATAGGAATATTCTTCCCTTTTAAAAACTGTTCTAGAACATGGTATTTAGAAAGGTCCTTTCTCAAAGTTGCCAGGTGTACAAATCACCAGTCTCTTTCAATCAACTTCACAAGTGTTTGACTGGGACATTAGGTAGTCTTTTCTAGTGGTTTATTTTAATCATTATTTCTTGGTATTGATTAGATAATCATTTCAAACAATCTCCTATTTCCTCTAGATAATATTGAAATGACATATAACCATACTTTTTCAATAATCTACCCTGGGTGCACCACACCCTCTGCTTCATCTCTTCATTGGCTTAATTTCCACACATAGTTTTTGTCGAATCACTTTGATTTACCATCTCTACTCATTTCCAACTTCTTCCAAATCTTAATTTCACCTGTGTGAACTGAACACAATCTCCTTCATTTCATGGGAAAGATTTACATCAACTCAGAACATATGCCTCCATTTCATTATAAAACTTGGCTTAATTTCATTATCATCATACCTTTCATTTCTTATTTTGAGTATAAGGAACTTTAAAGAGAATGGTGAAGGTTCTCATAGCTCATAACTTGAAGGATATTTCCTCTAAGGATTTAAATCAGATTTTCAATTTAAGCAGTCCTGATGAAGCTTTTGTTCAGGGCTTTGTTTGAGATAAAATGTGTGGGTGACACCAGAGGGCCCCTAACATACCAGAAAGTCTGATTGGCACTCCTTACAAGGCTGATCAGGATTAATCCTCATGTTTTCATCCTTCCAAGTTATGTATTTCCATATTTTTAGATGGGAGCATATGAAAAATCCCAAAGACTTGAAAAAATATTAGGTTGAGAGAAGACCCCAAGTCTCTACGCAGACCAATTTTCAATGTCCTTTTCTGTGTGATGAGGAGTTTGTATCAAAATAGATTCCTAAGGAATCATATGTGTTGTATGACAAATCCTCCATCGACACAATGCCTTCTATCTCTCACAAAATAGAGGAGTTAGAGAGAAGGCTCAACTTCCTGGAGAAGAAGAAAGTGGAGACCATGACCTTCACAATCAATTTCAAGCACCAGGGTCATCTTCAGGGAAAAGGAAAGGTTAACCAAAATCACAACCCCCAATTTTATCTCAGATGGGGAAGAAGACCAATCATTGTCTTGCTCATCATTCAAGGGTAGCCATTTCCTCTTCTTGAGACAATAGAGGGAGATTTTCTACTTGATCATCCATCTACCTAATGCATTTTTGTCCTCAGGATAGAGCATGAATTATCAGGCCCTCAACCAATTCCTTCCCTGAAGGAAAACCCTCCTTTTACACAGGAAATGGGAGGCAAGGTCAATTTCGAGGCCTCTTAGTCAGTCTAGTCAGCAACATGCAGTACTTTCCCCTCCAATCACTCTAGGTACCCCCTCTCAAGAAAATCCCAGCACATCAATCCCCCATAAAGGGAAAGGAAAAAAGACCTTCTTCACAGGAGGTCTAGATCTTTTAGATTGGGTCTCATCTCAATAGAAGAAAATTGAACTGGAGAAAATCATGAGTTTTCCTAGAATGACTCTGGAGGCATTAATGGATATGGGAATGTCCCGAGACCTAGAAGGGTCAGTCATCTTTGTTCAAAAAGCACACAGGACTCAAGAGAATTTGTGTTGAGGAAAAACAAGCTTCTGAGAAAGCTCCCCTTTCTTGGAGGAAACTTATGAAGTCAGGGATGAAGAATGCATAAATGTTGTCTTATTTTACTATTTTTCTTTCTGGCATGTACATATTTTCCTTTGTCATGGGAAGGGGCCCCTATAGAACCCCATTTCATTCCTTATCTAGAGTCCAAAAAACATAGCAACATCAATCAATTACATGTTTTTCTAGATGTATGTTAATTTCATAAAAGTGAATATGGCATTACTGCATTCTTCCATTTTTAATTGAAATAAAGGAAAGATAAAATTAGAAAAACAATTACTTCCAATGCAATAGAAGTGTCATTTTAAAGCACCAGTTTAAAAAGGATGAATATGAAAATAAAATACAGTTCCAGAAAAGTTGTCTAAGCACATTCGTCATCCTTTGCATCTTCTTCTTCAACTTCTAATTTTGGGTCTTTCTCTTTTGGTATCCTCACCACATATGCATCATATATTTTGAATAATTCATTAATATCATCCTCATCTAGCCCAGTATGATGCTGGAAAATCAATGTTTGTCTAGAGATTGCATCAATGCAATGGCCCATTTTCTACTTGTATTCCAATGGCCTTGCCTTCAATTCTGCAATTCTATTTTCTATTTTTGTCATAATCTTAATGACTTCATAGGAGAATTCATTCCTTATAACATTCCTTTCAAAAGATTCAAGTAAGAAATCAATCTTCATGTCTCCATAACTCTTCTTGAACTTATCAATAACCCTATCCTCCAAATTTAAATCAATAGCATTGAGAGTATCATCAGTCTAATTTCTTTTGACTTCAATCTTTTCCTTTGATTCCATTTAGGGTCTCGACTCTAATATTTGATAACTCCTCAAGGGCATGTTGACTTCCTTTAAATTCAGCTGGGTACAATGTCCTCTTGCTCAACCAACTCATCAATAAGTTGGGTTATATGGTCCAATTTGGGAAGAATTCCCTCTAAGTAGAAAATCTCATTATCACATTGCTCAGTTATTTCATCAATTTCATTGAGCCTATTTTTGAGAGCCTCATATCTTGACCTAGCTTCAATGATAGCTTCCTTTCCCTTTTTAGTCAATTTTTTGACCTAGATGTTCCACTTCCTGGACCTTCTCTAACAACATTATTTATTTGTTCCATTCCACCAGGGGTGTTTACAAAGGCACTTACTTGGGTTTGATCATTCTGCCTAGTTAACTACTACAAACTAACACTTAAAGCTCTAACATGTTCTTTCAGTTTCCTTTTTTTCATCCTCTCTTCATCAACATTTTGCAGAAAAATCATTCACTACCTCATGGACACTCCTTATTTTAGTTTGTACCTTTAGGGATTTCCTAGGGGAATAACCTGAACAATGTAATCATTACTTGTTATACTTTCTCTTGTTTTTCCTTCGAAAGGTGTTGCTATCTCCAAGGTTTTAGCTCTAGATGAGATAGTATGGGTCTTTGTAATAGTTATAGCCCTTTTGGGAACCCTTGTTACCTTTGGGAAATATAGGGCATTGAGGTCAATGGCATGCAAAGGGAGACTTTGCTTTTCTTAACTAGAAATCAGTTCACTGATCCATCCCTTCTCCAAAATTATTACATCTTTTGTTTCCTGTGACTGTTGTGGAGATTTCCCAGGGATAATCGTTAATTGTTTGAGAATTTCCTGTTCATCTTAAACTGGTGTCTCTTCTTGCTCATCATCATTTATATCAAATGGGTCATACCGCTATGACCCTACAATAGGTTATTTTCATTCTGATTCATGTCAATAGCGAAAGGATGCTCTTATTCTGCTTCTTTCATTGGGGCCATGGTAAATCCAAATTTTCCCTCAATATCCTCAACTAGAGGTTGTACATCTCTGTTAGTGATGATCTCTTCACCAAAAATTTCTTCTTACAGTATTTATAATTTATTCTCAGTAACAGGCCCTTCATCCTTGGCTAATTCATCAGGTTTATTAATTCCAATAGAAAAAGGAAGAAATATCATTTACTGGCTTTTTTACATTAGTATGTTTCTCACCAACTAGCTCTAACCTATCTATTTCTGACACCACCTACCCTGTGGAAACATTTTTTTGTATCTTGGGAATTTTCTTCACTAACTGATGCATGAATGTTCAATTCAAATTATTTATTTAAATAAATGTCACCTACTGGTGTCAACAGTGGTTCTCCCATAGAAAATTTGAGTGCATCAATCATAGAGAATTCTCTATCCATTACAACATTAGCTTTATCATTTTGAAATTGTACATAGTTGTGTGATGTCCTCAACTGAAGGTATATTTACATCCTTATTAGGAAAAGTTTGAAACATCCTCATATTTGGAGTTGTGCATCAACCAATTATTGAATCAATTGCAACATTTTCTTGGGACACCGCACTCTGAACCCCTCCTAACATTGCCTCTGCAGAAATAAAAAAGTGTAGGCAAGGAACCTGGCTACTTCATACATGGTGGTGGCATATCTTGTTGAGATCAAGAAACATCAGTCTTTTCAGGTTCACGGGGATCAATCACTACATCCCTATGCTTGTGCTTCTTGGGTACATGAGCACCCACTCTTACCAATATTGGAACCTAATCAATCTTGTGCTTCTTGTGTATTCTTTCAAACTGCCTTAGGTCTGGTGCTGGCCTTTGGTCTTCTTTGTGAGGCCTAGCTTGGGTATGACCACTTGCAAAGGCCTCGCTCATCAGTTTTCCAGTACCAAGTGTCTTTGGTGAAGTACTTTGGTGAACATATTTTTTTTCCAAACCCTTCATCTTTACTTGAATTGGTATTGCGAAAGTAATGTGGGAATTCTCCATTGTCTTTAGAAGCATTTCCTCCATTTTCTTCCTGAGAACTGACATAAGAGTTCCAGTTCCACTAGAGGCTGATGTCCATTCATCAATGAGCTTAGGGGTGGGCCTCTTAGAGGGAAATTGAGGGGATTTCCCCCCTAATGGGTCAATATTATCTACTCCCTCCCTTAGAGGTGGGATATCATCACATAAGGTCCTTAAACTTATGAAGTTATTCAGGACCCTTTTATTCTATATTGACAAAGCAATATCTATATGGGCAAGCCAATCCACCGTTATCCTCATCACATCTGCTATCCTTTCATAAGGATCATGAGATTCTGTATCATTCTAGTTTAGGGGGATTTTAGGTTGACTTTCTGTTTTTTGATCAACATAGTACTTGCTTACTGTATTGGGATCATCCATAATCCCTTCTGGGATGAATGCAATCTTGAAATAAATTACATGTGACAAAGTCATTTTTGAGAAATCTCTCAATCTGACTTCCTCTTCATCTCTACAATTCATCCAATAATCCTCAAAGTGAGGCTTATGTTCAAAAATATTGGCAATATTGTTAAATACATCTAATGTCATAATTGGATCTTACTTCAAATTTTTCCATGTCAAGCTTCTTCATTTCATCTTCAATTAGTATTTCCTTTATGATGGAAGGACATAAATACCTTCTAATATTGATAGGAAATTTAATATTTGTTTTATGCCTTCCAGTAATCAACTTGTGCACTGGTGTCAACTGTCTTGCCATATCGCATAAAACCAATTTATCATCAACATACCTAGGAAATTTATAAGGTTTGAACTCAAAGCCACTAACCCTGATGTAAGTGAAAATTTTTTACTAGATGAAATAATACCCATACTCTAGAATCACATTACTGGATTGTTTATATATTCTATACTATCCCCATTCTGATTTGAAAATACAAATGAGGGGTGCAAAGAAAGCATCATTAACTAACATCACATTACTACTCCAATTGGCCAACTGAAACTGAGGGAAAATTTCATGTATCTGGCATTTTTTGAAGTCAGCATTTGGTGCCAGTCCTAAGAAACGTTTATGCCCTGCAACATTATAGATTGGATATGTCATCATATAGAAATCTAATTTTCTAGTGCCTCCCATTTCAATCTAGCTACCAGATTAAACATACGACCATGGAGTGCTTCTGTAGTGAAGGTGGCCCCAACAGATACTTCCCTTCCTCTCAATAATAACCCAAATATATGTGTTCATCCATTCCTTAAACTCATTTGTAGTTTCTAATCCCGCCATCCAACTTAACAACACATTGATGTCCTCAACCTCTTGGAAAAAAAATTCCCTGACTAACCTCTTGGGAAGTCTATATGTTTCCCTTTTTTCTGTGAGGAGCCATTATGTGTTTATCATCTTGGTATAATCCTTCTTTTTCTCTTTGTAATCATTTAAGGCTAATTGTATATCAATGGTGATGGGGTTTGTAATGACAAGAAGCTTTAGCATTATCCTAAGTGAAACTAGTGCTAATTTCAACACTACATCCCCACTCCCATCTAACACTTCCCTCTTCTTAGGGTCATAATTCACGGCACAGTAACATACTAATTCTGGGCATTGAACAGATGGTGGGATGTCACCTGCTAGAGAAATACAACTTTCTTAAATTGACTTTAAGGATTTAATTTTATCGGGGCTACTTAATCTTTGGAGGAAGTCGTTCAAGTCAACATTCATTAGGTTTGTGTCTGTAATATTATCTAAGTCACTTGTGACTACTGAAATGACTAAGAATGAGGATGACATGGTTTTCATTTTCACAAACCCTAGCTTACTCGCAAATTCATTTGTTAACAGGAAATAAATAGAGGAATTTATAGTTCTTACCAGTTTCCTGCAATTACCCAAGTAATTTGACCTCAAATCAATAGTCCCTGTAATTCTCCTGCCCACGAATCCAAGCTTCTCCGTTGAATTCACAATACTTAATGATGGTGCTACTTGAAAAGTAAAAAATCGATTAACAAGGATGAACAAACACTTAGCAAAAAAAGCCTTTGATGGTGTGTGAGAGCATTGATGGTGACAAAAATAAATACATCACATCTTAAACGTCCTGCTCATCATTTCCAAATTTAAAAAAGAGTCGTCCACGTGGAGAAAAACCCTTGTTGAAGTAGGCATGGGGGCATATTTTGCATCTTGTAATGTTTTGTAGAACTTATACACATTTAGACCTTTTGACCCACCCATCCACTATTTGAATTTTAACACAGGCACGACACATGGTGCTTCATGGGAAATAGTGGAATGATGGGTGGTTTCTACAAATTTAAATTTTTAATTTAGAAAACCCAAAGTGCCAAATTTCTCTCAAAAGCCCGCCCCCTCGCTCTATTGATAAAATGAGCACTTGTCCTCTTTGCGGGCCTTAAGCATTCTTCTTATCTTTTTGAATTTTATACCAAATTACACAAAGAACACAACCAGGCCTGCCTCCTCACATCCACTCAATTTATGACAAATCTACATCCTCATGGTGAACCAAGAACTTGTATATATTGCTTGATGAATTCGATTATTTGAGGAATATTCGGTGGGTCACGGGGCCAATTTTCACATTTTACAATAATAATAAAAAGTGATAAGTTCACAAGTTAGCTCCATCACTCCATCATGTAGCATCTAATTAGAATATTCCATGTGTAGACAGGTGGTGTGATAAAATTTGAAAATAGAGACATGGCCCGAGGGCATATTTCAGATGAAGAAAATTCAAATTTTTGGTCCAGGATTGCGCATTGCACTCGGTAGGAATTTTCCAAAGGATATACAATAGAAAACAACCCACGGTAGTAAGTAATAGACAAAACATTTATTAGAGGAAAATAACAGGCTACAAAGGAAAAATTTAACATAGCAGGGAAAGACTTGAAATGAGCACTAACACATTGTTTGTTTTATTTTTTAGTAGTTTAGTGTAGAGTTTGGAATTACATTTTTGAAAGGTGTGATTGGACTATGTTTTTGGGTTCCCAAAGAGATGTTGTCTTTAGCAATGCGTTTTGATAGGTGTAGAGGTTAGTTTCCTCAAACTGTGTCACCATCTTGTAGTCATGTGCCAATGTTGGACTTATAAACATGGATGGACTCCTTCCAAGTGTTTAAAGGAGGGATTTTTGTCATATGTTGATGCCTGCAAGTGTAGAATCTTTCTATTGTCATAGGAGATGCTAATACTATTAAATTTTTTATAAAAATGCACCCAAAAATATGGTCACATGGACTATGATGATTGCAGGGTGATGCACAAAATAGATTTTTCAAAAAAGACTTATAAAATTACAAACAAATGTAGTTGGCAAGTGTTGAAAGGAGGTTTTTGTCTGAAGTAATTGTTGCAAGTGCACTGGTAGATAATTAGGAAAATTCATGGAAAATTCTAGTGGTGAATATTTTTAATTTGGTGAATAGTATGAATTATGGAATATGAATTTGGTTATGTTTACGACCATGGCAGTGCCCACGTTTTGCCCAAAAAAATCCACAAACAATAATTTCTCCCATGTGTATAGCCAATTGAGCTCCAATCCCAACGTATTATTTTTTATTAAATCAATGCCTGAACAATGGTCTGGGATTTTAAAACATTCTTAGATCACCAAAAAATTTATGGAGCTTTCTTTGTCATTTGGTCTCATTCACCGACATGTTTGGGAATGTTTTTTAAAATTTGATTAAATTCGACACACACACACACAGACAGAGCTAGATTGTAGTAAATAATCACCAAGTGAAACCTAATTTCTTCAAAGATTTCTAGAATGCTTCACATGTCCCTGTTGATGCTCTTAATTAGCACCATTGTGTGTCCTCCATTGATCATTGACCCAAGACCTGATCCCCGCTCTAGACCCGAAAGATATATAAATTGCGGCTTATTATGTGGGTTTCAATTCCAAAAGAAGGCTTTGGCTGGGATATCATCAAAATAGTGACATGTGTCACGTCTTTAGTGGGATTTTAGATATTTGGTAGAGTATCTATACCTGGTGATTATTATAAATTTGGTGACCTTTCAAATGTGAAGTGGTTATTTTCTTTTAAATAATGGGTAAGTCCATAATATGATAAGTTATCCTTCATTCGCCACTCCCATCCAAAACTTTGATCAAAAAATATATTCTATTTTTCCAATGACATGAACACTAATTTTAGATAATTTTCTAACCCAATGAATCTTGTTCCGGTCATATCCTCTATTATTTATATAATTTTTTTTAGGCGGGTTCCCTAAAATTTTCCTTGGGAAAAATTTGGAAGCATACGCAGGGTCTATGAACAATTTGATATAATGCATGAGTGAAGTGGAGTATTTTTGGACAAAAAATATTTTTGTATACATAAAATGGATTTGTTTTAAAATCCTTAGGGCTGTTTTTGCTGAGGTTTTTGTGTAGCGTGCTGAGGATGTGTGGAGATCTTAGGCTTATGTTGATTCCGTGTAACCAAAGTGTGTTGGAACATGGACACTTAAGTGTATTTGAATATAGAAAATTCCCAATTGACTGGTGTAAAACCATTCTTCACATTTGTGCCATCATACTCCTATCATATGCGAAGATATGAAGCCTATAGCAGGGCATAGATAGACAAAAAAACATATTGGGATGAATTTTACTAATTAGCTACTTGTGATTAGGTAGCCATGTATGTAAAATGTGGAGACACACACAATGTACATGAAATATTTGTTTAAATGCTTTATTATAACATAATGACACATAATGTCATGATTGTGGGAATTGCATAGAATGGTCTTGTTAAAAAAGCTTTTGGGATTTTAAAAAAAAAATTGCAATCAATGATTATGAAGGCAACCTACATAACCTTTGTTAGCATTATTGCATTTTGTTTCAAAATAATATCTTTGGAACAATTACATTCATTAATCAACCAATGAATGAAAGAATTTTTTTTTAGATGCAATAATGGGGAAAAATTCGCTAAGCACATAAAATGGTTAACAAATGCTCTGGTGGTGGACTTGTATCTTTTGCATGTTCAATTGACTTGGATTCCTTCACACTGCTTCGATTTTAGCACATAAATGGTCATCTTACTCTATCCTTGCATGATTTTTTTTAACATTCTAGTTTTCCTAATTTTTAATAGAGTTGAAATCAACTAAAAAGGGATAATTGTTTAGGTGAACTAAACAAATTGTGTTGTTCAATAACACCTATGTTTTATAGGCAACTACCATGAATGTAAACACTACACTCTTTTACCTCGTGAGATGGTTGGAAACACTATGATATTAATTTTGGATATGGAAACCATGCGGTTGGTGGGTTAAACATGAAACTTATTGAAAACCACTTCTTGATTACCTTGTATGATCTTAATCAACCCTATTTTTAATGAGGCACAAAACATCCCTATAAACCCCAAAATGAGAAAATAAAACTTGGGCCATGTTCCTTGTCACATGAAGTGTTAAACCAAACACTAGGTTGTTACATTATTGTTTATATGAATTTGTTTCATCATGCGTTTAGGATCCCAATAGGCTATTTCACAACTTTAAACAACTGCTGAAATTTAAAAATGTAGTTTTTTTTTTAACCCCTAATCTTTGGCCTTGGGTGTAAAAATGTTTTTTGGATTTTGCATACTTCTAATATTTCTCCTTTTCAATCACTACCAACCATCATTTTGGAGAAAATCAACTTGCAATTTAGTTTTCTATGTGGGTTTTGTAGGCCTCCGGTTGTTGTGTGATAACGTCATTCAGGTGAATTTACGATTGGTAGCTCCAAAAATATAGGTAGCAATAGAACCTGATTCACTAGCTAGGGGTTGAACACTGATTATTGAGCTATTTGTCTAAATTTTATTTTTTTGGAAACTTGTAACTAACCAGAGAAAACTACCATATGGTCTTATCCAAGAAAAATAACGATAGGGAAACCTTTTTTTGATGCTAATTAGAAAAGAACTTGATTCTAGAAAAATAGTGTTTTTATTTTTCCTATCTCTATCTCTATCCTTATCTTTGTAAACAAAATGAAGTGGAATTTTATTTCTTACTCTCCCTTGAAGTGATTTAAATATTATTTCATTATTATTGGAAAACTATGAACTCATAAATTATGCTAGATTTTAGGTAGATGCCATACCAACATTTGTGTTGACCATGCGGTGGTTGCTGGTACATGGGATGAGAAGATAATTGTAGAATTATTTGTGCTTTTGTAATAACAAGATTATATTTGAAATATATGTAATATTAAATGGATGAATAAGCACTATTGTTATGATTAAGAATGTTATATATTGATTCTTTTTTGCTGAGTAAGAAATTGTAGCATATTGGTATCCCGAGGAAATGGGAATTCTAATTTAGGAATGATTTTGATTATATATATATATATATTGCTAATGGAGTAGATGTAAATTTTAACTAGAAATGAAATGACCATTTGTTTAATGTTCTCCTATGTGAAAGTAATGACTATGCATTCTTGTGTGCTTTACAAAATTACTTGGGAAACTATGAAGAAAAGTAACCACCTACTATAAGAATGGTTAGGGGTCAACCAATTTTAAGAGGTTATTTTAAAGTTATAAGTATGAGCCTAATATAATAACCCATGAGAAATTTTTCCTTGAGCATTGTGTTATTCATGTTTCATTCACCTAAAAGGGTTTCTTGTTTATGTGGAAGTGTGCATGTTATAGTTAAGGGTACAATGTCACCCATCGTGACATGAATGATGTATTGTTTTAAACAATGTTTTTATTTAAGTAGGTGGATTTATACTAAGTATCTTTGGAAGGGTTAATAAATGTATGTGTATGGGGTCATAAAGGAGAAAATGAAGGTAATTATTATTTCTTGTAATGTAATCAAGCAATTTTTGGTAAATTACATAGTGCATTGGATCCATAATTTTTTTATTACCTCAAAAAAATATTTAATAAAATTAAATATAGGATAATTAATCATTTTACATGAGTGTTTTATATATTCTAGGGTGACTCAAATAGTATATGTTTGTTGAGAGTTCTCTTAGAAGATTCAGTTGCAAACATGATTTCTGTTTAGATGCCACTGTCCAAGTTGTGTTATCGATTGTGAAAATGGGAATTATATGTGAATGAAATGGTTTCTTAACATTTGGAATTTAAATTATATTCATGAGGTGCCAATTCTATTAAGGAAATTAAAACTTTGAGGTTTATGGGATAAAGGTGTTTGAACCACTACAAAATTGACTTTTTGTTGGACGTAGAGTCCTTGATTACAAATAGAAGTAAATTAAAATCTAGGACCTTCTTATATGCTATTAGTGTTTAAAACCTATAGTCAAATTTTTCTATCAAAAATGTTTCCCTAAAATGTTGACTTTTTGAGAAACCAAAATATGGAATCCATTCCCTTTAAAACCAATATTCACTCTTTTCGTGTGATTAAGTGTACTTATTATAAGTTAAATCTGAAATGAAATAAATAATAAGTAATGTTGTGAATGAGAATATATTCTTACATGGTAAATTATTCTCAGACCTACTATGTTAAGTAAGAGAGTTTAAATGGTAGTGAAAATAGAACCATCTTAAGGGAAGTGTCAAATGGAATATAGTTTAGAAAAAAAGGTAAATGTATGTTTCATATCAAGTGTTCTTCAAACCTTTAAGGCTAATAATGAAATATGATTAAAATAAAGAGGTATACATGAAAATGTGATATTGTGGAAGGTTCCTATTCATGATGTTCATGTCATGGTTGTGTTAGGGTTTCATACTTGTTCATTTGTACTAGTGCGGCATTGAATTACATATTATTTCATCTTGATATTTATATGTTCTTAATGTTTTTGTAAAACATTGCATGTTATTGAGAAATATCTGGTGAGCATACATGGTGTCACATATTTGTATCAAGTAAATGAAAGTAAAAACATAGCTTGGTATATTCAGCCTTGTGTTTTGGTCCCACATGGGTGGGCACTACATTGGGAAAAAGGGAGCACTAATATCGACCATTATTTGAGACTCATGGGCCAAGAGGGGAGAAAGGACAACAATAAAAAATAACAAAGCATACACATTTTAATTTTTCCATCATATAATTCAAATAGTTGAGTTGAACCTTCTAATGAGTTTTCAACACCCCACTAAACCAACACTTTCTAAAGAACAAGATTTGATATATGTGGGTTGTGGATTCAAACTTAAGTACCCTTCAAATTGCCAAGATATAAACATGATAAGCATAAGGGACTTATTCTACCCCATTAAAGAAGAAGAAGAAAAAAGTACATAACAAAAGCGTGGATGTTAAGGTTTGTGAAGATGTCACCATTTCATAAAGACATTTCCATACTCTTCTCGCAACCTTCACTTGTCCTTGATGAATACTTCATGCTAAGCTCACTAGAGAATTTCTAAACAAGGTTCTAAAGATTGATTCCGTAGAGCTAAGAAGCCCACTATATAAAATGGGTATGCCCATAACATAATGACACACCTCAAAGAAGTATCACACCCATTAGTATAAGAAAGAGATAATGAAAAAACACCACTGAATGGAGTGG